>JAEMWC010000270.1:522500-620000 GCA_016490735.1 Pachyseris speciosa
TTCGTTTTGACCTAAGTTGCAGTCTTCGGTCCATTTTTGCTGACTTGTAGTAGGGGCGGCACTTTTCTTCGTAATTAATTTGTCATACACCAACCTGCTTGCTTTTCGGGCTTTTATTAGTTTTGTCGAATAACTTTCGTATCCATTGCCTTCGTTTGTGTGGTCTCCTTGGTTGGATGTGTTACATAGCGTTTTATGTGCAGAAATTATTCCACAGTATACTAAGGGTTGGACCTTGATGTTGTATTTGTTTAAACATTTTGGTAGAGTGAGGAATTTTCCTTCTCTGTTCCTTAAGTGCTTGACTTTTGTAATGCCTTTACGATACCATTCTTAGAAGAAAGTAGGGCTGTCGTTGATCCTTATAAGTGAGTTGTACCATACGCTTTGTTCTGTAAGCTGGCTTTCCGATGTTATATTCTCTTCAAAATTGATTTCTGACCAGATTAAGAGAATTTCCTTTAAGAACCTGTCTTGCGTTCTGAAGATTTAGCTGTGTCTATCTTGTTAAGGTTGCTTGTGAAAGGTAGGATACACTCAAACTTTTTCAGTTCAAGATCGAAAAAAAGTTTCCATTTATGCTTTTCCTCTATGCTCTGTGAATTAATTACCATAGGTGTTGTGTGACAACATCCGGGTATTTGTGTAAGGTTTGAATGCGACTTCATCAATAATAGCCCCTCTAGGGATACCGAACATTTGGGACTGAAGTGTCAATGGTCCATTGTCATTCACATGTTTCTTCACTGGGGAAAGGAGTGAATTTTTCTCCCTTCCCTCCCTCCCTAGCGTTGTGGTTGCCCTCACCTTTACTGGGCCAGTTAAAACTTCATTGTAAAGTATCAGATAACTTGGAGAAAAGAGAATTATTTTATTAAAGCGGCTATGGACTTTGTTCATAGCCATTTAACTCCATGTTGTGTTTGCAAATTCTTTATTTGGGCCCAGTAAACTAGCTTCGGGTAATGCAGCACTGCCTTAACTATATCAGTGGGCAGAGAGGGAAAGCATAAAGGGAATATTTGCTAGCAAATAGGATTTTTATCTTGATTGCCTGTATTCAAGTACTTCTTTATCCAAGTGGCGTTTAGCGCTTTATTGAAAGACAATATGTCAATCATTTTAAGGCCACCTGGGCAATTGTTGATCATAATATCTCGCTTTATTTTATCGCCCTTTCCGTTCCAAAGAAACAAATAAAAGAGCTTGTTAATCTCGCTAATTATTTTTTTGTTTGTGCACAAAGGTGCCAAGACGTACACGATTTGAGAAGCTACTAGGCTTTTTAAGACTGTGATCTTCCCACTTAAGGTTAATCTACGGTATTAACAGTTACTTAGAATATTTCCGTTTGATTAACGTTAACCATAGTAACTATGCGTTAACAGTTCAGACAGTTAAATTAAATTCAAGCAGCTGTTACTGATGTATATTTTTGCATATTAATCTCTATACCAAGCATAACGTTTTCATACAGGGATAACCTTATGATTTTCTCTCAGAAGGTGGTATCTGGACTAGAATTTATTGTTTCATTTTTCCTGATTCAACTGACACGCTACCGGTGTGTAAACCTTGAAAACGGCTTCAAACGAAAGTGCTGATCGCGAACCGAGAGCCGTGAAGCCCTTCTTTCTTCGTGATTCTGGTTAATTCGAGAACTTCTAACCAAAATCACAAATTGAAATTACCTCTTTGACGGCGATTAAAGCTCAAAGAAAATTGTATTTGGGAATATAAGGATCAGTAACTTTGCATGTTAGCTTCGATATAGTATTTGCACCCGACCTGGTTTTAGCGAACTCATATTTTCTTTTGCCTGGTTAACCTTCGGCTAAAAGGAAGTTAATGGAAGAAATCACGCAATGTCTTTTTGAACTAAAATACTTTACTTCACTCTTTAGCACTGAAGATACATTTTTGTGAAATTAAACCAAATAAAGGATCAGTTGAAATCCTTTCTGTGAACATGTACACTTCATTAAACAATTTAGGCTCAAGCGACGGCTCGTACTCGGAAGTTTGCGCTTCAACCGAGAAAAATATCACGAAAGATAAAGTTACTCAGTTGGCCTGTACAGCTGTTTAACCCTGGGACAAATAACGATAGATAAAAACTTTGACTAAACATTCGCAAGCCTTTTTCATATAACGGGCTATCGGCGGAAAAACCCTTGCAATACTAAAGACTCTATGTCCTGAAAACAAAACGTTACTAAGGAGTTTTCACAACATTACTTTTTAACTTTGGATACTACGTGCGTCTTTAAAATCTTGTGGATAACTAAATCCTTAAGCTTCTTTGGGGGACTGTCGGCTGCACTTGATAAAATGCCGCAAAATCAATCAATTGCTTTCATCCTTACGGGAGAAAAGCATTAACCTACCTCTACAGAATTTCTACTTACTAATGTGATCAATCGAAAATCTGGAACTGTTAATTCGCAAGATTCGCAATAGCGAATTGACAGAGGAAAGCTCTGTCATTTAAACTCAACTCTACAGTAACTAGGCAGCATAGAAAATACCAAACTATATTTTGTTGATATGAAATGGATTTACTACCCTTTAACCTTGTTTGAGCAATAGCACAGCCAGTTGACATTTCCGCCATTTCGTATTTATCCAGTGGCGTCCTTGAAAGTGGAACGTCAAAAATGTTAATGACAGTCTGAAAATCTCCTATATTTTTAAACATCGTGCCGATTGACAGGCATAACGTTTTATTTTCCTCATTCCTCAGCTGGGGGATTTGGATGGGTTTTCAAGCATCCGTGAAGGCATTTTAATTTGGGAAAGAGCTATAGAAGGAATAGTTCCTCAGCCTCCAGGGTAAATAACGAGAAAAACAAATACGTTAGTGGTCTTCGCTTTTCTGATACTTTCTCTCCCAGTTTTTGTCACTGACGGCGAGTTTCTAAACTGTTTTTCAACCACTACTTTTTAGAGGAGGATTTTCCATAAAAAATGGCTGACGAGTGAAAGCTAACTCAACTCAACTCAGTACCGTAACATCAGTTCCCCCAACTATAGTTATGTGCGGTGCTGTCATTCATAATATACATTCTATTGCTTTATCATTAAGAAAACGAAACAATTATGGGGCTAATTTGTTTCTGCTACCTATCAATTCTGTAATTAAACAAAAGGGCGTAACGTTACTAGGTAAAAAGTTATTTTCTTTGGTACAGATCACAATTTTTATAGGAAGTTTCTTTATAACAACTTATTTTAAAATTTATTGTCAACCTGAAATTACAGCATTTTGAAACATGCTGACGCTGTTAACTTATTTTCTCGCAAACCTTTGTGCATCCAAATGCCTTAAAGCTTTTAGTCATTTTTGCAGCAAACTGTTGTTTTTTCTTAGTGATCGATTTCTAGGTCGAGATAGTGTTCATTTAAAACACGGAATCGTTTTTGTTTGAATCGATAGCAATGCTACACGAGATTAAAAGTTTAGTTAGAGTAGTTTATTAATAAAAACTCTCTTGCAGTAAAAAGAACTGAATTATCGAGTACATTTTACAATCTTAAGGCAACTATTATCTAAAGTATAATAATTTACAGTTATAACAATGATAATAACAATTGAATCACTTAAAATATTTAAATGTAAAAAAGTCCTCCACTCTCTTTGTCCTACAGACCTGCATGTTCCGGAAAAGATAATACTTTTGTGTTTTCTGCCTCAAGGTGTAGTTAGGGGCGTCTAGGAGTGGGCTGGGAAACAGGTGGTGCAGAGGGTGGCTTGAGGACTTCATTTTCGCCATATATTATTTTGTAGCACAAGTGTACTCTTCTATCATCTAAACTTTCTAGTTTACCTAACTGTAAGGCATGAACATATGACTCTGCCTCGAAGTAGATTATTTTAAGCGCCCTTATTTGCACTCGCTCTATGGCTTCGGACAAGTAAGCAGGGATGTCCTGCCAGACTGGTACAGCATACTCTAAAACTGGCCGAATTGTGCTAAGGTATGTCCTCAAGATGTTGGGTTGGCTCACCCTGGCTCTGTGCAAAACTCTAAGGGAGTATAACTTCTTACAAGCTTTCTTAATAATGTAATCAACGTGACAGTTCCACTTCAGGTCATTGTCCATAATAACTCCTAAGATGTTATAGGTATTGACACGCTCGATGACATTGCCGCCAATTATTGTCGGGTTAATGAGACAATTAGAGTTGCGTAAGAAATTAATATGCATTTCTTTACACTTAGTTGGGTTGAGTCTCATATTATGAGCAATGGCGAAATTGTGAATGTCTGAGGCCACAACATGAAGTAAGCTAGGGGAGTTCCTTGGAATTATTTCAAGAGCACTAGTATCATCGACGTATTTGATGCACAGCCGCCAGTCAGACAGCAGTTTGTTTGTCATCACCGTAAAGAGGATCACACCCAATTTAGTTCCCTGGGGCACTCCTCCTTTTAGTGTTAACCAATCTGACAGAGTTTCTTCCAAGATAAGAGCACTGGGTGAACTTCAAGATCTGCAAGTTCTTGCATCAATATTGAATGATCAATCAAATCAAACCCCTTAGAAAAATTTGCGAAGAAAATCCGAGCTGACGCCTCACCACTATCAACTGCCTCGAAAATCGCTTGAAGCATATATATAAGGGCATCTGTCGTAGAATGCCCCTTACGGGAGAACTGACAAGGGTCGATCTTACCTTCCAACTGGGGTAGGAGTCTGGAACAGGTAAAGCCCTCCATAACTTTTGCAACAGTACAGGTAAGAGATATAGGTCTTAGATCTTGTTCAATAAGTCCGGGTGGAGACGCTTTAGGGATAGGTGTAACAATAGACGATTTCAGAAGAGCTGGTATGTACCCCTCCCTATGAGACTGGTTGTAAATGTCACAAACGAGGGGGGCTAACTCCAAGGCAAAATCTTTCAGGAGCCGATTAGGTATGTTATCAGGGCCGACCGCTTTCGATGTCTGAAGTGAGGACAAGGACTTGTATGCCTCATACTCTGAAATTAATAATTCATCTGGAACAGATAGCGGGGGCACTCCTTGGCACAGGGGTAGGAAATGGTCAGTCAGTCCAACAAAATAGCTATTGATCTTATTTGCTAAACGCTTGATATCTGTGTCTTTATCAAGGAACTGATGGTACCACTCCTGCTCCTGCTAAACAACCTGGCCAGCTAGCTTCTTTATTTCCCTCCACCAATTCGCGGGATTCACATGATCGATCTCAGCAACCTTTCTCTGATAGTAGTGGTGTTTTGCTGTTTTTATTGCACCTTGAACTTTATTTCTCCAATGACGATAGGCACCTGAGTCCTTTCCATGTCTAGAAAAGGCAGATTGGCGTTTACCGATCCACGTTTTGATCTTACTAGTTATCCAAGGGCGGTCAGTAGGGTGTTTCTTTATGGTATTCTGCGGGAGAAAAATGCTAATGGCACCATCAAGCTCTGACAAAAGCAGCTGGAACTTTTTCTCACACGAGGAGGCATTGAGAATTGGGGTCCAGTCCTTTTTCGTTATCCATCGTCCGAGAGCACGCCACGCACTATCTCGCATAACACGCACAACAGATTTCTCTGTTGTGTGGGTAGTGATAGGGGCTGATACTGGTTTAGCTAAGATAGTGTAATGATCCGATGATCCGACCTTCGGAAGCTGTGATAGAGTAAATAGCTTGGATCTGTTAGTAAAGAACCAGTCCAGCGTGCCAGCATCGCGGGTTTTAAAAGATACGAGTTGTTTCAGTGGGTTCACCCCGGTTATGTATTGTGCTCGAAACCCAGTTGAAGTGCTGGGTTTAAAATCACCACTTAACACAACGAGTGCGTTAGGTTGCTTCAACAGCAGCGCATCAAGATTTCTCCTTAGCCATTATGATCCCTACACTGACAATAGACCTCTTTAGCCAGTTACGTCATAGGTTGAGCACGTGACTTTCATTGGGTAAACAAACATTCCGACTGCAGAGAGTTCCGTGGAGCGCGAATAAGTTTAACTAAGTTTTAGTCTTTCGACGTACTTTCGACCGGTTTTTTTCGGCATGGTACACTACTGTGAATGTTATGATTGCTACAACAACTCGACAATGGAAGAGCTATCTTGGGATTGCTTCCCGGAGGACAAAAAACTCCTCAACGTAAGCGCATAATTTCATCGGTCGATCGTTCAAGATTTTGATTTGTACATTTGTAATTTAATCTATTTCACCGCTTATAGGTATGGATCTCTTGGCTGAAAAGGGACCCGAAGAGGGATTTTAAGGTCACGAAACACTCAAAACTTTGTTCAGATCACTTCCGAGAAGAAGATTTCATAGACGCTAACGCTGAAAAAAGGCATCTGAAAACCGGAGCTTGTCCATCAATTTTTAGCTGGACTACAAAATCTCAACAGAGATCATTACCAAAAAAAAGAAGAAAGATTGAAGAGATGAATGCTGTTCTTGAACTGGAATTAACTGAAACGGCATCCGAGGGTGAAGGAGAATACGAAGAAACTGGCAGGGAGAATTTCGTCTCACGTTCCATTCAATCAAACACACAGATTCTCGGTGACCGTTTTGAGAGATCTATACCGCATTAATGGTAAAGAAGAGAAACATTTCAGCCATTTAACTGGGTTTTCCAGCTACGAAAAGTTTGGAAGGGTACTTGAGTTTGTTCTTCCTGGAGGACACAGAAAAAAACATCACCTACTGGAACACGAAGGCAAGCAAAGAGCAAAAAGTTCATACCTCGATGTTATTCGACTCTGATCAAGAATCGGAAAGCGATGACGGGACTCCGGAACCAGAAACTAAAGCTGATTCATCAAGAGATCATGTTCTGTCTGCAGAAGACGAGTTTTTACTAGTCATGATGAAACTTCGTTTAGGCCTAACCAATCTTGACTTAGCAATGCGATTTAATGTCGCAGAAGCAACAGTATCAAATATATTTATTTCGTGGTTAAATTTTTTGTTTATCCAGCTTGGCACCTTAAAAATCTGGCCTCATAGGAGCGTCATCCTAGATCATATGCCGAAAAAATTCATAACATAACATAACATAACATAACATATTTATTCAAGATGGGGGAGCTAAAAATTATTAAACATCTTGAAAAGGAAAACTATAGGTTGACCCTATAATGTTTCCCTAAATAAAAAGATAAAAAAAAAAAAAAACCAGATATAAACTATGTACAATGTAAATAAGAAAAGAACTATTTACAAGAGGTAAATTAGATAACTAATGATCAATAATAACAATAAATAATAGATATTCAGATATTTAAAAAGCACTTCAGCGCACTCTTAAAACGACTCAGGCTCCCAGCCTCAACAACAGAACCTGGTAGGCTATTCCAGTGCCGTACGATTCGGATAGGAAAAGAGTATTTATATGGATTACACTTTGCTGGCTTACGATAAAGCTTATACGGATGGTTAGCGCGGGTTGAATTGCACTTGTTGAATTCAAAGAGATCGTCAAAGTTTAGTTTGGTCATGTCAAATACGATCTTGTAGCATTCAACTAAAGAAAGAAACAGTCTGCGTGTTTCGAGTGTAGGCCACTTCAGCTTCCTTAAACGATCTTCATATTCCATCTCACCACGTTTTTGTCCGAGTGCGAGCCAGGAGGCTCTTCGCTGAACACTTTCTAACGCTAGCAGATCTTTAACCATATATGGATTCCAGACCGGGGCAGCATATTCTAGAACCGGACGTACAAGAGATTTGTATAACGTAGAGAACGCACCGGGATTCGACGAGCCCACTGTTCTGTGAACCAAACCCAATAATCTGTTAGCCTTATTAACAGTCACGTTGACCTGTTCGCTCCGATCCAGGATAAATCCGAAGAAACCATAATGCCCAAATCCTTGACGCACTTTACGTTTTTAAGGAGTTCAAGGAAGATTATCCAAATAACATTATCATAATTGACTGAACTGAACTGAAAATTCAGTGTCCATCTTCCCTTGTTATTCAGTCTCAGAGTTATTCAAACTATAAATCTACGAATACATTGAAATCTTTGGTTGGAGTTGATTCCATGGGAGGCTTTATGTTTGTTTCACAGTTGTACACAGGGTCCATTTCTGACAAACAGATAGTTTCAACGAGTGGATTTCTTGATTTACTTGCAAGAAAGAAAGAAGTATCAGAAATCGTCGAAGGTGACAGCATAATGGCAGACAAGGGATTTGACATGGGAGATTTACAGAAAATTGGACTACGACTTAACATTCCTCCATTCTTAAAAGAAAAACCACAATTTAATGAAAGTGACGTCATACAAACACAAACAATTGCTAAACATAGAATTCACGTTGAAAGAGCTATTGGAAAAGTCAGGCGTTTTCTTATTTTTAATAGTAGAATCCCAATAAGCTCATTTGGAACTGTAAACTAACTTTGGACAGTGTGCTGTTTGCTCTCAAACTTTATGGATCCAATTTTAGCTGAGGAAGTCAATGATTAACTTTTACATCCATACAAAATGAAAATTTACTTTCAAAATAAGGCAATGACAGAAACCTGAGACAATCTAACTGACCCATTCGTCCTTATGTGAAGTTTATGTGCATATCCAGGGAACGTTAACTTGTTGTCCTTTCTCTGCCCAAGAATGAAATGCAATGCTTAAAATAAAACGAGGTTAATTTGGGTAAAAGCATATTTTTCCAGTATGTAGGGTCAAAGTTAATTCGCTGAACAAAAAGACTACGTGATCCTGTTAGTCACACCAAGGCAAGCCAGTAAGGACAAGTTGTCCCTGGATTTGTGCATAGTAGCCCTGTTTGTCATCAATTTTTAACTTTGGGACCCCATTAACAATATTACAAGGAAAGTTAACATCCTCACATGCTGCTTCTATGGTGTGATTTCTCCAAGTGCATGGGCACCAGACTTCTAGTAATCCAAAGGGGCTGGCAGAAGTTGGGTCAAACACCTTACCATCAGGGGTTGCGCCAAGGTAGGGGTGGGAGGGGTTCACTACAAGACTAGAGTCCTATACTGTAAGCTTCTTGTGCAAGTGCTTTTGTATCTTGCTTGCGTAGAGCGATCTAACTACCTTTTCATTTTGTTTACCATGACAAATTGATGCTACATTTGAAAGATCCTTTCCTAGAAAAATGTTTTTAAAGAAGGGCTCTGTGGGCTCCTTCTTTCTGTGAAGCACTTTCACAAAATTTGAGGCTGTAAGTCGAAGTTTACGTTCTTCAAACCATCTGGGGTCATGTTCTTGGTTGACAGTGTTAATCTGGAGGTCCCAAGCTTGTTCAATGTTTATGGTAATGCACTGCAAAATGTCTTTGGATAATGTAACTGAAAATCCTCTTGGAGGAAGAAATGACTCACTGCATGCACTAGAAATTGGAATCTTGGGAAAAACCAAAACTTTTCTTGGTTGCTGGTCCTGTGGAATCACTACATAATTATTGTCTGGTTTATAAAACGTGAAGGTTATATTCTCGGTTCGCATCCACGTGACAGGGCGGCCATGTTGGAGCTCAAAACAATAGAAATTTTTTCGAATAATTTACATAAAAATAGAATTTAGTTCCCAGCGGAGAGAAAGGCCATTGTTCTTGACCTCCAACATGGCTGCCGTGACGTCACTTGCAAACCAGTAATTGGTTTCCTTTAAATCACTCAACTGATAGGCTAAAGTTGAACCAAGAGGGACATTCCCACTCTGTATAGCCACTAAACATAGTTGATCACTCAACAGGTATGAGAAAGGGGAATGCTTTTCTTCTTTTGAAAGATAGTCACTCATTTCCATCACATGGTGTTGTTTCCACCCAGTTAACTTCAGATGTTTTCCCCGTGCATCATAAAGTTTGCAAGTTACTGGCGCCAGTTTTCGTTTGCCACCTTTGTCAGATGAGGCTTTGACAACGCACATCTCATTACTGGTTCTGGATCAATACTAGCACCTCTTGGCTTGCGCCACTGTTGTGAAACACTGGTACAGGTCTGATTTGCTGGGATTTCCATGATTCCCAACATACACCAATGATTAAGTAACTACAATAGGTTACAACATGGTTACGTACAGTGAACTCCAGCCCTGCAAGAACAAAGACCTATTATGTTATACATACATACATACATACACACACACACACACACACACACACACACATACATACATACAACATACATACATACATACATACATACATACATACATACATACATACATACATGCATACATACATACATACATACATACATACATAAGGGGAAACTCATTGGCTAAATAGATTTTTATGGACGTCGAAGTGACATCATCTCCCGACCTGAGCAATTGAAAGTACCTCTGTTTACATTTTGGAAGAAATTCTCAGCTCGGATAACACCTGGTATACCAGTAACACTATATTTACCCTGCTTTGAATGAGCATTCTGCTCGTTCCACATTCCCTTCCCCTTCTTTTCCAGCAATCTTCAACTTCACTGTGTGAGGAGCTTCGCTCTTCTTTTGGCTGCAGTAACAGCAGCCTTTCACTTCATGAGTTCCCGATCGACCGTCTTCCTCTTTCACGAAAACATCGTAAATGTAGTTTCCGTAAAGAATTTATAACCTTTTTCTCCAATTTCCTTTTTTCCACATCCTTTTAAATGGTTTGCTATTGTGATCGAGGAGACTTTTGCTAGATTTTGCAACGATTTTGTCCACGCTGCGTGAGAACTTCTACCAGCGGCCGCCATCTTGAATGTTATGTTTGCCCAATGTAGACCATGTGATCACGAAGCTAAAGAGGCCAATTCGTTGCTTATTTGATTTATAAGTGTGTTTTTCGAGCCATTTCCACCTCAGAAGCCCCCTGCCTGGCATCATAAAGCTGGGTTGATGGGTAGAGGCAATCCTTTGAAAGAAAACAGAGGTGAGAAGCAATTTCACACGAAGTGGGACGCTCAACATATTCGCGCGAGTGATGGCAATCCACGGAGTGAAGTTGTGTCTTCAGTCGTTGTGTGAGTGGATCCGGGACCTGGCATGGCAATTTTGGCGAGTTTTGACTTGTAAATAATGCATGCGGTGAAATATCTTGCCAGCAGGACCGGGTGGCTCGACACGATTCTAAAAAATATGTGAAATGGAGATGGCAGTCTTCCATGCCGCTGTTAGGCAAGAATATCCCAGAATTCCTTTGGGTCACAAACGTGAAAATTACAGACAGTGAGAGCAACTGAAATCAAACAGCGTTATCGGGGACGGGCTAAAGGAGTGAGCAGGTAAATGTTGAGCAGATTGCAAGAACTGGAGTCAAAGTTTGCTGCCAATGGAAACTTTTAACTTCAAGAGGAACTTTTGTCTTGAAAACTTCAAGACAAAGTTGCGTCAATTTTTCTGTTGTCCGAGGGCGATTTGGGTTTTCAAAGAGAATAAACAGTCATATTAAGTGAAATTGGGAGTTTCGGTCAGTAGCCAGGATGAAACAAACCTGAAAAACTTATCATTTTGCAATAAAAATGCTTCATTTCGACCATAGTCCGGGATTTGAAAGTTACAAGTTTTAAAAGCCATTGTTCCCACAGGAACGATATTTGGTAAGCTGGAAGACAAAGGGTTAATCAACTTTTGTCATTTGCTTATGCTAATTTTTCGATCGCTGCATGCGTTGAAATAATTTCAAAGTGAAAGGTCATATATGAAAGGTCATATATTTACAGAGACTGACAATGTTTGTCGTTTAAAGTGAAATAGCGACGTTCCTGTGTACTTATCTACTTATCTCCTTCCCATGGGCAGCTTTGATGCAGATGAAATTTCAATATTTCCACGCAAGAGCATCATAGTGTTAACTCTGTCAGAGTTTTACATTCTATGTTCACTTAAGCTGATGTGTCATTAACTTACTTCAAGAGAACACAATGCCGCATGAATTCAAATTTGGTTCATAAATCCATTTGTTTTTTCTTTCAGTACAGTGTAGTGGAACCTCAATTTAACGAAGTGCTAAGGGATTAGGGAGATTGGTTTCGTTATATCGAGGTCTTTTACCGCACACTCAAAAAGGTCGGGCTGAAGAATAGCGTTCGTTATATCGAGGACTTCGTTGGATAGTTAACAAATCGAGGTTCCACTGTATTCTTAAAAGAATTGCTGGATTGTTGCTCTCGTACCATTTCAATTTTTTAATAAGAATTATCTCCGAATTCAGCGAAAAGATAGGAAGAAAAATAAATATTGCACCTAAAGTTCCGTATCAATCGATTGGAGTGAACTTCAGCACTTCAACAAAAGTTCAAATGATTTTGGATCAGAAAGCAAAGAAATTGTGTTAGGTTTGCCTATGTAAATGTTTAGGAAATTATTGAGCGAGTAAAGACGTTATTTTTATTTCAACCAATCCCGCTAAAAGCACTTACCCTCATAATAACCCAGTCAAAACAATCATTCTTAATAACTTTAAGATACTGCAAAATGATCCAGAAACTGCTAGAATCTTTTCGCAACCACCGATTTCATTCAAACGCGATGTAGGTAACTTTCTAGTTAGAAGCGCATTCAAAACAATTAACGCGCTCGCGATGCAAAAACTTTCCCTTTCATTCAAAACACTGACAAAATATCGCGCCCTAAGCGATCTGTTAAGATCACGGATCTTTTCACGTGTACCTCCGCAAACGTTATCTATAGCGATATTTCTTGTTCACAAACATTGACGTCACATTTCTTTTCATATTCAAATTTGCCAACCATGGACCAAAAGAAGTCCTTGTTTCAACAGTCAATTAGGTTCTGGTTGGCATATTAATGACAATGGGTGACGTCACGAGAAACATCGCTATTGTATAACCTGGCGTTATGCAAAAAGGTATACATCGGCGAAACAGGAAGACGACTAGGTGACCGATTCCTAGAATATCTTCGTGATGTTGACAAAGATTACAAAGATGTATCCAAACCAGTCGCTCGGCATTTTAATCTCCCTAGCCTAGTCGATCTCCGGCCTTTCCCTACATCAAGGTACCACGGAAAGCCGTAAAAATCTCGAGCAAAAATTGATCTTTGAAATCGGCACTCTTAATCCCCACGGTATGAACGAGCGCTTTTCATTCAATTAATTTATTCCTGTTTCTCACGTTATTGTTACCACCAATAGCGTAGCCACAATTCCTCGATTCGCTCCGACGAAGGGCTAACGTTCGAAACGTCAGCTAATCGAATCCCTGTACGATGGTCAAACCAAATTTTTGGGAATTATAACGGTTTGCAATGGAAATCGAAAGCCATAAAATCTATACCATAATGTGTATAATTGTGTAAATAACAAAATATTCCAATATGATTGGTTTCTAACATCTCTTATTTGTAGCTTAATTGGCTGTTTCAGGTCCAAACTGCCCGATTTGGACCTGTCCGATTACAAACACTTATAATCGGAAAGGCCAAACCTGACAATTAATTAATAAATATCCAATAAAAGTTAAGCACTTCATGCCACTAGCCAATAAACTTTAACTACCTAGCCAAATCAAGGAAAATTTCTTAAGTGACTGCAGGTGCGTGGACGAAATTAACTGGTCCAATGACTTTATTCGGAAATGGTTTCCTCTGAGTTTTGCAAACCTTTCATTTTGACAACCTTTCGTCAACCTTTGACTTAGAAAGCCTCGGAATGAAAGAAAACTATACAGTTGTTGAAGTTCAAAATATGATTAATCATGAATTCCTGAGTTCAGTTCTCGCATTAGTTATTAGCCTGCGAAGCAAGCGTTTCCGTGTGGTTTTTGTGCACTAAAAATGCCGATTTCTTTCTTTTGTTCTTGCCCCATTTCGCGTGCACTAAAAAATTCGGAAATCGGCTTTTTTTAGCACTCAAAAACCACACGGAAACGTTTGCTTCGCAGGCTAATTAGTTATTGACACAATTAATTGGTAACAGGACTTAGTTTCGTGCAATTCAGGGGTAATCGTGCTCGTAATTTCAAATCAGCCTCGCGCTATGCCCTTGGCCAATTTGAAATCACTTGCCCGATTACTCCCACTCAGTCCTATTACCATTACTTAATGTTAACTTCCTCCATCCCAAACTGGCTACATAACTGCTTGAAGGAACAATGTTACGATGCGGCACAATTTGTTTCTAAACTTTCCCAAGCGTCTTCTTTCATATATGATCTCAGGGGACGGTTGCTGAAAGGTGTAATAACTCTATTCCAGGGATAAATCTGCCTTATTCCAGGAATACCTGTTGGAATAAGGCAGGTTTATCCCTGGAATAGAGTTATTACACCCTTCAGGAACCGGCCCCAGATGTCTACTTACTGACCTTCATGCTGTCGCTGTTAAGACCATATTGCTCGTTTGCGTTTCGGTAACTAGCAACTCAGTAGTACTGCCAGCGGAAGGATATTCGTGCATTCAAGAAATCATCCAAACCTTACATTATCAACATGCTGGAGATACTGAAATAATTCATGGCCGCAGTTTCTGCGGCAGAGTTTAGCTGGAGAAGATATTACAGAACGATCTAGCTAGGACACCGTGACTGGCAAAAAGGAGAGATTGTGACGATTTCAATGAAAGGTGACCTAGCAGAGTATAGCAATTGTTATCAGTATTATTCGCCATCAAGGCAAAGAGCTCATAAAGGAAATGATCAGGCTGGTTTTGATTGCCGTAGTATCTTCTTAAAGAGCAAGCCGAAATATGTAACAGATTGAGGAAAGGAAATGTTCATCATATAAATTAGGAACTGAACATGTTATGTGTGGAATGCAATTCTATTTTTTACCTAAGAAATAATCGTCGCGTAGAATTCCCTATCCAGTGCGGTCAAAAAAAAATTTCCCGTCGGGGTGGGGGTCAGTTTTTTGCCGTTTTTAACCCATCCTCGGAGACCCAGGGGCAGAGAGTCGGGTTGGGACGAAGATTCAGGACGAGCGAAAGTTTACAAGACGGACGGGAGAGCCCCTGGGAACATTTCTTTATCGGACTTGTTCCAGAAGCTATTGAAATCCAGCTTCGTGATTGGGCGGAAATTTTCTGGCAAGGAATTTTTTTCTGCCCAATCGGCGATCAGCTTATATATCGCACTCCTTTCGTGACTCCTTACACCAACAAGTAAGCGGTCAATCTGCTGTCGACCATATTTTTAGTGGTTCCACTTGTCTCGTTCGTTCGACAAATTTATCCTACGAGGAACATTTTGGTGGCAAGGGACCCACAAACAACAAGCGACAATCACTTGCAAGGAACTAGAAAAATCAAAATGAAGATCGACCGCAGGCATAGTAAACTTCACGCGAAGAACAGCGTGTAACTCGGTCTCTTTCCGTGGTTAGGTTTTGGCTTTTTTCTCTGGTTTACTTACGGGCAGTGGGCCGCTCCTGAAACACTTCGGGGCGATGAAATTTCTGTTGCACGGGCCGGACAAGTTTGCCGATCGGACGAGAAGTACACAGCTCGGCGTTTTAAGTTATCGAACCTTGCAATCGACCGTCTCAGCTCAATTTCGAGAGAGACCACAAAAAGGCCTTAGAGAAAGTGTACAGTTACACTGTGATACATTGCAATGTTTTGGTTTTCATATATTTGACTGGTATCTGTTGGCCAATATGCTTTTCTTCCCAAGGTGTGCATAAAAATATTGCAGATTGCCTTGCAGTTGTGATAATTGCTAATTGTGTGCACATGCAAGATGCATGGTTTTTGCACAAGCTTTCCATGAACTCTTTTACCACAGTGGTGCTGAGCTCAGTTAAAAATTAGTTTTTAAAAGTTTTAAAAACATGATTTAGAGTGGGCCTTGCTGGAAACATTTACATTATGTTGACTGTGCTGCAACTCTTAGGTAGCAAAGTTTCGGATACAGTTGTTTACAAGTTGATGCAGGATGTTTAGTGTCTTGTATGTACTCATGTTTTTTATAAACGCTCAAGTGTATCCATAATATAACAATTATTAAATTCCATTTTTGCATGATATGGTTGTAGTTGCTGTGATTGCTAAGCCAGTGGTACACCAGGAAAAGACATGATTTCTCCTGTGAGACCACATCAATTTTGGAATGGGTTCTTCCTATCACCGCCCTCTTCCTTGACAATTTTTAAAACATGAGAGAGTGCTTCCAGTTAATTAAGGAACCATGTTTTCAGTTCCTCACATAGTGTAATTGTGTCTTGTGCCGAAAGACCCTTGATAACCACCTACTGACAAATCATTCTCAACTATGCAGTTCACTGAGCCAAACAGGCTGATACAATGGTATGGCTAAGAATAGTTAAATTATTTTCAGGTAAGTTTTAAACTAAAGAACACTACACACAAACCATACCCATAACCTGAATACAGTTACAAAATATGTTAACATGGTCACTCAGTAAGATATCCCCTTTAGATAAAGTGGAAACAAAAAACTAAAACAAAAAAAAACAATAAAATAACAAAATAAAACTAGAAGGGATTGTTATTTCATTTAGTTTTTGTTTGTTTAGAAGTTTTCTTGATAGTGAGATGTAACTTTAAATTCAAGTTTTCAATGCAATCTGTTGGATATTGTAGTGATTATTTGTCACAAACCTTATGGCCTCAGAGTTTTTATTAGGTTTTAGAGTAGCTGACTGGAATCTAACAGAAGGTGGCTTGTTGATGAGAAATTAAACAGCCTTCAAAAAACGTTGGAAACTATTCATTGAAAAGCAGGTGGCTCAAATTTTAAAGAAGCCACTTTTTAGCCAGCTGCCAGCACTTCAGGAGAAGTCTACCTTGTACTAAATGATATTTCCAATGAGTATACCCAAGATGAAATTACACCCTCAGTTTCAGAGGGGGGTACAAAAAAATTTAAAATTGTTCTTAAAATTTAATTGTCCATCTGTTATCTGTTGGTCTTTCACTTTGCTTTTCTACAGCGGCCAAAAGGGTCAATCACAAATCAAAACAAAAATCAGTTTCCCTTCACATGAAACAGTTTCTCAAAACACAAACAATTTCCTAAAACACAAGTCAGTTTACCATCATCATTCACTGAAACACCTGTAATAGGCTAATCACAGCAAGTGCACTGCACAAGATATTCAACAATACCATATCACACTGCCTAATTCTTTGGAGCTATGAAAGCCCTGTAATGCTACAAAAGGTATCAGGTCAATACCATACCCCAATTACCATGCAAAACATCTGCCACTAATCTGCTAAGGTCTCAAAAATTATGCTAACTCTACCAATAGTAAGGAAAATATTAAGTGTCTATAGGCTCATGAGAGTGATGATGTTTGTAAAAATCTGTTTTCATCTTAACATAATACATGCCATTTTCCATTCCTTTCCCCCCAAAACACTGGAGTAGTTTCTATTCGAGTCTTACTCTATAACCAAGGTAATCACCTATTTCAAAAGCATAATCTGATCTCACATCAACGTCAAAACGGCATCTGTATGCAAGAGAATGTCAGAGTATTGGGAAACTGATTTTGATTTGATAAATTGGTTTGTGATTTCGGCCTCCGTACTTTTCCACACAAAAGCAGCCTTCAAGCCCAATGACCTTAACCACTTAACCTGGTCTTTCATGATTGCCATAAATTATGGCAATTCCATTTTTTATACGCACCCTCCCCCCCCCCTATTGAAGGGTTTTCTACGAATTTACCCCCTTAGAAAAAAAAAAAGATCAAAGTGCCGACACAATTACCCCCTCGGAAAAACGACCATTTTGTTTAAACATCAAAGAAGCCGACTGGCTTACCCCGTCGGAAATTACCCCTACCTGCCCTCCTTTCCCCCAAGAATTCCTGCACCTTCAATAGGGGGGGGGGGGGGGGGGGGTGCGTATAAAAAATGGAATGGCCCATTTATATTAGCGGATGGAGAGACAACCACGACTACAGGTAAATTATTTTAAACTGGATTTTCTTAGGCCATTTCAAGGTCTCTCGAAACTGAGCTGAGATCATCTGAGACGCGACTTCGAGTAGATTGTAAGCAGTGGAAGGTTCGATTTCGTGAGCAAAACAAAATTCAACGGCTGCGTTTCATTCGCGCGATCGGTAAACTTGCCTGGCCTGTGCAACAGAAATTCCATCGCCCCGAAAAGTTTCAGGAGCGGCCCACTGCCTGTGAGTACACCAGAGAAAAACAAAAGTTCATACCAAACAACAACAATTGGGGCCGAGTTGTCAACAATCTGCGACAACTCTTCGCGTGAAGTTTACGATACCTGCGATCGGTCTTCATCTTGATTTTTCTAGTTCCTTACAAGTGATTTTTGCTTGAGTAGAAGTTGAATTTGTCGATATCTGGATTTTGTGGGCCCCTTTCCATCATAACTTTTCTCGAAGTGTCGATACAGCGATCGAAACTATGGCTGACAGCAGATTGGACGTTTGACCCTCGGTATAAGAAGTCACGAAAGGAGTGCGATATATAAGCTGATCGCCGATTGGGCAGAAAAAAATTCCTTGCCAGAAAATTTCCGCCCAATCAGGACACTGGATTTCAATAGCTTCTGGAACTAGTCCGATAAAGAAATGTTCCCAGGGGCTCTCCCGACTGTCTTGTAAACTTTCGCTCGTCCCGAATCTTTGTCCCGTTCCGACTAACCCGATTATGGAAAGCCAAATGGTGCAAAATTCAAGAAGCAAAATTGGCGTCACATTCAACAAATTTCCTATCAAGGTCAAGACGGATTTCGATCAAGCTCAACAAAATCAAGTCAAGCTCAACGATTTTCTCACAGTCAACAAATTTCCTATCAAGGTCAAGACGGATTTCGATCAAGCTCAACAAAATCAAGTCAAGCTCAACGATTTTCTCTCAAGGTCAAGACATCTTTTAAACAAGCTCAACAAAATAAAGTTATCACATTCAACAAATTTCCTATCAAGCTCAAGACGGATTTCGATCAAGCTCAACAAAATCAAGTCAAGCTCAACGATTTTCTCTCAAGGTCAAGACATCTTTTAAACAAGCTCAACAAAATAAAGCTATCACATTCAACAAATTTCCTTTCAAGGCCAAGAGATATTCGAGTCAAGCTCAAGAAATAAATTGAGTTACTTTCAACGAAAAAATTATCGCAGTTTCAAGCTGCGTTCGATATCGACCAACAACTTGGCCTTTCAAGGTCAAGCCGCGATTGCCGTCACGCTCAACGTAACCAAATTCTTGCATCAACAACCGAAACACATTGTCAACAACTACCCCAAACACTGTCAACAAATAAAATATTGAATCCGGAATCCGGAATCTGGAATCCGGAATGTGAACTAGATGTCTGGTAGAAAATGTCGAGAAAAAAATCGCTTGAGTGACAAGAAGGTCAACAAATCTATGATTGTAGCCCTTGAAAAATTACAAGGGCAGTGAAATTTCAAAACTGATTCAGCCTTAACTTTGCAGCAATTAACAATTAAGCCCATGGAATACTTTTATACTATTAATGTATTGTGCATTTCGAACATTCCAAAATCAAATCGTTTTAAAAGCGCCTTCTCTGATTTAAGTTGCCGGGAACTTTTCGAGCAGTCTTGATATTGGTACATGCTTGGTATCTTCAATCTTCAAATCGCAATGCCGACGAAGGTTAATCTGGAAGTGCATGAATGTAAAATAAAGGTGGATTTCCACTGTCGCGTAATTTTTACGGCCGCACGGACGTAAACTTGAACTGGCTTTACGTGCGTAAATAAAATTGAAACGATGAGTGAAAGGACGCGCGTAAACGTAAAAGTTGAACGAGGTTCAACTTTTACGTTTACGCGTGATCTTTCGCACATCGTCTCAGTCTATTTTATTTACGCACGTAAAGCCAGTTCAAGTTTACGTCCGTCAAGTTTACGTCTTTGCAGCAATCAAGCCCATGAAGTTTATTCTAGGACAGCATTTTAATACTTTGGTTTTGCTTTTAATAAACCGCCTGATTCCTTTAAAGCACACAGCTTTCAATCACACCACAACGATACTAATTAATGTTCTGTGCATTTTGAACATTTTAAATTCAAATCATTTCAATTAAAAGCACGTTCTCTTAATTTTTGTCGATGAAAAAGTGTGAGGCCTGTCCACAAGTTGACGGTAACTTTTTGAACTTTCGATTTTCGATCAACCTTTTTTTATTTCGAGCAACTTTTTTTCCGTTGTCAACGTTTTATTAGTGATTTCAGCTAGATCTTTATAAAACAAGAGCTATTTTTGCTTATTATTTTAAACGCTTCGTGACCAAAAAGCAGAGAAAAATCACTTTGCATATCTTGTGGTCATTGTCTGTTGCTCCATGCTGGAATGTTTGGGAACTGTATCGGCGCGTACATTTCAGGTTGTCGATTGGCCGTCGATAAAACGAGGAACATGGGACATTCCGGAACATCCCGGTACATTCCGGAACATCTCCAAAAGGCTAAAAAAGATCACTTTAAAAAAACTTTAAATATACAGAAAAAAGAAACTAACAGGAAATAAATATAATCCGAGAGATTAATTGGAGAAAAAAAGAAGACAAAAAATAAAGACGTTTATAAATGCCCCACCTGGAAATGATAGCTATGGGGGCTGGGTGAGGATTGTTTTAGCGCTTTCGTTTGCTTACAACATTGTCACCCTCATACAGTTGTACCGTCTTCTGCCATTGCTCTTTTTTTTTTTTTTTTTTTTTCGAAAAAATTTAAGTCAGTATGGTGCCCAACATACCTTGAAACTTTTATATAGCAACCTTGAGCACGCTGCTCTCCACTTCTGATTGGTTAAGGATATCAACAACAACTGAGGACTCGGTCAGGCCTACTTTTACAGTAGACGATAAACGTCGTTAATCTGCTCCAAGAAAAATTTTCTTCCCAATAGCAATGCTTCTCACTCCGTTTTTGCAGCGAGGGCTGCACTGTATGGGCCTGTTTGTTTCTTAAGGTTAAACATGTACGAGGCTAGTGTAAAATCTCGCGGGTCAGCTCTTTAAGTTGCATTTAATGATCCTGCATACGGTCTTTCTTAATAGTTATCCCTATATCCCTCCACATCGACTCAACTGGAAAGAACAAACCAAGTCCCAGACTAAGACTTCACTCCTGTCACCTACCTCTTCCTGTAAGACATCTATCGTCTTCTTCGGTTCTTTTAACCCTCAATCCGGATTCCGGATTCCTGATTTTAGGTAAACCCGAAAAAAATAAACAAACATGTTACTTTTATTTACATTTATTATCACATAGCCAGACAACTTTCCTAATAACTGAACTACATATTGAATACACGATGGTGCTAGTCACAGCGGGACGCAACCATACTGACATAAAACAGGACCATTTTGATGCCAATTTTCCATACCTGTTTAGGGATACAGGCGAAATACAGTGACGGTAGTTTCCTGCTAGCAGAGGCCTCTTTTCCTTGCATTCAGCGTCCCCAGCACGCTGAATACAAGGAAAAGAGGCCTCTGTTAGCAGGGAATGACGGTAGTAATTGGTTTGTTCATTTTCAGAAACATTTGGCTTCAAATATTGTCCTCTATCTGAGTTCTTTCTGATCTCCGCACTGCAGTTTCTAGAATCCAGATTCCGGATTCCGGATTCCATAATTTTATTTGTTGACAGTGTTTGGGGTAGTTGTTGACAATGAGTTTCGGTTGTTGATGCAAGAATTTGGTTACGTTGAGCGTGACGGCAATCGCGGCTTGACCTTGAAAGGCCAAGTTGTTGGTCGATATCGAACGCAGCTTGAAACTGCGATAATTTTTTCGTTGACAGTAACTCAATTTATTTCTTGAGCTTGACTCAAATATCTCTTGGCCTTGAAAGGAAATTTGTTGAATGTGATAGCTTTATTTTGTTGAGCTTGTTTAAAAGATGTCTTGACCTTGAGAGAAAATCGTTGAGCTTGACTTGATTTTGTTGAGCTTGATCGAAATCCGTCTTGAGCTTGATAGGAAATTTGTTGAATGTGATAACTTTATTTTGTTGAGCTTGTTTAAAAGATGTCTTGACCTTGAGAGAAAATCGTTGAGCTTGACTTGATTTTGTTGAGCTTGATCGAAATCCGTCTTGACCTTGATAGGAAATTTGTTGAATGTGACGCCAATTTTGCTTCTTGAATTTTGCACCATTTGGCTTTCCATACCCGACTATCTGCCCCTGGGTCTCCGAGGATGTTTTTTCAAAACCGTGACATTACTAAATGAAGCATACATGAATCAAAGGACAATACATGGAGTCTTACATGAGATAATGACCTTGAAAAACAAAAAAGATGGCGGCTCGACCTGTGAAAAATTGTTTACGTCTTTGCGGACCTCCCCTGACGGGCTCAGGCTAAATGCAAAGGAAAACAAAAAACCAGTTTTTATCATATTCCTTGGATTGAAAGGCTGTGATGGCTTTGAAGGTATACGATAGACATCAGCATTTCCAGTGGTACCCTTCGGATTCTCAGCTAACTTTGGCCTTAATCCTTCTATGAAAGTCCTCGAACGTGCTTCTCCATACTGAAATGGCGAGATTGAGCTTGATTTTTAGCGAAAAAACAGAGCGATCCGATAACCTGGTGTTTATCTAAGGTAAGTCTTGAATATGATGTTTCTCGTCACCTCAATTCCGGTGGTACCCATTTAGAAATCGTTACGAACCCAACACAAAAACAGACAAAGATCCACTCGAAGTCGTTAAAATCTTACAATTCCGCCATATTTTAAAGATCACCACATGGCTCAAATGCGGCTTTAGCCTATGAAAGCCCCGGATGTGACCGGGAATTCTACGCGACGGATGTGATTTTGAGAAAACGTTTAACAGTACAGCATGCTCAGAATCAATACAGGCAGTCTTGCATACGAGGCAAGACTATTGTACCGGTAAAACAGTTCTTGAAGAACTACAACAGCCGACGGTATTGGGCCAGTAGCAAAGTAACTGATTGATTTCGTCTGGAATTGGGTAGGTTGATTAGACAAGGAGAGGTCAGACCTCCAACAGTAAATATATTCAAAAGCTGTCAATGACTCCGTTATTTTCAGTGAGAAGCAGGAAACTTGATTTTGTGGGCACGATGGACCTGTTAGTGGTAACAAGGAAAGTTTGATCATTCACCATATTGAATCAAAAGCGATTTTTCATTCTGTGAGGATCAAGATTGCGTGGTTGTTTTTGGCAATAGATGGTAATTGTGCCAAAACGTCTCTGAGTATAACAAGGGAAAACTGCACGTGAATGAAATACCCTTTCACCTCGTTTAAACAAGCTCCAGCTATACGAGACGTCTTTCTCGACATGCAAAGTGAATCCGTTTATCTTTTCGGTGACAGCCGCCAAGCACTTATCAATGGCATGAACGACCCCATAACCTCGTTTTAGTGCACTCGTGGTTTCACTTGGAATCTTTAAATGCATTTCAAAATTAATCCTTCGTCTTTTCATATATCAAGTGAGATTTATTTGTATTTGTATTTTTCTCCATTTAGCATCAATCACAGAAATATTGATTACATAGAATGAAGTAATGCTAAATAGGAGAGGGGCACATCTAGGTAGACTAAGAGATTTATTTGTAGATATACAGCTTTTAATTCACTCCAATCTCAATCAACAGAAGTAATAAATATCACAGAAGATCTAATTACCATACATCCAGACTTGGGTGAAGGCAAAGTTTGCCAAGTTCTCACATCTAAGCTCAATTTTCTTAGACGCAGAGAGATCTTCGAGAACTTTTGTTAAATACGAAAGGAAGAAGAAAAGTTCACAGTCATTCTTTCATTTTCTTAGAGAAATATGTATATATCTTGAAGTAAGGAAGATAAAAAAAAAAGTACCACTCCTACACAGTGCTTGGAGAGATGTTTGTTGGCTAGTAAAAATTTGGAAGTAATTATAAAAGAAAAATAAACCAAGAGTCATGTTATCATGCTAGAATTAAAAGTGTTAAAAGTTGTCTATCTTTTCCGAAATCCTGACAAACTGTTGTTGACTGAAAGTATTGTCTTGCTTATAACCTCAAGGATATGAAATTTAATACAATGATTTTACTGTCGAAGCATCTCAGATTTGTAAGTTCAGGTGAAGAATACTTGTTAAACGACCCCGGCTTGCAAAACATTCAAATCAGTGATCACCAGTGATTTAGCTGTTTACAGATTCACAGGTCTTGTTGGAAAAGGAGGCGCCTGGAGGCGCCTGGCTTCCATTTCGCCTCTTTACACCCTCCACCCTGCAATGGTTTGTTGAAACTCTTAACGAGAAACGGTACATCTTAGTCCTCCCCACCCGAACACCCACATCTTCTCGTCTTACGCATAACATTATGTTACGGTTGTCCACGTGGAGCCATTGTGATTGATACTAATTTCGAGCGTAGAATACATCATTCAAGATTATATGTTGAAAACAAAGTACAGCCGCGTCGAAAAACTGCTGGCCACAGACCTAAGCAAGAGAAAACTTTTCAAAGACGAATCGTTTTAGGGTCGTTTATACTTAGGAATTTCAGATGCATGGCTGAGGGAAACGTTGCTTAAGAAAAGTTTTGTTTACTGAAAGTATTTGCTTTCGCCTAATCCTTTTAACGAGGAAAGTTAATACTACACACTCCACCCAGTTAAGTACTTATGTTAGAATCGATTTCAAAAGCGTTGATGGTATCTTTCTGCGCTATTCCAAGTCGGACTTGACGATAACACAACAGCAGAGATCAACAGAACCCTCGGTGGCAGTAGTAATTAAATACAAGTTGTATGCAAAATCCCTCAAAGCGGGAAAGGGAAGCCCTCGTAAATTTGTAAATTTTAGACCCGAAACATGGAATCCTTTTGTACAAGTTTAGGTCCAGAATCCTTAACTTGATCCTCCCATCTCCCATCCACATCATTCTATTACATGTAATTTTCGCCCGGCTCAAAACATCCCTCGCATAGGGTATCAGCACACGATGCTTTAACACGGTAGTTCAAATTGTATTTATTTAGCAGTTCCCGACCACAAGAGGACTGTTTTCTGGAATGGTTATCGATACGAAAATGGAAGACAGTCGTGGTACAAGCCTTATGATATAAGCCGTATGTATTTATGCAATATGTATAACTTTCAATGCTAGAGCGAAGGAAGTTTATAATTCGTCAAAATTTTAGTATTACTACTTCTGACATCTTTAATATAAATATCGATATCGAGAAGAAAATATTATGAAAGAAATTTCCTTTTGTTTTGAATATTGACAACCTTCGTAAATAGAAAGCTACAATAGCTGCTAGATTCCGACAAAGGAACAGCTTGTTCAAGGGAGATGTTTATCTGAAGATATACAATAGAAAGATGTTATGCGTGGCCGGACTGCAACTATCAACTTGAAATTAAAGTTGAGAAAACGTTTGACAAAGCAAGACTAAATTGTACTAGTATAAGAGTTCGTCTGGTGCCTGTATTAGGCATAGAGGAAAACTAGCTAATTGGTCTGGTGGAGTTCGGCAAATGATGAGGGCAGATGGCAACTCTCACCCCGTTTTCAGGGCAGATCAAGAAGTTTCTTTTTGTAAGTACGATCGAGCTATTAGAGGATCTAGATAGGAATCAATGACTGGAACGAAAAGCGTTTGTTCATTCGTTGGGAATTAACCTGTTTGTTTTTGACAATAGATGGGGTTGTGCAGACTGTGTAAAATCACCTGTGATATACAGCAAACAAACTTAAGCTGCACGTGAAAGAAATACCCTTTAACCTCGTATAAGCAGGCACCGACTGTACGCGGCGTTTTTCTCAACATGCATCCACCCAAAATGAATCCTTTATCTTTTCTTTTGCGGCAGCACTCAAAGCTATTTTAGTTCGTGAAATTAAGCCCTATAACAATGACAGGTGATCATGAGGATCCCATAACCTCGTTTGAGCACTCATGGTTTCACTTGAAATCACACACTTTACAAAATTAATGCTTTTTCTTTTCATATATGTAGTGCGTACGTACAGATGTTAATCACTCCAATATGGGTCAATAAATCACGATGATCAATTGCCTTTCATTCAGTCGTAGGCGAACGTTACGTTTGCTTCATGGTTTATGTCATTCTAAAATTATCATTTCTTCATTTCTCATATCTAGAGAGATATTTGCGAACTCGTTGACTATGACAGGAATAAGAAAAAAGAAAGTCACTCCTCGTTTTCTTGGAGGAATATTGTGACCTAAGTAAAGAAAAAATTATACCCATTCTTGCATGTTTTAGAAAGAGAAACTTGTTAGCTAAAGTTTTGAAGTAAAAAAAAAAAAAAAAAAAAGCAAGAGTCGAATTAAAAGTATTAAAATTTCTTTGTCTACAGGAGTTTATCCAGTATATTTCCAAAATCCTGACCTTGTTTAAGCAGAGTTTTGTTCACTGAAAGTATTGTCTGTCTTATAATCTTTGAAGTGTGATGAAACTTAATACAATGATATGGCAGATTTGTAAGTAAAGGTGTGGGATGAGGGAGGGGGCACCTGACACCCATCTTGCGTAACATTTTATTCACATGGAGCCATTGCCATAATGTTAATTTCGGACCTAATTTACCATTTAAGTTTGTATGTTGGATGGAAACTACAATCGTGTCAAATAATGGCTGGCCGAGAATCCAAATAGTAGCAAACTTTCCAGTCGAGGATTTACATAGCTTATTTTCAGAACCTGTTTACTGAAACGGTATCGCCTTTCCTCTAATCTGATAGGCGTTCGTCTAATCTGAACAGCTCTCTAACCTTGTTGGAGCGATTGTAGTATCCTGTAACTGTCTTCCTCATTCCAAGGAATGAGCCTTTTCTTCTTCTTTCAAGGTAGGATAAGTCAGTATTTTGAAGAAACGGTATTGTATAACTCTGCAAATACCATTCTCCAATCTCGCTTTTACTTGGCACAACATGGCATAAATCGGTTAACTTATTCAAAAGAGAAAAGTCCTTTATTTTCTAAAAGGAGCAAAACATTAGGTATCCAAGGAAACAAACCTTAAGAGCCTCTCGTTTCAGCTCTAATACTTCAAATATCGATCACGTGGATTCAGACCTCCTTAACCTTGTTCAAGCGAACGCTTAACAGCTGATATTGATCGATATCTTTAAAATAGATTACGATCCTTTTACTGAAAAATGCATGGTGTCAATATACCTTTGCATTTTTTTTCAATTATTGGAATTGTACTTCTCTGGAGCATGTGCACCGATTCAAGACCTCATCTGCACATGACGTATATTATGGCCAGGGAACTAGAAAGTTTTAAGAGCGTTTAGTAGACATTACAGCACTAAACTCTTTTTGCAGAACTTAACAACAGTTCCATTGCCACATGGTGTAATTAAAAAAACCTTATAAACCACTCGAAGAGGCTGTCTCGCTGATGGACATTCATGATAAGGTGATAATAGGTTGTGATCTGTCAGCGCTGAAACAACCACGTGAGCTGGAAAGTGGTTTCACCTGATGGAACATCTTCCTCATTCCACCTTATCCAGGAAACGTTTAAAAAGGGTTCTTGATGAGGCAGTGTCAGTATCTGCAAGGTACGAGCCAGGAGAGGTCTTGATTCAAGATGATGGCAAAGCACCTCTTCGCTTTTTTCGTTCTTCAGGTGCTATTTCTGCAAGCGTATTTCACAAATGGTGAGTCAACATTTGAAATTATCATTTGAAAGTTACAGTGGGTTTCAAAGTCGCACAACTCTTTCGTTAAGTTCTCTTTTCACGCGATTTCAAACCCCACAATGTTAGTAAAGTTTTTTGTTATTATTTTAACTAGCTTAACCAAAAAAACCGAATTTGAAGACAAACGTTCGTGAAAGAAATTTTAAGTTTGCAGTATCCGTGTTGTTAAAAAGAGTTCAGTAATATGACGGTTCCTTTTATATTGAATTGCTTCCTGATTGATTTTGATTTTGATAAGTTTTCTTTGTTGTTGTAATTTATGAATTTAAAGTACTGTTCCTGGCTTAGGCTGAAAGGCGGCTGTGTCTACTATGTTGTACATTTGTTTTCAGATCGTCGCGTAGAATTCCCAGTCACATCTGGGGCTCTAATAGGCTAAAGCCGCATTTGAGCCATGTGGTGATCTTTAAAATATGGCGGAATTGTAAGATTTTAACGACTTTGAGTGGATCTTTGCCTGTTTTTGCGTTTGGTTCGTAACGATTTCTAAATGGGTACCACCGGAATTGAGGTGACGAGAAACATATTCAAGATCTTACCTTAGATAAACACCAGGTTATCGGATCGCTCTGTTTTTTTCCGCTAAAAATCAAGCTCAATCTCGCCATTTCAGTATGGAGAAGCACGTTCGAGGACTTTCATCGAAGGATTAAGGCCAAAGTTAGCTGAGAATCCGAAGGGTACCAGTGGAAATGCTAATGTCTATCGTATACCTTCAAAGCCATCACAGCCTTTCAATCCAAGGAATATGATAAAAACTGGTTTGCATTTAGCCTGATCCCGTCAGGGGAGGTCCGCGCGAAGAAAACTTTCAGAAAACTTGTTGTAAAGTCATAAACAATTTTTCACGGGTCGAGCCGCCATCTTTTTTGTTTTTCAAAGTCATGAGTTCATGTAAGACACCATGTATTGTCCTTTGCTTCATGTATGCTTCATTTAGTAGTGTCACGGTGAAAAACGGCAAAAAAAAAAAATGACCCCCACCCCGACGGGAATTTTTTTTTAGACCGCACTGGATAGGGAATTCTACGCGACGTCTTCGAAACAGAGAATCGGTTCTTCTCTAGATTTTGCTGCTTCAATGCTGAGCCTTAAATCCCTTCACAAAATTTATGCGGCGAGAAAAAAAAATGAAAGAGCGTAAATGAAATCAGCTCGCCGAGTACTACAGAAAAATAGACGGTACTACGATATCATCCGGGCAACAGCTAAACGAGATTACAGCAACTCGCAAGTAGACTGCAGAACTTGATTCTGTCTGGTCCAGAAAAGAACATTTAAATCATGTGCTATTGACACATCCAAATATGGAGCTCGGATTAGCCAAAAATGTGCAAAAACAGCCACATATAGTGTTTATAGAAATCAAGTCGCCTTCTCACTGGCTCATTGAATTGATTCCTTTTACATAGAAAATAGATATATAGTCAGTCTCATCGAAGATGAGATAAATAACAATGCAGATTCAATGCATTTGTTTGCTGCTCTATTCCAGGTGAAATTGATGCTTTATTTTTTTCTTTCTGATTAAATAATATTTATCTCATAATCCCCCAGCAGCAAGATCGAAACCGATATAATTAAAAGTATCAACTACCTTATGTATCAAAAGATTTTAAAGCGTTTTGTTTTGATATCATACCTGATAATATGGTTTGAGCAAACACTTTATGTCCAATTATAGCAATTAATAGTATATATTTTTTAATTTTTATTATTCCGAGAACTTCGTATCATATTTTATGAAGATTTGACTGCATCAAACCATAACTTTAGCTGCTTCAAAGCGTAGCTAATTTTTTTTTAACGGTTTTTAATTGGCAGTAATTGTCACTTTAGCCGAAATCAAGCCTATTATTTGGACATTTACCAATTTAGACGTACACACTTCTCCTTTAAAACCTTTTGGAAACAGCAAATTCGAGAATATAGATGCAGAATCACTGAGTGGTGAAAATCGTTATTAACCTAACACCCCAGCGAAAAATCTGATTAAATCTTTTCTTAATATGTTCTTGTATTATTTATTTATCTATTTATTTTGCTTTCTGTTACCACTTAGGGTTCCCTTAGAAGTCAATCCTATTTTGCACTCTTTGAGTGGGTAGTGTCGACTTTATGCAGCTTTAATAATATATATATTTAGCCAAGCCTAAGAGCGGAGCTCCAAAAGCATTCTTTTTCTACTGGCATTTACATATAGTCTGCTTGTCATATCACCCATCTGACCTCACTCAAGCTACAGACCCAATGCTGTAGAAAATAGTATGGAAAGGTGATCTGAGCCAGTGGCACAGTGGATTTGGACCCCACGTGGATTTGCACCCTCCAGTCCAGATCTGCTTGTGGATCAGATTTGGACCCCCTAGTCCAGAACTGCTAGCAGATATGAATCCCCTTTTACGGATTAGGACCCCCACCCCTCCTAAAAACAAGCGTTCTATTGAGTAAGGTAATAAAAATTCCTTTCCAAACTGAGTTTGGAGATGTTAAAAAAGCAAAATAAAAATATTGAGGTAGGTTTTTTTAAAAAATAATCTTTAATACCTTGTGTAAAAAAGAACCTGCAACGCTAGTTTTCATCTATAAATTTTTAAAACAAAACATTTCTTAACATCTTAGAGCAATACCTAAGGACAGGTCTGTTTCCCCGTTCAACTGTGGGCAACTTAGTTACATACTTAGCTACTTAGGTATGGCTTAGAGCCACTAGAAATTGGTGGAGAAGCCTGGTGATTGCTCCTTGGAATCAGTATCACATCAGATATATAGTGATTCAGATCATCACTTCATAATGAATGCAATTTCAATTATACACAGCCTCCCATGAGACAGTCAGAAATCAGAAATTGTGTATCCTCTGGATATATGTATGCCTCACAAAAATTATGAAAGAAAGATGCATGGAAATCAATAAAAATATTTAGATGCCATGAATTAAGACCAAGATATTTCTTTTGATCAATTACTTCTTGACCCTGCTATCAAAAAAAAAAACTGCTTGCTAACATTAAGCTCATCACTCAATGCACCTACAGTGTTTTCAAAAAGAAATCCAGCTGCTCTTCTGGCCAGTTAAGTGCAAGACCAAACAACTTGAAAGTAATATATTGGGCATTTGGTTGATACCACTATCAAGGTGATTCATCAAAGCAAAAGTGCTGCAAATCTGTGTTAGCCATCTTAACTTGATCTTAACATACTTCATCAAACATCAGAGATTCCATTAAACATTAATGCCAAATGTCATCCAAACATCCCACAAGATTTGTGTGACCAACTACTAATAAAGTTAATTGAAAGGAGAAGGAAGTCCAAAGGATGTGTACATTGATGAGAAAGAGCTTACTTAAACTTTAATTTTAAGTTTTAAGTTTAATAATACTTTGTCATGCGAATACAACTAAGTTGATACAAAACAAAAAAGTGCATGACTGGAGAATAATTGGGAGAAACTAAATTCCCATACAAAGAATATTATCTAAAACGTGGCCCAAAGCTAACCTAATCAAATTAAATCAAATACTTGTCTCTTACAAGTCACCCCTGCTTTGAGATTGACACTAAAAATTATGAAGTAATCCAAAGCAAACCTAATTAAATTACATACTTGTCACTCACAAGCTACATCTGATTTAAAATTGACACTAATAATATGATAGATAGGACTTAAAACTGCTTAAAGAAGGTGCATGCATGATGTTCGATGGAACACCATTCCAGTCTGTTATGTAGCGATTAAAAAAAGAAAAGCTGAAGGCCATATATATATTTAGCCACGCCAAGCCTAGAATCGGAGCTGCACACTCTCACCGAGCAACTTCGCAAGAGTTTATTTGGGCCAGTTTAATTTGTGTCCAAAACAATTGAGCAGCAGCAGGGAAAACGAAGAGTTTTCGATAGTAAACGTTTGCCAAAAAAAAAAAAAGACAGACATTCTTGAGTCCTAACTACTTTCAGATGAAAGCGTAAAGGGATTCAAAGCGGATCAAAAAAAAAAACAGAACAAAAACACTACAAGCGAACAAAGTACGATGCCGGCGAGTGTTTGCTCGAAGAAGGAGAAGGTGGAGAAATTGAAGAAGACTAGCTAGTAATTAAAATAGCTTGTACTGATAAAGTTAGGAAAATCGGTATTTATTTTGACATAAATGCCCCTAGAAAAGAACATAATATAAAGGGTAAAAACTCTTCGTTTACAGCAGTCAACAGGAATTGACCGCGGTTCAGAAGCAATAGAACAACAAACATATTACAAGAAAACAAAGCACAATACGAATAATATTTCTTCGAAGATTCTTGGAGAAGGTGGAGAAATTAGACTAGTAACAAAACTATCTTGTATTAAGCTAGAAAAATTGCTTAGCAAATTTGACATAAATGTCCGTAGCAAAGACAAAAAAGAGGTCCGCACCTGATCGTTTAGAGCAGTCAACAGGAATCACTGAGACAGCAATCACTCGGAATGCGACAGAGCTGAATAATAGAGCCATTTCCCACAAAATCTTTCCTTGGCTTACACAAAACACTTAAGTGCTTTGATGGTTTTACTGTTACTTCCCATGTCTTCCGAAGAACCTTCTTCAATTAATGATTCTCAGTGGCAAAACATCACCCAGATAACGAAGAAAGCGCTTGCCAAACCAAACGAGCATTTCTCTCGCAGACCCGTCCACTTTAAAATTTATCAAAACCAGCCAGCCAGTCAACCCATTTCGCTGTTTTTAACATCCAAACGCTGATTCTTACCGGTTCAAACAAATTAAGCCGACATGTTGAAAGACGGCGAAACTTAATTGTTGTTTACAAGCTGCTTTCGACGAAGATCTCTTAAAGACTTGACGAAGTGAAGCGCGCTGGGTTTTGACTGTTTTGGCAGCATTTTGACAACTTAATGTCAGATTTTGAGAAGTGCACATGCATTTTTTATTTTTACTCGAGCTTGAGTTTCCGCCTTTAATGCTTAATTTTACGAGGACTCGTTGCGATTACGTGTTGATGAGATAAGGGCAAAAGTTTCTTAACGCTATTGAGGAACCAAGGTCGAAAAACAGTCAGCCAAGCCGAGTAAAAACACTCGTTCGCTTGCAAAGAAAACAACGTAACAAAACAAACAAACAATTCAACTACTTCTTCGCGTCTAAAACGAGTAAGATGATTGTTATTTATATCCATTCGAGAGAAAAAGACAAGTTTCATTCCTGAACAAAAGTAACAACGATTAAACCAAATGTTAAGCTTCTATTTATTTAATTTACCTCACTGTCCTGCGCTGTGTTGTAGAGGTTTCTACCACTTGAAAATACGTAAGCTTCAGTAAAGTAAAAACAAGCATCCGCAAAAATAGCAAACGGTTTGTCCAAAGAAAGAATTTCTTCCACAGAGTTTGAGCTACTCATTCCTCCCATTAATACCGGTGAACTGTTAAGTGACTTTTCTTGGTGAGATGCAAGATGCCGCGGTGAAGTGAAAGCCCTTGACGCGTTGAATTATACTGTTTTCAACCGCACAATCGATCCAAGTTTACCTGAGAAAAATCTTTCGTCCTTACTTTCATCACTTGAAAATTCACCTTCCGGAGTATCTTTTGACAAGTTCTTGATTTTAATGCGAAAGACAAACTTCGATCGAAGAAGATGAAGTTGTTTTGCTCAAAATAAAGAAACCAACTGAATGTGAAAAATTACGAGCCGCAGAAAGCGCGCGAAAAATTTTAAAGGCCTCGATTTGGTTTGGGTGTCCCACACCTGGCTTGAGCCTGCGATCCAATCGAAAGTAAGTACCTGGTCAGCGGTCAACTTCAAAAAAAAAACAGCTGACCTCGATGAGGTCTTAACTTGAGCCCGCAATATGGTCACGTTACACTGGTCAGCAGATACCTTGTTTTGACAGGTGTCAATTGGCTATAAGATGGATGTCCAGTATCAAAGACGTACGCTGTAAAGTAGCTGGTCAGCTCGGCCAGGTGGCGTATGGCCGCCATGTTGGATTATTATGATTATTACTAGGATATTATTAATTATTGGGCGACTCCGTCGTCGTCGTCGTCGTCGTGCGTACGCGCCCACGAGCAACACCGCTAGCCATTTTTACCATGAGAAAAGCAGTTGACGGGTTTCTATAGGTATGGTGCTCCGCTATAAGAATAAAAGTATTTCTCGTGGGGTTTTCCTGACCGGTCAAAATCATTATAAGACTCATCACTTAATCTTCTCCCTTAGTAGAGCTTTCGGTCCTGTTGAACGTTTGACTGAGTAAGTGGATGAAATGGAGTTACTAACTGGTAAAAGAGAGTTTACTTACTTAGCTATGCACTTCCCGTAGTACTGTTGATTGAAATTTGTCGGCCTTTTGTGCCTTTTATTCAGGTTTTTTTGCCATGTCGCTCTTTCTCATTTAATTTTAAGGAACGTTTTTTTTTTTTTCATTTCTGATTCATTGCAAGAAGCTCAATTTCTTCATTTTGTCAAGGAGATTTACAAAGCATCACATAATTGGTCTCAATAGTGTCTGAGTAATGCGTTAGTTATGTTTACTAAAAAGAGCTTTTGATATCCCTTCAGAAAGCATATAGAAACTCATAGATTACTGAGAACTTTTCAACGTAGATTAAAACATATAATACGACTTCTTCCGACTCAAACACTTCAAGGGATCGAAAACCAAATCAAAAGAGAGCTCGAGAAACATTGGCTTTGACTCGGGTTGTGACATATGAAAATTATCCGATATATTTTTCCTTAGATCTGGCTCGTATTCATTGTTGTCCGTACGTATCTATAGAAAAATTAGCCAATCCTACAAAACGTGACAGCTTTTTCGGTCGGCCAATCAGAATTATTTAGATTGTGTGACCTTTAACTCTCAACAGCTTCTAGTTCGCTGAATCACGAATTAAAAAAAATGGAAACAGTTTCAAATGTGCTCTCGTTCGAAAGATAACTACTGTGATGAAAACATTGGAATATACAAGGAAAAAGCTAATACCCAGCGAGTTTGAATCATTCGCCGCTTACGGCACCGAAGTACTCGGCAAGAGGAGCCACACGCTTTGCGGTTTGCGTTCTCGACAGAACGTACGTTAATGATTACTGAACGATAACTACACCCAAACAAAGTAGTTCAGTGCACATCAGAGAAAGGTAACTACATTAAGTTCATTGAATTAGGCATAGAAACATCTTTCATGCTACACCGCTAAACTGAATCGCCACTATTAGCTACTACTGAGAGTGATTTTGAAATGACATACATAGTGGTGACCTTTCATTCCTTTTCATTTTATTGCCTGTCTTTGAAGCAACACGTAGGATACTTTTCTTTGAAATTGCACAGAACAACTTTCCTCCACGTTTGTCACAACTATAGCGAGCTTGGCCGGGGTTCTGACATATGAAAATAATCCGATGTATTTGTCCTTAAATGTGGCCCGTATTTATTGTTGTCCGTAGGTATCTATAGAAAAGAAAGAAACTATCCCACAATCCCACAAAACGTGAGAAATTTTTCTGTCGGCCAATCAGAATCTTGCAAACTATGCAAACAATCAACTTACAAACTTCCTAATTTTCAAGTAAAGTACATTTCTTGGCATTCAAAACTCCCCACCCCCCCCCAAAAAAAAATTGCCTGTAGCCAATCCCACAATACGTGACAACTTTTTCTGTCGGCCAGTTAGAATCTTTGGATTGTAAGACCTTTAACTGTCAAAACGCTGCTCCACTTGGTGTGTAAGGGTTTTGAAAAAATTCACTGAATCTTCATGGACACTATGCAAACAATCAACTTACAAACTTCCTAATTTTCAAGTAAAATACATTTCTTGGCAATCAAAACTTCCTCTCCCCCCTCCACGAAATACCTGTAGCCAATCCCATAATACGTGACAACTTTTTCTGTCGGATAATCAGAATCTTTAGATTGTGAGACCTTTAACTGTCAAAACGCTGCTTCTAGTTCGCTGAATCACGAATAGCTAGGGGTTCGTGATGGTTTAAGTTGAAGTTGATTTTTCTTGTCCTGCTATTAAATAAATAAATAAATAAATAATAATAATGATACTAATACTAATAATAACAATAATAATAAATAAATAATAATAATCACTTTAAAGTCTCAAATGTATTTAGCCGAGCACAGATGCGGCACTAATTGGGGAAACTGTCAAATCAACTCTAAATAAATCAAATGAAATCAAATGCTGGTTTTTGGGGAGGGGGGAAAACCGGAGTACCCGGAGAAAAACCTCTCGGAGCAGAGTAGAAAACCAACAAACTCAGCCCACTTATGACGCCGAGTCCGGGAATCGAACCCGGGACACATTGGTTGAAGGCGAGCGCTCTCAGGCATTAAGACAGCACGTTATAGTTAATAACCACGTTTGTTTACCCTGCACATAATTTCTTCTAGATCGTAATACGAGTCATCAGACTCTAAAATTTCAAATAAGAATGTGCGAATTCTCTTTGTAAATTTATCTTTAGGAAAATTACGAATATTAGTTGGTATCTCATTCCACAATTGATAGGCAAGAATTGGCTTGACTGTGTAGCTTAGAACGAGTTCTGTTAAAGTTAAGTGATAGCTTGTTTTCTTCTCCTGGTGCAGAACAACAATTATGTCTGAATTTTCTCCTACATCTGGTTGCTGCAACACTGAATCATTGGTAGCAGGGTACTCTGAAGGACGCTGATTGAACAACTACACACCAGCCATCAATATCATCATTTTTCTTGGTTCTATTATAAACATCAGCAGTGAAAATGTTGTTTTGGCAATTTTTTATATTACCCTTTGTAAGAATTTCAAAATTTTGCAAATCAACACTTGGTGTGTCAGGGTTTTAGAAAAATTCACTGAATCTTCATGGAAACTATCAACCTATCTACTTACTTAACCCTTTTCCGACGGACGTTTTGTACGTCTTTTTACCAATTTTCAGAGGGTAGGAGGTCAAATCGACCTGGTTACTCCATATAAGGGGTTACCACGGCGATTTCGCTGGGCCACAACACCGAAGGCTCTATCTTTGTTGTCACGCTTGTCAAGCTAGCTGTTGTTTATTTCTAAACGAACACTGCAGCTACAATTCGTTGCTTATTTGATTTATAAGTGTGTTTTTGGCGCCATTTTCCACCTCAGAGGCCCCCTGCCTGGCATCATGAAGCTGGGTTGATGGATAAAGGCAACCCTTTGAAAGAAAACGGAGGTGAAAAGCAATTTCACACGAAGTAGGCCGCCGAAAGTATGCGAGCGAGTGATGGCCATTCACGGAGTGAAGTTGTGACTTTCGCCGTTTTGTGAGTGGATTCCAGGACCTGGCATGACAATTTTGGCGAGTTTTGACATGTAAATAATGCAATCGGTGCAATGTTTTGCCAGAAGGACCGGGTGGCTCGACACGATTCTAAAATAATATGTGAAATGGAAATTGGCGGACTTCCATGCTGTTCTTAGCCAAGAAAATCCCAGAATTCCTTTGAGTCACAAACGTGAAAATTACAGACTGTGAGAGCAACTGAAATCCAGCAGCGTTATCGGGGTCGGGCTAAAGGGGGTGAGCAGGTAAATGTGAAACAGATTGCAAGAGGTGGAGTCAAAGTTTGCTGCCAATGTAAACTTTTAACTTCAATAGGAATTTTTATCTTGAAACCTTCAAGACAAAATTGCGTGAATTTTGGTGTTGTCCGAGGGCGATTTTGGTTTTCAAAGAGAATAAACAGTCACATTAAGAGAAAATTGGAAGTTTTTTTTTTCAGTTTACGGGATAATAAAGTCTAACCAAATGATCATTTGGCAAAAAATTGGTTTATTTCAACCATAGTTCGGGATTTGAGAAAGTTGTAGATTTTCAAAACATCGGTCTATTGTGGGGTCGTATAGGACCACTCTCGGCGGAAAAGGGTTAATCAACTTAAGAACTTCCTAATTTTCAAGTAAAATATATTTCTTGGCATTTAAAACTCCACCCTCCCCCCCCCCCCCCCTCTGAAAAAAAAAACTGAAAGTAAATGTAGTGTGTGTGTGTGTGTGTGTGTGTGTGTGTGTGTGTGCGTGTGTGTGTGTATGTATATAACATTTGCAGTGAAATGTGATATATAAATCTATATATATATATATATATATACTCTCCTCCATGTTTGTCACAAATATAGCTAGCTGTAAGACAGTGTGTCAAAGCATTTCCCCACTAGAACAGTTACACGTCATTCTTTGGTTCAAGCTGGAAGTATTAGCATTAAACTGGCCTTTTGTCTACCAAATAAGCTGATTAACTGACCGTGAAAGATACATCAGTATACCACAGCTTTTAACCATGGATAACAAGTAAAAATTTCCTGATCTTTTGAATTATATATCTTCATTTCGAAGTTTGTGAATTGTGAATTCAGGGTTTGCTTTTTTTTTGTTAATAACAGAAGCTTTTTCCGAGCTCAATCGTATTCTACGATATGACATTCAATGTAATTTTTCCAAACGAAAAAGAAATGCTAAGTTGTTTTCTTTAACAGTTTTAAAAAAATATTAGGAAAAATAAAATAAATTTTTTTTTTTCACTGAGGCGAGACCCCTTTCAACTGGAAAATTTATTTAAGATATTTTCTCATCCTTATTGCCAAAGGTGCGTAAATGAGTAAAAAGCGAGGACGAGCATAAAAGATCGATCGAGCAAGAAAATCTTTGTGTATTGGCGTTTTCCTTAGCCTGTAATACACTAACAGAACCTATCTTTTAATACTCAAGCGGCTGTTTTTCAAGCTGGAAATATTAGCATTATCGACACATCACAGAATAACCATGGTTGCCAGTCTGTGTCTTTCAAAACGCAGTTCCAGGGTTGGGAAGATGTAAAAGTGATTGTGACGCTGAGCCATGGCAACACACACATCAAGATTCACGACCCAGCAGCATTATGGATAAAATCGGTATCAACCTCTGGATTTGAGGCCTGTGTTCGCGAGGCAGGAAGTGGCTCTAGCGGCGCATCTGTGATCAACTGGCTCGCCTTCCAAGAATCCCCCAAGGCATATACTCAGGCATTGTGGGATTTGACGAATTTACGTCGAGGACACAGTGCAAACGGGTATCCCTTGGAAGCCAGACCGCGGTTAGTCGCATATAGGGTTCAGGGAAGTAATGAAGAGGGTAAAAAAACACTCACCAAATGTTGTTTTCAATAACCGAGCACCTTTGTGGAAGAGTTCCCATTTAAATCGTAACCTCGTAGGAGTTTCTAAAAAGGACAAAAAGTTAAACTTGATAAGGTCCACTGAAGGTACTACAACAGGGGCCGGTTCCTGACAGGTGTAATAGCTCTTTTCCAGGGATAAATTTGCCTTATTCCAAAAGATATTCCTGGGATAAGGTAGATTTATCCCTGGAATAGAGTTACTACACCTTTCAGGAACCGGCCCCAGCCATTTAAGGCAGTTGTTGATGCAGTCATTTAAAGCAATTACTGCAAACTAAATACGTGCTGATGTTCTCAATAACGTAACTTAACCATGTTACAGACTTAGGGGCCGGTTCCTTAAAAGTGCAAAAACTCTATTCCAGGGATAAATCTGTCTTATTCCAGGATTATCTGTTGGAATAAGGCAGACTTATTAAAGTTAATATTACACCTTTCAGGAACCGGGCAATGAGCTGTATACTGGAGCAACCACGATAATATAATATACTGCCCCTGGCATCTAATGCGGGCTGTTTCTACTAACTGTTACTAGACCAGAAAGAAGATTGTTCAGCTCTCTATAGTTATTTGAAATAGCGCAATCATGTTTTTCTTCGTTTCATTCCAGAGAAAACCGCAAGTGTTTGTCACTGTTCAACATGAAGATTCTGACAGACCTTATGATACAATGAATCTCTGGCTTGAAGACGTCCGAAATAACGGATTCGTCGTCTGTTTAAGGGAATTTATGACCTTTGATGGAATTCATTCAAACCTCAAAGTGGTGCGTGAATGTCTAAAATTCTTATTATCAATTAATAGGAGGCACGAAACAGTATTCCGGCTATGGAGTGTACCTTTTGAAATCAAGTTTCCATAGAAGACAATTTTCGTTTACTTAACACTGCAACATCTTTTTCGAGATATGACCAAAGGTTAGTTTTTTAGGTATTAAGAAGCAACTACTGTTACCATAGCAACGGTAAGGCATGGCATCTCATTTTAAACAATGCTGATTATCTCGAGATCCAGGTTGAAACTTCATGACGAAACTTTAAGGATGATAACTACGTAACCAACAGTACAGTGTACATGTAGGCCAAGATCGAGAAAGATATGTTAAAGCGTTTTCTATTAAATGACAAATGATTTTGTTCAGTTTCGAATCTCACTTCTAGATCTCAAGAACAAACTGAATTGACAATTACCTCTTTTCACTCACAAACCTTAATTCACACGTTCGGTACACACAATCCCATGAGTGTTTTACCGCCAAGCCAATTAAAACTTCAATTATCTGGATTCCACAAATGAATCTGCCTGGTTATGATCATTACATACAATTATTTATTTAGAAAAGTTAAAATTTATCATTTCCAGCTTCCTGTTATTCGTATTCAGCGAAAGGTAAAAAAATTCATACTATTTTGTAACGTCTGGATTGGCTTCATCCACTCTACAGCACTGGCTTGCATATGATGAACTCCCAGCCTCCTGGAACTTTACTGAGCGAGGAAAACTCTATGTCGCAGGACTTGGTTCACCACAAAAGGAAAACAATTATGCATTTTGTCAGGTAGAAAACTAAGGTTTCTCCCTTCTTTCTTTTTCTCGGTCAAAAATAATAAGAGCATACTAGGTTTTATTTTGTCGATTAGCTATAACGGAATAATTATCTACACAACACGAAGTTCGCACTGCTCTTGACCTGCAAACCAAAAAGGTTTTAATGGCCAGGGTGTGTGCACAAAGTTATGGCTTTTCAGTTCAAACGGTATAGAATATTCCATTGGTACTGACAATACCTCGGTGTTGTTCTCACCTTCTTGTCCCCTTCTGCTCGGAATTTCAAAGCATTTATGAGACGAGTCAATGTAATTGATGCATTCATTTTTAAACCAAATTTAAGACTCTCAGAAGCTGCTACTGTCATTTACAAACTGAATAGCTATATCTATATTATATTAACATCGGTGTTATAAGAAATTTACGCAAAATATCTTAAATTTCAATCTAAATTTAGTATACACTGTTTTGTAGCGTTGTGAAATAGCTAGTAAGAATGCCCTCATGACAATTCAGGGCCTTAATTTTGCGGCTTTGGAAGAACTTGAATTTGGAAAATTGTATATAATTAAAAGGTAGCCATTGATTCAGTTGTTTCTTTCTCCAACAGGATTACAACTTCGAGAACCCGTTTTACGAGCCCCCCACTGTCGTTGTATCTGCGAGCCACGATAACACTACCAGCCAATTATGGGATACGTCGGATGGTCGCTATAGCAACGCACTAAATGTGTGGATAGAGGTAAATGACCAGAAGAACATTCTGTAATTGTAGTAATAATTCAACGCAATATATGAGCATATATATTCCAAAACAATTGGGATCAGTTGGCTGTTTCGTTTGGGGAAAATATCTCAAATCCCTTAGGTTTTAACTTAAATTCCACCATAATTGGGTTTTAAACCTGTCATTTCTAGCGTTAAATGAAGGGTAGACTCAAGAGAATGCGAGACAGTGAGACTAGCACCGCCTTAGACGTTTTTTTACAACTTACAAAGAAATTCCGATAAGGCTGCGATAAAATCTAGACTGCAAGACCATTAAAATTGAGCCGCGTGATTTTTAAATTGAGCTCGGCGTATTATTTCAAAAAAAATCCATTTACCAACGATTTTTGAAGAGAATGCAAATGCAATGGGTTTATGTTCTAGGAAGTCACTCGTTCATCTTTCAAAGTCTGCGTTAAGGACAGTCAAGGAACAAGCCAAACTCACGACCCAATTACAGTGGACTATGCTGTGATAGGAGGTAGCTATATGTGCTTTCAGTTTCAATCTTTGGAATCTACCAGCTCCCTCTCTATTCTTGCAAGAATACTAACGACATAATTAAGGACGGAACTACACATGATAAAACGAAAGAACTGAAAGCCCTGCAAACCTATCTTCGGTTGCGCCGGGGGTGAATAATCAGTAAGTATTCTTCACGTCGAAACAACCCAAATCTCTGTTTACGTGGGGTTTATCGCGATAAAGCCTCTGCGTGGAAACTCAAGCCCTGCAGTTTCTGTGTGAAAATGCTACTAATTTACGTCATCATTCAATGTGGTGTAAAAAATACTTCAAAGAGAAGAAAAACGGGAAGAATCTTTGGAGCTAGCTCTAAGTACTACACATGCATCCTCCTTCTTTTATTTACAGAAGCGTGCGTTTTCCATAAAATTGGGATATAATGCACTATAATACTATTATTTTAACAAGTACTGCTTGCATTGTTTTAGCCATTGACCCGTGTACTAACGTTACCTGTGAATACCACGCCGTCTGCAAGGCGTTTGACGCGTTTGATGGACGCTGTGTGTGTGATGATAATTGCCCTTCCTACGAGGAGCCAGTGTGTTCGTCTAACTCCACTACATTCAAAAACAAGTGCTTCTGTTTGCTGGACATATGTCAGCGCCAGAGTAACCACAGCCTATACCATCCTGGAAGTTGTACAGGTAAGAATAAGAAGCGCTACAGGTAAAGGAAAGAGCCGTTTCTTATGTCTAGTTTTACGCGACATGAACAAAGTGTCCCCTTAGATTGAATCTGTATAGAGAGAGCTACTACACGAAGTTATCAAAACAGCAATTCAAAAAGAATAATGTACGATAAATTCTTCAGAATACGTCCTGTGAAGTGAGGGAAGGTTAAGGTGATTTTCTTGTTTTGAGCTGCGCATCCGTTCCGGCATAAGTTCAATCACTTTTATTTTGAATTGCGTAATTGGCAACACTTCAAAATAGCGTAGGTCCCCCCATGCGGAAACGCTTGCTAGAATGAAAAAAATATATATATCGTCATCTTCATAAAGAAAATTTGAGGACGAGATCCAAAAACTTATAAAATGCATTAAAAGGCGTAAGAATGGGAGATGAGTTATGGGACTTCACACCTGAATAAAGGCCTCACAGCGAGCACCGCGAGATGCCTCTTTACTTGCATCCCCTTAAACTATGTCATCCTCTTTGAAATGTGAGATTAAAAAAAAGATTTGACAACAGAAAGAAAAGTCGATAAAGAGGTGAGATGATAAAATAAAAGTTATTGCAGAAAAATTAAGTCTTATCCTTCACTTGTGGACATTAAATGAAACTATCACCTTAAAAAAACGGATACGAGAAAGGGTTTTTGTCAACACTGTTTCAAGCTGAATATTTTTTGTTACATACAAATTCAAATTATTTTCCTTTAAGCAGAAGCATAATAAATATTGGTACATCTCAAAAGTAGCTTCAGTATAATTACATTCCTTTGATGAGTTATCTCTTTTAAGGTGGCTCAAAACACTTTTCAGTGCGTAGATTTTGAGGGGTCACTATAACCACTCTCTATCAGTTGACGCTACAATCATGGTATCACAAAACTGCCCAATCAATGGGGAGCACGTTATTATTTTCGTGACGCTGCATGTTACCATAGCAACAGTATGACCTGCTTAAAAACACCCATAATTTTAGTTTTAAGTACTTATATTTCAAAAACGGCACGGTGAAAAATTTTATTGTCATCGAAATTTGATAAGCAGGATAAGACGCAACTTTTGGCAAAGTTTTAAAAAATTCTGTACATGGGGTTCAGAGCCACCTTTACTTTCGAAAATTTAAGGTGGCTCTTAATCCCATGTAAAGAATTTGTTTTTAGAATAAATTTAGAGAAATTTCAACACTGTCCACAAACATCTCTTGTGAATATCTTGCTGTCTACAAGGCATTTGATGCATTTGATGCTCGTTGTGGATGTGATGACAACTGTCCATCCTACGAAGAACCAGTGCGTTCGTCCAACTCGACTACGTTTAAAAACAAGAGTTTCTACCTGCTGGACATCTGCAGGCGTAAAAGTCAAGCCATGTAGATGACGGTGTCATAGAAGCATTATGACCAATCCTCCTCCTAAGTCCTCTCCAGATAAAAATTTGGCGGCTTTTTGTGCTTAGCGTGTTCTACTAGTTATTTTGTGTCTGTTATTCTCTGCAGGTCGAATACGTATTTTTCATGTCTTGTCACAAACATTAGAAAACTCGCGTTTCATTTCTTTAGTCAAAAACGAAAGTTACGAAAGCGTTTGAGCCGAAAAATTTTCGCGATCACTAATTTTCACTAACACTATCCAGCGGGTAAGAGTGTACTAGTTTCAGTACATTTTTTTTTTCGGTCGATTGCAGCTTATCCGCTGGATAAAGGTATCCACTCCTTAAGCAACTGGGGCCTAGCGTATAAATATTCTCCAGTATGGAACTGCAGCTGTTTTATTTCGTTGGTACTTATTAACAAAGTTGCTCACCGCACCCCGTTGTATATTTGTCGAGTTGCATGCCGCTATTTTGTTTTCTGCTCGGCAACGAATACTTTTTTTAATAAAAATATATCCACAATCAAGGACACGCGTTGCTTTTACATACGAATCTTATTCAAAAGCATGTCGAAAGACAAAGCAGTTCGAAAGATCTAAGATATAGACAATGGCGTGACCGGCCCTATCACTTGTACAAATCTCCTAGCTAGATTGCTCTCCTTCGGGTATCTTATCGTACCTATGAGTTGAGCCGAATGGGGCATTGATTACTTTATCCTCTGTTGATTTAACCTATAGGTTTTCCAGTGCAGACAGGAAGAGTTTCGCTTGCGCGAAGAGTGGAGTGGGCTGAGACTGCCTGTGAAATGGTGAATTTCCCTCCATTTTCGTTCTATCCGCACAAGGAAGTCCACGTGCAGATAACAACCAATCACTGGAACATTAGCAGGAATAATTACGTACATGATGCAACAGTGTCCTGGGTGGAAAATGTTAATTACAAAAATTTTAAGGTAAAAAGCTATAAATGAACTTGTTTTATTTAAGCGAACTTTCGATTCATCATAATTTATGAGATATTAAGTTCCTGTTTCTCTCCTCAGAGTGTAAGGACATAGGGTAACACTGAAACATTGAAGTCCTAATTGACAATAATTACGGCATAATCACAGATAATTACAGAAAAGGTTCGTTGTTAGGAAATAGCGGTTGGCCTTGTGTTGGCCATGTGTGGTTGATAAAAGTGGTTTTAAAATATTGTTCAGCAATCAAGTCCCTTTTCAGGTTTGCGCGACAGCAGCGGGGAGAAATGACCGTCCTATGACAGAATTTGCAACAGTTGATTGGATGGCTTATCAGGGAGCACCAGATGGTGGGGTAGCGGGAAAAACGCGCGTACCGGAATGGTGGACTGGAACAAAATGCAAGGAAGTCATACTTCCCCAGGTATGTATCTAACATTGCGATTATTTGCACTTACTTTTCTTTCATTTTCTTTCTTTCATATTTGATCTCTATTTTCATCGGCTTCCGACGAAGCTTTATTAGCTTTTCGCTACTAAATCTTCCATTCCTAGTTCATATATATGGTATGTTATATACAGTGGAACCTCCCGTAAGCGACCACCCAAAACGTCGAGCCTATGTGGTCGCTTCTTGCCTCATTAGCATATGGTAACTATAGAAACTTACCCCATGCGCCAATGCCCATCTAAATCCATGTGACAACTTTTAGTAACCATAAAATTATTTAAGCTTTCCACATTATTTATGGTTTGCTTTTCATAAACTACCCACGGCGAACGGAACAATTCTCAGGACAGTTAAAAATTGAATCTTTAATGTTATCTAAACTTTAGGGGAACTGAACATGAAGTGATAAAGATTGGATTGCTGGCTCAGTTTAAATTTGAAAACCAGCCCTTTTGTATTACTGGTGATTTATTTGCTAACAAGCGAAAAAGAAAACACTAGACCTATAATTAGGCCTAAGAAGAGTCCGTACTTGTTTTGGTTGGTCGTACGATTGCAAGAGGTGTTCAAGTGAAAAGTCTGGAGAGACCATGTGTGTCCCTTTGGTTGTAGTTAGACACTCTACATTAACAAATGAGCAAAAAACATCGACTAAGGCTAAGTCGCTGTCTTAAACTGTTTATAATGGTTTCAACATTTACACATATGCCAGTGTATTAGACCCAGTACGACAGCTCAACACAATTGACTTTCTGAGAGGCCGCGAGTGTCACTTAACTTACTTTACATATTCAGTCACAAATGAGCAAGCAACCGCGTCTCCAAAAATAATACTCCTTTAAAACTGAAACTGTAGTTCCGTTATCAAACTGTTGACTGTTCTTGAGAGAACAGAATGTCAGGAAATCAGTTTTTTTCACGTGTTGCGTTACAAATCCATGAGGGTATCTCAACCCTATCTTAGTCTGCATCATTGAGCTTGTATTGCCAGTAAGTGTATCTTAATATGTCTTGTACTGAAGTTTAACATTGTTTTAATCTTAAACAGGGTAAATTTAGCACCACACCAACAGTTCTGGTAACAGCTGACCACATAAGTTCAGCTTTCAAGCATGACGCTGCCAGTCTTTGGGTAGAAAACGCCACCAGTTCGTCTTTCTTCATCTGTCTCCGTGAACTGCAGAACTACGATGGTCTGCATGAAGACATCTTTGTGGCAAGTTGATTATTAATTGGCTTTTTACTCCGACGTCCGTTGTTCAATAAATCAGCTTTGAAAACGATCATACTCTTCTGAACTGAATCCCATTCTATCCCAAGTACATTCCCAATTAAGACTTTTATAGCTGCTTTCTCATGTCTTGCAAACGACTCGCTGATGCCAATTCATACGTCTCGGCGGAGCGAGTCAAGGTGGAATAACGTTTCTAGTGGGTTGTCCAAGAAATAAACGGACAGACTTCGGGCTGCCGAGCTTGACATTGTAATTCTGATGTGTACACGACAAAACCACTGCCCCTGCGGAGACATATACATAGTTATTGTATTTCAGTCAGCCAAGCAGTCGACCAGTCGGTTTTCCAGTGAGTCAGGCACTCATGCAGTCAGCCAACCAACCAGCCAATCAATCACTCACTTAGTCAGTCAGTCAACCAGCCAGTCAGACAGCCAGCCAGCCAGTCTGTCAGTCAGTCAGTCAGTCACTCATTCATTCATTCAGTCAGTCATTCAGTCAGTCACTCAGTTACTCAGTCAATCAGTCTAGTCTGTCTGTCTGTCCTACTCAAAAGTCCGTCAAAAGTACTGCAGTTTAACGAAATTATTTTAGTACTATGCCTTAACCAAGAAGAAAACAATAGGCTTATATTGTTACTTTCTCCGCAATTATAAGTCTTTTATTATGAAATGTAAGTGGTTTCTTTTGTGCTTAATTAGAGTTGGATGGCTTTCGAAAAACTTCATCGTCCTCTCTTCACCGAGAGCAACCACGTGGACTTTCCAAACAACAATTCCGTTTCTGTAAACTTCAATGGAGCATTTTGTGAGGTATGACAAATTTCTTTAGATTCTCATCACATCAACGTTTTTATCTACATGAGAATAGCCAGCGTAGCAAGCGTTTCCGTGTGGTTTCCTAGCAAAGACAGACCGAGCAAAGGGATGAAGTTTTCGATGTTTTGCCCGCGCGAAAATGGGGCGAGAGCAAAAAACAAATTTTAAAGAGTGGGGAAGGGGAGAGGAAGGAAGGAAACGCTTGCAGACAAACCCCTGGATTTTGAAAACCGCCAACTTGGCCTGCCATGCCTTAGGGCACTCAGTGAGATTTCAAGCTGTCATTGGCTGTCATAAATTAACCAATGAAATGTTTCGTCTCCAGTAACGGAAGTAAATTTTTGAGTACCCGTGTCCAAAACAAACTTGACTTAACAAGATATTTCGTAAGCAACGAGCTTATGGTGTGGGAATTGAGGAATCTGAAATGAATCCGAGTGACCAATGCAGGCTTTGTGATTTAAATCAAACAAGCTATATTTCTACAGAAAATCTTTTCGATCCGTCGAAAAGGAAGGACTGCAAAGGAGAAGATTTAGCACTAATCTGCAAGGAAGTTGGATTTGACGTGGTAAAATGTAAGAGCTGAACGTGAGAAGTCAGGGGCACCCAACGAGCCAAATCATCCAGAAGCTGTATAAAGGCATTTTTAAGTACCTTATGGTGTTTGAAGTCTGTTTAAAGTGATGTTTTCATTAGCTAGAAGAAGTTCATCTGTTCGGATTCCCTAGCTGAAAATTTAATTGCCCAAAAATGTTAGGGAACAAAATCTTCCTTTGAGAAAATGCAAGCTAAATGAACTTGGCGTAGGCTTCCTCAGCAGAACCAAAAAGAAGACTCTCGATGTCTTGTTCCTTTTGTAATTCGCGACTAAATCCCCGTTTGGCGAAAAAATTTTAAGTTTTGTGTAGACTTGCTTCAGACACGTCTTTCCTTTCTTTCGCTTTTGTTGTATTCTGGTTATCAGACCTTTGATTGACACATGTCGATATGCGACCAGAGGCAAGCCAATCACGAGGCCCTGTTCGCTGGCTAACGGGATTTTCAAAATCCAGGGGTTTGTCTGCAAGCGTTCCCTTCCCTCCTCTCCCCCTCCCCCTTCTTTCATTTGTTTATTTTTTTGCTCTCGCCCCATTTTTCGCGCGGCTAAAACTTCTAAAATCCCGTTGCTTGGTCTTTCTTTGCTCGGAAACCACTCAGAAACGCTTGTTACGCAGGCTAACATGCGAACGTTACACTCTCATATATCTGAGAAAGGAATAAAAGTTGACGCTGCTTCAATTTCAGGGTTCCGGCGTGTCTGTTGCTACTGTGACCATCTCAAGAGCAAAATATAAAGAAACGTTGCCTTGTTAGTGCTGTTTGGTAAACTGTTATGTCGTAAATGAGATTATTAGAGGGATGAAAGGACTAAAAAAAAGCTCATTGTCCAATGAAGGAGTTCCATTATAGCTTTTTGCATGTGCAATGAAGTAAGCCCATAACGTGTCGAAGGGAATACCATGCTCACCATTCATAATTGATCGAGAATGGAGACCTTAAAATACGAGGACGGGACATTCTGGGACCGGGGATTTTGGCCGAGAGGTCTCGGGGAGAATTCGCCGTCGAAAGGCGCCCAAACGAGGATCGCTGTTTACAAATGTTGTAAACCAAGTCACGGTTTAGATGACGGAGAATTATCGGAGTAAAAATTTCTTCTTTTCTATGATTTTAAAAGCAAGTCCAAAACTCGAGATTTTCCCTGTTACATCGATTGCTATGACAATTTGACCCAGCTGGCATGGACGATAGCTAGTGCTTAGCCAAGTTTCGTTTTCATAAATGTCATGATGTAAAACAGAAAATCAATTACTTCAGTCGCCAGCAACTGAATTTAAGACCACACATTACTAGTTTGATAAATTTATTTTAAAAGTCACGGAGATTTGCTTTTCTTGGATATTTCGACCCCGGCGTGAACACTCATGATCGACAATGAGACACTGACAAAAATAAGCACATTTTTGCAGCATTTATTGCTTGAAATCACGCGGCAAATCTTATGTTGACATAATTTTCTTTCAGGACCTCAAAAAATGTCGCCGTCCTCATACCTTAAGGTCCCTTATTCAACACTGACCCAAGTCGTTCAAAACACACCATTGCATTACTGGGCAAAAATATGCTGTTAGCTTAACACTACCTGCCAAATTAATATCAAATCGGTCTAATAATAAAGTAAGAAACCCCGCACAACATGAGAAACTAGTGGATTAAGAACTTGCTTAAGTTATGGCATTATTTAAAAACAAAACAACACAACAAAAAACACTCATTATTCATGAACCTTCTTAATTTGAGCTTGAAATATTATTGCCTGACTGTATATTCTCACTTTTGCTTGCAGGTTTGCTTGTAATTCGTTTGCCTTTTATTATGAAGTATGAACTGAATAACCGTAATGTGTTTTAAACTATGTATATACACAGGATGTGCAGCTGGCAAGAAATTACGACAAAGAACCTGTAGTAATAATATCTGCAAGGCATAGCTCAGATGGTAACAACTTGAAACCGACATACCTGTCTGTGACTCCATGGATAGAGGTAACTTTATCTTTAATTGTTGTTGAAATGGACCAAAAAGCTTTGAGTTTATGATCTGATCAAAATCAATTGAGTTCAACTGAGTTTCTCAGCTTTGTCTTAAGTCACTGAATGTACCTGTTGAACATCTGTATACAAAAAATAGTCTCCAAGGCCTGATCAAACCGGACACTTCACAAAATAAAGCATGTAATGTGATGTTGCAATGTGAAAGCACTCAAAAATGATATAATCTAATTCTACGGATCTATTCATACTTAGTTTTCACTCCAAGTGGAACATGACCGACTATTGGAATCGTCATGAATTACGCCAATAGACTGGGTATAATAGAGAAGGCTAGATAAATAATAGGCATATGTTTTCTCTTACACGATAACTTGGCTTTTCTTTTTTTTTTTTTTTCAATCCAAAGCACATCAAAACAACTGAATTCCGCATTTGCCTGAAGGAGTTGTTTGCTGACCAATATGATCCAATAAAGGTGTCATACGTGGTGCTGGCAGGTAACTACTGGTCCTTGATTTGCAATTTGGCGTTGGTTTCGTGCAAGCTTAGGAAGCATTAAGAATTACTGTCCTTTGAAAGTATTGTCGTTTTCTTAACCCAGTGTTCTCATGAAGTATCGAGATATTTTTCGTAGGATAATAAAAAATGGGGAATCGCAGGTCCAAATTTACCTCCCTGTGACATTTGAGGAAATAAATAGGTATTTTAGGTACTGATACAGCATGTCACTGCAAGAAAATCAGCACGCGCTCTGAATAAAGCCAAGTTTTTCTTCAGTGTTTACGTTAGCCACCACAAGCGCCAGGGAATCAAAATTATCTAATAAAAAATACATCTTCTTTTTTACTACATGTTAATACAGTATTTATGTATTTTCAGATGCAATACATTTATAGGCTCACAGATAATGCTTAAAGTAACACATTTCTGGGTACCTTGGCCTTAAATCTGTCGTCCCTGTGACATTCGATAACATTCGGAGACCACTTCAGCTAAAAGTACAAAAACTGTCCATTGTTTATACAGATATATGCAAACCAGGATGGTCGTTCTTTGGTGGTGTCTGCTATTCAACTAGTCAGTCTTGCAAAAACTGGACCAAAGCACAGGAAACCTGCCGATCGTACAGCGCAAATCTCGTCAGCATCAGAAACCAAGAAGAGAATGTTTACGTGCAGCAACGCTTGAATGGCGAAAAGGGCTGGATTGGATTCAACGACAGAAGTACCGAGGGTACTTTTGCTTGGGTGGACAGTCAGCCCAATAACTTCACATATTGGGCAATGAATCAACCCAACAACTTAAACAATGAAGATTGTGTTCACACTTTGGGAATACGGCATAATTTTATGTGGAATGATGTGGGATGTGGTACCTGCCATAACTACACCTGTTCAGAAGGTATATCTATGTAGGAGTCATTTAACCATTTGATCGATGTTAAATTGAAAAAATGAAAACTGACAAACTACCGTAACTCAAAAGACTTGCGATTGATTGAATGATTGATTAACTGATCTAGTGATATTTACTGACTGACTAAGTTCCGGACAGGCTGGCTTTCACTGATTTGTAATGGTAATAAGATTGAGGGGAGTACAATTTAGTGAGTAATAGGGTGAGTGATTTCAAATTGCCAGAGCTCGCAGCGCGAGGCTGATTTGAGCAAAAGGTAGTGATCAAAATCTAAGGAAAACATATCCGAATAAAAGTCATTGGAGCAGTTTATTTTATCCATGTTAGTTTTCTATCTGAACCTGTCAACCTGGTCACTTCAGGGCCAGCGGAGCAAGTTTGCAATTGGGGGAGGGGGGGGGGGGGGGGGGGCGTTAATGTGAGTTAACTAGGGTGGTCCGAGGGTATGCTCCCCAGGAAAAGTTTTAAGTTAAAGTCCTCTGAAATGGCCGGAAACCATGCTGTGTTGAAAGTTATGTACTTTCAGTTCTCGGTAAAACGTTAAAGAGAAAAGTAAATTTGTTTTAGTACTGATTACTTGCTTTTTACTGTTGAAAAGTGGGGGCCTAAAGCTGCACTTAAATTTTTTTTCTTGATTTTGATTGGCTAGCATGGGCTAGGTAGTTAACGTTTATTGGCCAGTGGCATGAAGGTCTTAATGTTATTAACTGCTTCACTGTCCGATTTGGCCTGTCAGGTCAAATAGGGCAGAAACAGCCAATTAAGGCACAAATAACGACTGCTAAGAGCCAATCATATTCGAGCATTTTGTTAATGATATAACTGATTGAATGACTGAAATGATGACTTATATTGACTTTTCAAAGATTTCAATGAATGTAATGGAGGCAACAACCACTGCCACGAGAAAGCCGACTGTGTTAATTCTTTTGGCTCCTACAAGTGCCAATGCCCTCTAGGATATTCTGGTGATGGATTAACTTGCACAGGTATTTATTCCAGGCGATTCAACGTTTTTAGCTTTCAAATGTGAACTCGCAAAGGAAATCTAACCTCTCCGTATGTGAAGGTCATAGGGGACGTTGTGAGCACTCATACAATATTGATGTGTGTGTTTCTCTACACTCTAAAGGAATTGTTATTTAACTTGTGGGGAAGCCTGATCAAGTGATCAAAAGTTTTCAATGCAAAAACATGGAAATAAAAAGGCCTGGTGAACCGCTGATGAACGTCTTAATAATAATAATTTTTACTCATCCTTAGTGCGGAAATTTTTAATCTAACCTATAAGCCGGTGTGACTGTTCAACAATTCGATAGTGAACCGGTTCTTCACATCTACTGAAATTTATAAAAGAAAGTGCAATGAAACAAATAAAAAAGGTTTGCTGTCTATTTTTGCTTTTGCAGACGTCGATGAGTGTTCTTTTGGTCATCAATGTGACAGTAGCGCTTCGTGTTTCAACACAGATGGCTCTTATTCATGCCTGTGTGATAGCGGCTACTCTGGAGACGGACGCACTTGTCGAGGTAATGAACTCCTATGCAGAGCTAGAATTACATAGCATGAAGGCAAAAGTTTCAGCCTTGCATATATAGATTGAAATTGGTAAGACTTGCTGAGGGAAATTGTCTCATTCCAGGGCACATAAAGTTGATAATTTCTGAATTTAATTGAACTATAACGTGTGCAATAAAGGATTAATCTACAGTTGTAACATTAGTGCCAATAATAATAATAATAATAATAATAATAATAATAATAACTTTATTTATCCTTAAAAGACCAATCAGCTGACCATACAGTAGTGTGTAGCAACCTAATTACAATGTCGTTAATATCATTTTTATCACTTGATTTGTTTTTACCAGATTTGGATGAATGTTCACTCAGCAATCATGACTGTGATGGTAATGCCATCTGCACTAACTCGCCAGGATCGTTCACTTGCACATGTAATTCAGCCAGCGGTTATTACGGGAACGGAACAACATGCTATGTCTACCGTAAGTCTTTGTAATTATTTTTGTGCACCTGTAGAAACCTAGAGCAAAACGTTTCGCGTGCCTTGTCTGCTGAATGAAAGGAAAGATAAGGCAACGTTAGCGTGTTGTTCAAGAAACACCGAAAACCAATAGTTTTAACCTTCTCAACTTGTAAGCGAGCTATCTTTTCTGATCCTTGATGAAGAACTCTATGTTCTTTGATGACAAACTAACGACATATATTTATAAACTGAGGCACTTGCCTCCTGCGGCATCGGAATTGGTTATTCGAAAAGTCTAAGGAAAAATCTTGATTCTCTTCGATAGGCACAATGATAACTATGGCGGTTAAGTCTAGGGTTATGGCTTCTTATCCTATTCACTTTTCTCCTCGCAGGAGGCCTTGAGGATTCAAGCATTTTGGGTGGTGACACCAGTAAAATGTCGCAGTTGAATAGTTGGCTTGATCCTCACTTGCAGAATTCAGGCAGGAGTTACTGGGTACTGTGTTGGAGAGCCTCTGTTCATGGATGGAGCTCCCAAACCTTTCACAGCAATTGCGATGACAAAGGTCCCACAGTGACGATTGTCAGTGTCCACGGGCAGTATATTTTTGGAGGCTACAACGATCAATCATGGAAATGTATGTTTGCCTGATTATTTATGTATAATAATTATTATTGTGGATGATATATGAAATGAATCATATATGAACTGGGGAAATGAAATCAAATGAAGAATGATCCTCGCAGTTGTGAACGCAATTTATGCAATTGCGAAAAGAAGCCTGAAAAAAAAATTCAGGACAGGTAACGGGTTCGAACCCCGTTGAAGTCCTGAATTTTTTTAATTACAAAGACTTACGGTAGACATAGCATGTTGTTCCGTTCCCGTAATAACCGCTGGCTGAATTACATGTGCAAGTGAACGATCCTGGCGAGTTAGTGCAGATGGCATTACCATCACAGTCATGATTGCTGAGTGAACATTCATCCAAATCTGGTAAAAACAAATCAAGCATTTCAAATGATTCATTTCATATATCATCCACACTCATTTCTTTCACGGGAACATATGAACCCGCAATTGACCTGCTCCCAACGTCAGTGGCTTCATAGCTCAGTTGGTTAGAGCATCGCACCAGTAATCGCGAGGTCACGGGTTCGAACCCCGTTGAAGTCCTGAATTTCTTTCAGGCTTCTTTTCGCAATTGCATAAATTGCGTTCACAACTGCGAGGATCATTCTTCATTTGATAATTATTATTGTTAGCTAGTTTAAACCTTCACATTGCAGTTTTTCTGGGTCTTGAGGTCGCACACGTCCTCCTTCAGGCCACTTCTTCCTTTAGGAGGAGCCTATTGGGCCACGAGTTATTAAATGCTCAAAACAAATGCAACTCTGAAAAACTATAAACTTAACATGGGTACAGCTTGAAATTATGTGGATGTCTTATGCGATTGAATATGAGGGTCACTTAATTTAGGAGAATATTCGCTTAGAAGACACTGACTATAAACTCTGTCGCAGCCTCAGGCTATTATGTGCTATAAAGGAACGTAGTCTCCTTTATTTCTGACTTCCCATTGGTTATGCCAGTTGCATTTGCCAGATGGCAATTTTTCTTTCGGTTTACCCGGTCCTTAATGACCCTTACCATGCAGGTTGTATTTAGAAGGTTTTATCCAGTATAAAATAACCATATTAATAAAAATTATGGGCTAGTAATCGTATATGATTTTTCTTCAGGGTCCGAAGGATACCAGTACTCGACCAACACGTTCATATACTCACTGAGAAATTACTACGGGTATGGCTACTTCAAAAACTCCATAAACCAGTACTATCAATATGCCACCTACAGTTACCACAATTACGGTCCAACCTTTGGTGGCGGGCATGATATCTACATTGCGGATAATGCAGGGAGCAATTACAATTCCTACTTTAACTGCTACTCGTACACCAGTCCCTATTGTGATGATTATATCTGGATGGGGAGCAGAAGTTTCTGCCCTCACGACGCAGAGGTTTATTATGAAATGCTGTCTTAAATTTGCTCGCCAGATTGAACACTGTATCAAAACTCAGATTTCTCCTTAACCATTCTGATCTTAGTATATGCTTAAGAGTGAAAGATAATGGTAGTTTTTAAGGAAACTGGACTATTTTAAATGGCTTCCTTACTGATCCCTTGATTTTTCAAGAAAGAAAAAAAACTTAAAGTGTAATTGAGTGACATGGCGCCTTAATTCTCAGTACCGAGACCCGCGGTTTGGTGTTGTTCTTTTTATTTTGTTCTGTTTTTTTTCACATGGTATTACAAATATAGTTTGAATAACACTATTTTACTGTTACTCGAATTGATGACGTATTACTTTATTTGCACACCAAGATGTTCTTTCAGGGAAATGCTTTAAATGAGATAACCAGTTTTCATTATAAGAAATATATGCTTTATGAAATTAACGCGAATTTCTCGTTAAGTTTTGTTAGCTTTAATTTCCGCGTCATTAATTAAGTGGCGCGACCTTAATTTCCATTACTTTGGCCTCGATACACTCTAGACATTCTTGACAACTAGGAAACAATAGCTTTTTTCGCGCTCTGTATTTCAGCTCAATCTTTGACTAAGTTAAACCGCTCATAATATTTCTTAAAAAGGGAAAAAGCATTATTTTTTCAGGCGGTGGAGATCCGCTAGTATCATGGACGACACTGTAAAGAGAGGTCGAAGTGACCAGATTCCTTCCCTTAACCCTGAGCACCTCTTTCGCGTTAATTTCCTTTATTGAAAAAAATTTTCTTTCAGTTCGCGTTAATTTAAGTCGCTTTGGAATGCTTTAATCTTAACACGAGCCTTAATTTCCTATAATAAGGTATCTACTTGAAGAAGTTTTCTTATATATAGGAATTGAGAATATCTTTAGGGAACCAAGCCTAAACGCCACAAACAGTCTCGAGTTACCTTTCTCAGAGCCGCATGTGACTTTTGATTGAATAGTAGATATCCAGTGCTAGTATGGATGTAATTAAGCTAGATAATACGTAATTATCGTACTGTAAAACCACACCAAATAAAAGGAAGTTATAAACTAAACAAGGTATTATTATTTTAATTCACTTCAGTCTTTAAGACTGAAGTGAAATGAGATAATAGTAACTTGAATTTTTCAGCAGACAGCAATGGCCAACGTTAACTCCTAGGGTTGGGTTTAGGGCTAGGTTTAGAGCTAGGGCTAAGGTTAGGGTTAGGTTTGGGGTTTGGGCGTGGAATAATCACGTGACAAACATTCGTACCGCACTGCAACGGTTAGGACTAGTTCACAATGCTCAAATGGACGGTGGACACCATATGACGTTTACACAATATAGTATTCCATATCATTAGAGTAACCACGGGTTGGGACTAGAGATCCCCATTTCTTAGGCAGAAAATTGAGAAAATAGAGATGCAGTAACAAAAGAAGAAGCGTTCTAGGATTTAGCACTGCTCTACACTGATTAGGCCTAAGCGCTGATTTGGAAATGGTTAGCTTTCATTATTGTGATGGGCAACTCTATATAATTAAGCAGCATCTTTCCCGGGTTGGTGTAGTGGATATGGCTAGGAGATGATAAGCAAACGAAACGGGTTCGAGGCCCACTCTATATAGTTGTTTTTCTTCTCTTACTACTTTAAGTTTAAATTAAGTTTTACTGTATGTAAGTTAACATGAAAGAAAGCAGGTCCTTTTGAACGTTGTGAACGAGGGCTAATCCACTGCAACACCATACGGTATATTTTGCCCTTAAGTGATAATTTCTAAACTGACCACCCCTTTTATCTTTGCACTTAGTTTTGACAACGAGATCTACTTGACCTCCTACCCTCGGGAAATTGCAAATATTACGTACAAAAAGTCAGTAGAAAAATATTACGCACAAAAAAACAGTAGGAAATTAATGAGTCAATAGACTAAACATAATTTCTGGATTACAGGTTTCGAAGAGTTGATAAAATTAATTGCGATCGCATGCAGTGAATGTGTAATTCTTGAGTAACAAATCGTATTGTTTACTGTATTGTTAACAAGTAGATAAATAACTATCAATAAAGGACGTGCTTTCATCAAAACTAAACGTTTTTCTTTAATTTTATATTATCTACGTATATCCCTAGGCCGCCACCTTCACTTTTCCCAAACTGAACTTCAGGCATAAAATTCCTCAGGGGTCACCTTCACAAAATAACTCGGTTAAAGATTGTAGAAGCTAGAGAAAACCGGAGCTATGAAAAAGCCAGATATTCATCTGATTTATGTATTACTATTTCTGGTAGTATCCGATGGAATGAACTGCAACTATAGAATACTGAAACGTTAACCAGAAGAAACAAGAACAAGTAACCTATCGTGCCACTTATTGTAATGTAAGAAGCATAGATTAAGTTCAATGACAAATATCAGGTCAGTGAATTGATTGTTTTTAACGAAAAAGAAGATGTAACCTCTCGGACTCCTTTCCTCTCGTCTAGACTGACAGCAGTGTATCTTTCGTCTTCTAGTGAAACAAAGTCGTATTGATGCCGTCGCCACAAAAATCAGTAAAATAATCGGTCTTTTGGGAAAATTAAGCCATTTTGCGCCACGACATGCACTCTTAAATGTTTATCAACCACTAATCCATCCTTACCTAACTTACGGGCTTGCTTCTTGGGTCAGTCATCGAAGACCCATCTTAATAAAATTTATGTCTCCTTCCCCAGTTGAAATTGCATACAACTTAGAAACTATTCGTAGGTCTTTTTTTTTTTGGTCAACAGCCGAGCTTTGTTTGCGAAGAGCGATGGAAGAAATCAAATCCAGACAAGTATTGGGATAAATTTTTTGGCCATGCGAGATGGCCGATTTTATTGATTAAAGTAACATAGTGAAATTAAATTAATTAGCAACGATTCTTTTGTTTATTTAAAAGCTCTAGCAAAGGTGAAGGCACGTGAACAAAGGCCACAAGCCGCCTGAAGGGAGGCAAGCCCCACCCGCAGGCTGTTGACCAAAAAAGAGACCGGAAATTGGCAAAGAAAGAGTACCCCAGCACCTGCGTGAGGTACGAACCTACGAACAAGTACATTGGTCGAGAGACTGGGTGTACGAATATAGTTCAAGAATGCGTTAGATTTCCATCTACCTAGTTGGCGGATCTGCGTGTCCGAAAAACCGTTTACCGCAGCCCAAGTGGCTGCACCTATTCGTAAACTGTGTGATTTGTACAAAGCAGGATCAAGATTACAAAAACGAAGTGCTTTATTAAGTTGGTGAACAAACAAGGACCTTTTAATGGGCGCCCCGTCCGGCCAGCGAAAAAGGGGACCGTTGAGGGTCGCTCTGGCAGAAATGAAATCTAGGATGGTGTGAACCGGACAACATGACGCTTCCTGATATACATAAATAACAAAGGGGCGCCCGTTATGGTTATGTTTGTATTTAGAAATCGTGAGCTGGAGGGCTGTAACCTGCCGTTGGCTATTGACTAATCGTGATAGTTGTGGAAGCATGATAAGATTATTATGATCACCTCCGTTAACTGTAACCTCTCCAATACGTAAACGCAAAGAAGGCTAGAGAGCACATGGCTGATAACATAGTTGATTGATATGCTGACTTTGTTGTGTGTTTAAATGAGGCAATGAGCTGCCTTAAGATCGGTAAAGTAATTGGAAGACGCACATCGTACGCCGGAGCTAACTTGCGATAACCCTTAAGAAGTTGTCGAATGATCGTAGTTTCTGTGGGATCATTCACGCCTGCTAGCTTATGAGCATAACCAATAGCTGATGAATAGCTGGTGACAGTCGAGGAAGCGTAATTAAGTGAATAAAGATGTGATATAAATAGTGCGATAACAGCTGGCTGTAGAGGTAAAAACGAAACATTTATGTGGCTAAATATCAATTCTGTAGATAAACAAAAGGGCGTAACGTTACTCGGTAAAAAGAATTTTCTTTGATAGAGATCACGATTTTTATAAGAATCTTCGTTGAAAAAACTTGTTTTAAAATATATTGTCAACCTGAAATTACAGCATTTTGGAGCATGCTGACGCTGTTAATTCAATTATTTTCTTGCAAACCTTTATTGGGCACCAAAATGCCCTAAAGATTTGAGTCATTTTTTGCAGCAATGTTTTAGTCCTTTTTTGCAGCAATGTTTAATCACTTCAATCAATACTGTTGTTATTCTTAATGATTGATTTCTAGGTCGAAGTCGCGCTTATTGAAAACACGTATTCGTTTTTGTTTAAGTCGATAGAAATGCTACATTAGATTAGAGAAGTAGAAGGCAAAATTCATTCTACCACTTACGCCGGACAGAAAGGTCTGCTTACTTTGTTTTCATCCCATGAAATTTGAGGTAGACCTTCTTGAAATGGGCAGTAAGCACTGACAGGATTTAACTTAATAGAAAGATTGCGTTACGAGGGCAAAATTTTGTAATCCTTCTCTCTCGCAGGTTAAGCCTCTTCTGTTTGCCACTGTTCAACATGACCAACCAACTGATTCGATGAATCTCTGGTGTGCGTGTGCCACCACAAATAGTAGCTTTGTCGTCTGTTTAAGAGAGTTTATGACCTTCGATGGTATCCATTCAGGCATCAAAGTGGTGAGTAACTATCGACAAGGCTTTATGTGAAATGACCATAACATAAACATAGGGCCACACACGTCAGTCGCGAAGGCGAAACTGGAATATGTTGCTACCGCTGGTTTGATGAGACGTTATTTCAAATACATCAAACTGGGCCGCAGCCAGACGAAAATTGTCACCGAGGCAATGGATACAAAACCACCTCTTTCATATTCATTAAAAATTTTTCAATGTATAGCCTCTTAGAGAAACATCAAAACATGCTCACGCTGCTGTGAAACTACAGTCACTGCTTATTTTTCGCATGAAACACACACAAGGATGGAAAAATGTAGCGTAAATTCAAAGTTTTTACCGAGACAAGTGCCTCGGTTCGCCTCACACTAGCTACGGCCCTGTGACAAAGTGTTTGATTAGCAAACGTGTGCCAGTGAGTGGTGGGTTGCGTAATTAATGCATCTAAAGGGTGTCAAGTGACACCTCCAAGAGCTGCTACAATCCGATTCCCCTCTGTCATAATTACATAAATACAAGAAGAACATCTTAATATGGAATTTGCACTGAATTACTTACCCACGTTCAGTATTTTACCGTTTAACCTTGGTTCAAACATTTTACATGAAAACGAAAGCTACTGAGAAAATAGCTCCCTTTCTACAGAGCCGAAACACTCCCCCTTCCCTGTGCTGTTCAAAGTGGTCCATGTAGTTGATCTTTGAATAAAATTATAACCCTACCACGACACGAAGCCAACTAAAACAACTAATAGCTCCTGATGAGTACCTACGAGTGATCCCTTTGTTTTCCACTATTTGAAAAAGTACGTTTTGTCGAATTTGTTTATTTATGATATTTTTGTGTTTTAACTTCGGCTTTACCTAGGGGAGAAAAGATAAACAGGCTCAACAAATATTATCTTTCTCTTATACTCTGCTCCTCAGCACTGGGTTGCATATGACGAAATGCAATCCTACTCAAACGTTACAGAGCGTTGAAAACTCCATTTCTCGGGACTTGGTGCGCCGAAAAAGGAAGACAACTATGCCTTTTGCCGGGTAGGAAAATTCATGAAAAAATCAGTAACTCGGCTACAATCGATCAATCAATTCAGTCATGCCTGACAATGATGCTTAGACTCTTGGAAACTCATATTAAGTATTAAGCATTGCTTCGGTGTCTAGTCTGATTATTTCTACCTTATCAAAACTACCTTGCAATCGTTAAAAGAACTCAATGGATCAAACTGTTTCTCTCGTTTTATAGGATTTTAACTTCGAAAATCGGTTCTACGAAACGCCTAAAATCCTGGTATCTGTGAGCAATGATAACATTACCAGTGAATTGTGGGATAAAGCAGGCGATCGTTATAGTAATGCTTTAACCGTTTGGATTGAGGTAAGGGACTAAAGAGTTAATTTTTAGGTGATGTACTTCTTCGCTGAACGCCATCTGAAAAACTCCATAGCACTAGAAACTCTAGTGTCAGATCTTTTCACCTTTCATTTCTTACTAAACTAATCGCAAATAGCAGATGCACAAATTCGCCATATCAGAAGTCGGTGTGAGTAAGAGGGCACAAGGAGTATGGCGAAAACGACGAATTTGACTATTTTAAGGGAAATTACAAAAATTCCATATGTTTTGGTTTAAATCTGTACTAAAGTAATAACTAAGTATCCAACCTCAACATGCATGCATAGTGGAAACACGGTCAGTGGGCGAACAAACTATAATCAAATGCAGCTATATGCAGTTTTATGCAAAACACTGCATTATTCCATTTCAAATCATCTATCAGTAGTCGAAAGCAATTATTGCAAGTTACTGATTAGAAGCTGGAGGTGTTATACTGAAGATAAATCCTGATGACTTCAAGATTACCCTAGAATAGTACAGAAGTACAGTTCCTTTAGTTTAAATCACATGTCCTCGGTCACCGCGTTTACATAGCCTAATAATAAAGCCTTTATGTTTCAGGAAATCACTCGGCTGTCTTTCAAAGTCTGCATTAAGGACAGTCAAGGAATAAGCCAAACGCACGACCCAGTGACAGTGGCATATACTGTGGCTGGAGGTAAAGACATCATCTCCGTCTTACTCATGATCAGTTGTACTTAGTAATCAGATATTGTTGCTGTTTATGGTGTTCATGATCAGGAGAGGGACGTACTGGAAAACGAAAGACAAAGCCAGTCATAGGAGTGATACAAACTAGATTAATGTGGCTGCTGGGTTTACTTTGATAAATTTCGAAAAAACACCACGAAAGTACAGCTAAACAGCATTATTTGTATCATTTCTTTTCCTAAGTCTCGACCCGTGCACCAACGTTACCTGTGATAACTACGCCGTCTGTAAAGCCTTCTCCGCATTTGATGCTCGTTGCCATATGCAAGGAGACCTGCCCTTCATACGAGGAGCCCGTGTGTTCTTCGAACTCGACTACATTCAAAAACAAATGCTATTTAAGACTGGATGTGTGCAGGCTCAGAAGCAACCACACGCTCTATCATCCGGGCAGTTGCACAGGTGAGTGACTGAACTAACAAATACCAACCGCAGATTTCTGAATTAATTCCTCCCTCAGTGCTTTTCTCTCGTTTCTCTGCACATTGTTCTTTTCTCTTTGAGCTCTCATACAAAACTTTATCTCGTAACCTTACCATCAATGGAAGTACTCTCATCTAATTGATTTATCTAATCGCCAATCACTCTGCATTTCTATCTCCTTCTTTCATTTAGGATTTCCAGTGCAAAGGGGACGCATTTCGCTCACACGACACGTCGAATGGGCCGAGACCTCCTGTGAGCTTGTGAATTTCCCGTCATTTTCATTTTATCCAGACAAGGAAGTGCACGTGCAGATAACAACCAATCATTGGAACATTAGCAGGAATAATTTCGTACATGATGCAACTGTTTCTTGGGTTGAAAACGTCAATCATGAAAATTTTGAGGTAAAAGGCAAAACCTGATCAGCAAATACAGCACAAAGCTCATGCTTGCTTGGCGCTGCGTCACAATGGTACGCGCTGTACAGTTGCGAAACTCTAAAAAAACTGTATTTTTACTGGCCATAATACAAGGCCTTTGCAAGGTGCAATTGCCAGGTTTCATAATCACGTCACCACTCTGCTTCCTGATCTGAGCCGAAGCTCTTGGAACTGATTGGCCAATGAAAAGAACACCGTACCAGTAAGCATAAAATAAATTGAAGCGGGTTATTTCTTGTGTTTCTTCATGTGCCTGATTATTATTGACACACAAGCAGAGTGTAAGAGTACTCAATATAAATACAGAAAGTCATCTTTCTCACGATTTGGTTTCGTTTTGATCCTTGTTTTCTCCATTTCTTTTCTGGCCGGGTAACCTTACACGTATCACCATTACTCCATACAAATACGGAGTATATTCTCTTTTGTGAAATGTTAAGGTTTGCAAGACAGCAGCAGGAAGAAATGACCGCTCTACCAAAGAGTTCGCGACTGTGGACTGGATGGCTTATCAGGAGGCACCGGATGGTGGAGTGGCAGGAAAAACACGCGTGCCGGAATGGTGGACTGGAACAAAATGCCAGGAGATCACACTTCCTCAGGCAAGTATCTACTTAGCTGTTTTTTCCAAATCTTTCTTCCTGACTGTTAAATACCAAGAATTGTTCTCTATTAAACTATCATTGATGATATTCCCTGCCTTTCTGTGACAAACGCAAGGTCTATATATATGGGTTTAGATTTTCCTTCTCTCTCTAAATAAGTGAAATTTCTCTTATTGCTAGGAACACAACTTAAATTTAAATTCAGAAAAAAAAAACTGGATAAGTAAATCTTAGCAACGTACTAAGTTACTTTTATGCAGTATTCTGAAATTGTGAAGGGTCACGTACAAACAATTTACATAGGTGCCGCAGAATATTTAGTGATATGAAACAAATGGCTCATTCGTGAAATCGGCGTTTTTCTTGTCACCGGCGAAAACGATTAGCCTTTGTTAACTGATGTTAAATATCCCTGAGGTCGAGCAGCGGTCCGAACGGTCGTCCGGGCAGTTATTTTAAGCACCAATCAGACGTCTTTTGCCAGCTATGGATAAAATACTATGGAGACTAAAACACACTTCTCTTGAGCGGGCCAAATACCCATGCTTATTAACCATAATGGAACTTTGAACGCTTCATTTGAATAGGGTAAATTTACTACCACACCCACCATCCTGGTCACAGCAGATCACGTGAGTTCAGCTTATAAGCATGACGCAGCAAGTCTGTGGGTTGAAAACGCCAATAGTTCTTCTTTCTCCATCTGTCTCCGGGAATTGCAGAACTACGATGGTCTTCACGAAGACATTTTTGTGGTATGTTGAAATAGTTTGTAACTCTGATAATGGCTTTGATGATTATAGTCGAGTTCTCGTTTCCGTGATGAACGTTCCTCTGAACATATTTTCCAAATAAATAGTTGGAAAAAATAAATTGCAAACAAGAACGAAAAGAAACGCAGACCAACCCTTTTCCGTTAAAGCTCTAGAGCCAGCACACTTTGGCCCTGATATGATATCTTCTAGACCGCTCTTCCGGGACCATCCAGTTGTGCAAAGTTTACAATTGTCGGGCTGGACGATCAAATCATGCATAGGTTTTGGAGGGAACTAAGTCAGATCCCGATATTACTTTGGATTTCAGAGTCCAATATCTCTAAAGTCCTCCTCTAGGAGCAACAACAATAAGAATAAACAAAACGCTGCAAACGTTGAAAAGGCAGCAGAGGATCTAAACAGCTACGCCTCAACTGGAGGGAGGATATAGTTTGTTCATACCAGCATGGCCATTATATAAACGGACAAAAACTATAAAAAAAAAATAGATGCACCAAACAGTGGCATCATTTTACACATTTGTCTCTTGAAAGTATGCGGTACAGGTTCTGATCGACTGTGCCCCGATAACCGTTGAAAATGGCGCCAACTGGATCATTAGGAAAAAAATTTACATTTCCAATAAAAGATATGTTATCATACCATGCTCTACAAGTTGTATGTGTTTACACACAGGATGTGCAGTTGGCACGAAATTACGACCACGAACCGACCATTCTGATAGCAGCGAAACACCGCTCGAAAGGGAAACAACTTAAAACCAATTTACATGTCAGTGACTGCGTGGATAGAGGTATGAACTGCCACACTATAAATTATGCGCCTATTTCAGAGTAAACTAATAGTATATATGGCGATGCGACTGTTGACCAGGCAAATCTTTTTCGTTGGCTAATGAAGATAATAGAGACGTTCGTTTTAGTTTCACAATCAGTATCTCTTTTCATCTGATCAAAACATTACCTCTTGCTTGTTTGTTTTGAAAAAGTCAATATGCAATAAGCATTATTAATTTTTCTTCTGGTTTTTGTTTCATTTGCATAAATTCACAGCATATCAACACGAGCGAGTTCCACTTATGCCTCAAAGAGTTGTTCGCTGACCAGCATGATCCGGTAACCGTGTCCTTCGTTGTACTAGCAGGTACTAAACACATTTATGACTGTTTTCGATTTCTTTTTTATTACGTCAAGATTATCTGAGAACCTCAAAACGCGTACGCAAAATATGAAAATTACACGTAAGGTACGTGTAGCAACACTACGATATATGAAATGAATCATGTAACTCATATAAATCTTTTCGCAGTTGCATAAATTGCGTTCACAACTGCAAGGATCATTGTTCATTTGACTTTTGACTACGACATTTTGTTAGCAAAACAGTTCAGTCTTCAATTTTGACTGAAAAATTTAATGCTAACTTTCTATTTTCTGTGAAATATCTCAATTGCGAAAAGCCTTTATATGTTTTCCTTGTGGCTCACAGCGACCAGGATAAAACCAGTGACTGAGCATCCTTTCAACGAAGATACCTTTTTCGCTGACAAACTACAAATTGTCATTAATCTAGAATGAAACGTACTGAAATTTCTAATTTTTCTCAGTGGAAGGGTTAACCAGCAAACAATTTCCACGAATTTCATTTCAGATGTGTGCAGACCTGGTTGGTCCTACTTTGGTGGTTTCTGTTACGTAATGAGCCAATCTTGCAAAAACTGGACCGAGTCACAGAAAAACTGCCGATCATACAGCACAAACCTCGTCAGCGTTAAAAATCAAGAGGAGAACGTCTACATACAGCATCGCTTGAATGGCGCCAAGGGCTGGATTGGATTGAATGACAGAGATGATGAGGGGAATTTCACTTGGGCTGACAATCAACCAAACAACTTTACTTACTGGGCAAAGAATCAACCCAACAACCTAAATAACGAAGACTGCGTCCATACCCTGGGAGTGCAACATGATGTTATGTGGAATGATGTGGGTTGCGACAGTTGCCATAATTACACCTAATCAGAGGATATGCTCGAGCCTTTTGCTTTTTGCTTGTACGTTGTTTGTACACTTGCACGCGAAGCGGGAATTGATTGATTGGGTTAGTAGTTTGAAATGCACAGTACCTTGATAACAACCTTTCTGACAGTCACGGTAGAGAAGTCACTGCTAGCACTGTAATAATGCCGGTTACAACTGGAACTCTTACTTCCAGTATAACACCTACGCTAGCAACTGGTGTGATAACAATCTCTGGACGGGAAACAAATATTTTAAACCTGATGAGATAGAGGTTTATTACGAAGTGTACTCTTAAGGGTTTTACAACACCTTTGAGATGATTTCTGAAAAAAGAAAAATGCGCTTTCAAATCAAACGTGTCTTCCTTCTCCGTCTCTGAATCAGTTTGTCTTTTAGCAGATGTGTAGATGTTAAAGCAGACACTTTTTTTTTACTTAAGGTTAGTCAGAGAAAAAATTCTAAGAAATGTTTTAAACCCATGACGTAACTTCCATCGATCATATAGATGGACCAATATGAATGAAGGCTCCCAAAACAATTTCTTTTTTATTAGTACTGCAATGAGCAAACACTTTTGAGTTTTCAAACGTAGCTGGGCCTATTTCCATACGAAGCCTGTTTGCCTCTTTGTGAACATCTCAGTCTGATTAAAATCAATTTGTTGATGAGTTTCTAAAAGAAAAACGCTATCCTTTCGTGGATGAAATTTTTCCCTTGTTGTTAGCTTTGGCGCATAAATTGAAAGATAACAAGTGTCTTAACTGTTAGAAGAAGCTGATTCAGCGACATCTTTGTTTTACTCTAAGCTCAGTAGCCTTGCCTTACTCTCTCCAAGAAAGAGCGTAAGACTGTGGAGTTTTAGTAGAATTAAATAATTCTTTGAGCATAATTTTTATTGATTGAAATATCGTTTAAACTACTATGTAGTGGACTCGGGTATGGTTTCAATCAATCAATCAATCAAACTTTATTTAACGAGGGTGACACTTAATAGTTAAAAACTAATAAACTCGTGGCCCTCCATAAGCATTGTTACAATACTAGATAAAGTATTTAAAACCTAATTAAAAACTACACTGTACAACAGATCAAGAACTAATAGCAAAAGGTAAAACGTTATGCTTATATCATGCGATCTAAAAATAAATTATCTAAAAAAGGAGTAAAACTTTTATCCCTAAGCTGACTTAATTTAAAATGTTTATACAAAACATTCTTCAAAGTATTTACAGATTGAGAAGTGCGTACCTTAATGGGGAGGCGATTCCAACATCTCGAAGTTGTAACAGAAAACGTGCGGCCTCCCTCTTTCTCTCTAGTGTATTTCCTAGGTAAAATAGTAAAATTAGCACCTCGTGTATTTCTGCTGTGCTGGCTGTTGTTTAGTTCTAACAGCTCGTTTATATAGGCAGGGAAAATACCAATTATCCTCTTGTAAGCCATTAAGCATCTTTTGATGTCGGACTCGATGTTATATGGCACCCACTTTAAAGTATTAAATAGATCCACAGTACTATGGCGTTGCTGAGCGTCAAGGATGATTCGAGCACAACGTTTCTGCAACTTAAATACCTTACTTATATTGTCATGGCTGCAACAGCTTGTCCATGTTACACTGCAATATAATATCAGTGGTTTAATTAAAGAATTATAAAAAATTATACGCTCTGCTCTTGGTAAGTAAGCCTTAATTCTGTTGAGTATGCCGATACGCTTTGATATCTTCTTACATAAAGAGTCGATATGAACATCGAAAGTGAGTTGTTCATCAAGTTCAAGGCCTAGCAGCTTGACGTTCTGGACCTGTTGTAATGTGCTTCCATTAAGATCTATCTCAAGCTAGGAGGGTGGTGTCGTCAGCAAACATATCGATCCGCGTGTGGACATTTAAGGGTAAGTCATTAATGAACAACAGAAAAAGTAAAGGACCCAATATGGAACCCTGTGGAACACCCGCTGTAATAGTCCTAACGGTGGATGTCTGTCCCTTGAATGAAACCAGTTGAGTACCATCGGTTAGATACGACTTGAACCAAAGTAAAGCACCCATATCTAGTTTATAGGCTTCAAGCTTGCTGAGTAAGGTCCCATGATTGACCATGTTTGCATCTTGTTGTGGTAATAACAAACAAACAGCATGCATGCATGCCTACCGTCTCATTTTGTTTCATTTCATGGAATACGTAGAGTCGCATTATAGAGCTCTATCAACATGATCTAGAGTAGCTTCGTTTATGCTATTTTACATTTATCGAGTGGTTACGAATTACAATACTTAAGGAATCCGCCCATTAATTTTGCTTTGTTTTGATGAAATCAATACATGAAAATTCTGCTTGCGCTCAAGATTAATTTTGTTGTAACGTACCGTTTAGTACCGAATGTAGAGCACTCTCAAAGAACAGTTAGTTAATAGTTTGAGAGATTCTTTGTCGAATGTAACAGCGTTTACCTTGCTATAGTCTAATGTACTGGGTTTTTTTTGTTTTGTTTTGTTTTTTTTCGATCTACGCTAATTAAGTACGTAGAGTTGTAGCTCCCTTAGAGTGCAGGAATTGTCTAAGTGGTCATGACTCTTAATTTTGAACGTAATGGAGCTATGTTACATCCACTATGTGCTTGTATGTTGCTGCGCATAATTAAAACTTTTGTAAATGTATTGCATGTGTCATTTTATTTGCTTTTAATGAACACTTAGTCTATGGGGAGAAGGGGAATAGATGGGGGAAGGATGACTGGCGAGATGGGGGGATGGGGAGAGGGGAGAGTGGCGGCGGCTTTGGGGGGGGGGGGTGCCATTGGGCACCAAGTTCTACAAGTCAACGCCCAGTCCTATATGGTCATTTCCACGCGTAACCGTTATTCTATCTCACCTGCACTTCCTCCCATCTAATCCTACGATCCTAAACGTTTTCCCCAAATCTTTTCCCACCGGAAGGAAGCCCAGGAAATGCCCAGCAAGAGAGAAAAAAGTGAGGCAAGAAAAGCAAAAGAAAAGGGGAGGAGAGAAAACGAAATTTTACTTTCTGCACGTGCCCGAACTTTGAAGGCTCATTATTAATTATCAGGAACAAAAGGACGCCAGGAGCTCTACCAGGAAACAGAGTTTTAGGCAGTTTTGGTTCTTTTTGGCTAGATTCTGACCAGAAAACGGTTCGAAAAGCTTCAAAAGGTGTTTTTTGGCAAAATGTTCGGGAGCGAAAGGGTTAAACCCTTCCTGTTCAGATTTAAGACTCGGCCGAAGTACATGAATTTTTCAACCCTTTGATTTATCAGTGCCAGAATTCAAGTTGCTACAAAACCCCTGGGAGCGACTGGTATAAGAAACGGGGATATGTTCCCATCAGTCCTACGGGACATCCCCACGGCACCCTTTTAAAACATACGTTGAGGAACAAGAGAAAATGAAGTGAAGGTTTACTCTTTCGTTCACTTCATCAGTTTCTAAGTTTTATAAGCGACTCAGCTTAATCTGAAAGACGCTGAGACAAATCATACACTGCACCGCTTTTCTGTTAATATCTGTAAACTATTATCTCGGATATGTAACAGTCAACCAGGCGGACCACTGCACCACTGCAGTGGAAAGCTTTTATCTCTAGGTATTTCGCTCTAGTTGACAAGATAGCTCGTAGCAAACAATCATACAAATTCAAGTCAAGGCTTCGACTGATTCACTCATGCATGGGGTACAAACTGGCATGTGCTGCTGGCAAAAGCAGGAAAAGATGGTCTTGTAAATTAGCTGAAAAGTTGCCAGTTGCTTTGCTTTTCCCGGCTCTTCAGTTATGTATTTTCTAAGCGTTATTTCCATATAGTATGTTCCCCTGACCTCGTTTAAACGAACTCTTGCTTATGCTTGCTGGCATGTGTATTGTTTCTCTGGTTAGTCCTCAGCTTTAACAGAAATTAAAGACAGAAAATCACGAAAGATATCCTTTGAAACACGAATTAATTTACAGTTACATTCTTTACGGAATACGAACCACTGCAGGTCTCGCTATTATACTTTTTTGTGATATAAATTCTGCTGAAGTTTTCTGGAAAAATAGGCAACGTGAAGTGAACTTTTCCGACTTTATTGACGATGCCAACAACGTGTTTCAGACCGGCGTGACCAATCTTTGCAGCACGTTTAATCTCGTTTGAGCTGATTTCCTTACGTTTAATACATTTTCTTCCAGATTAAGATGAGTAAATGAGTTTAAGGCATTTTAAAAGTAAACACCTCTATAAATTAATTAAGGCTGTTACAGCTCGCATTGGCATCTTTGCATGGAAAACGAGAAAAACAACACGAAATGTAAAGGTTCTCAGCTCGCTATTGTTAAGGCCTGATCAAAGTCTGAAGAAGCAATGGTTCTAAGGCAAGCAAGTCTACAGTTTCAAATAAGCCATTTGAAGACTTCTTAAAAACGAGTCTCGTGATACCAGAATATTTAATTCCTGAAAAACAAACCTTACTAGCTATAAGGGGGCTTCCATAACTTGTTAACGGAGTAGTTAATGTGACGACGCTTTGTTTATTCATGGATTTAGCTATAGTTAATATCGCTTACGCGTCTTTTTGGTTTCATGGATTAAAGAAATCCTTAAGCTGCTTTAAGGTGCTTTCGGCCGGTGCACTTAACAAAACGCTCCAAACATTTTCAGTTACTTCCTCAGCACGAGCGGAGAGAAGAATTAACAAACGCCAATAGGATTTTTAGTTACGTTCAATCACGACTGTGAGGACGAAGGAACAGCAAAGCAAACGTTACTACTTCCCTTAAGCTCTTATAGTACCGACGAAAAAAAATTAAAGAAAAGATTTTAAGTCCATTGTTGCTTCAATGCCTAATGGATTTACCTCTGTTAACCTCGTTTCAGCAATAGCAAACAGGGCAGTTTGTTATTCTAATACCATCCCCTAGCCTTCAGTGACAGAGATTTGGACAAAAGGGACTGACAGGTTCGAAAATCTTGTACTTTTAACAAAAGTAGCATTTAAATTAAAGAATTTTGCAAGCTTAGCTCTTCGAACATCACGTGGATTAACAACCCTTTGAACTGGTCCAAGCGCACTATCATTACATTTTAGTTCATCTTCCTCATTCCGTAGCTGGAGAAGTTTACATAGAGTTGCCTGTCACTTTGAAGGGCATCTTAAATTAGAGTAAGGTGGGATCGGAGGAAGTGTGGAGAGAAGAGCTCCACAAACTGGGGAAGGAAAATGAGACCAACAAACATCTTTGCTGTCTTGGCATTTCAGTTCCTATTTACGTAAGTGTTTCTCACTAACGGTGGGTATCAGATCATTGTACAATTTAATCACTTTTGCTTAATTTTTGCCTCTTAGAAGAATACTTTCGCGAAAACGGCTCACAGTATTATTCCAGGAAGAACTAACGTTTAGTCCGGCAATTCAAGCTACCTATCGAGTACTTTCCCTACTAGTTGTGGACGTAGAAAAGGATTGATTTTGTTTCTTCGTTATTGAGAAAATGAATCATTAATAGAACTGTTTGTTTTTATTGCAAGTTACATTGTATATAAAGAAAAGGGCAAATCATTACTCAGTAAGAATTACGTTTTTGATGGAGATCTACATTTGCAACAAGAAATTTCCCATACTATATTGTCAACCTGAAAGGATGGCATTTCGTACTAGGCTCCTGATCATGTCGTTGCGCGTTTGTCCACAATGCAGTTCATTCCTAATCCACGCCATCAACGCCCTTAATCATCTCTCCCTTTCATTATCACTCACGTCTCGATCGAAGTCGTTCGAACAAGAGAAAAAACAGTTAAAGTTAAAAAAAAAAAAAAAAAAAAAAAAAGATTGAAGCAGTAACCTGTTATTTCCAGAGACGGGAATTATATATTAAATCGTTTATAGTCATGCTTTATTAGTAAGATTAAGGTTGAAAAGCTGTCTGTAGGATGATGTTTAGTTTGTCTTTAGAATTAACAAACCTTGCACTAACAAATCTTATTCATTCTGTTCTACAGTTGAGGCTATCGCCCATCAGGCTTGAAAGATCAACATTACTGACAAGTCTCAAAACAACCACGGTTGTGAGTCCGCATCTTTCGAAACGCAATTCCAAGGCTCTGAAGACGTAAAAGTGGTTGTAACGTAAGTCACGGCAGCGAGTTCATCAAAATCCACGACCCAGCAGCACTGTGGGTAAAATCAGTATCAACTTCCGGTTTCGAAGCCTGTACCCGCGAGGCAGGAACTGGCTCCGGTGGCGCATCGGTGATTAGTTGGGTCGTATTTCAGGGTTCATATCAAGGCATCCAAGGTGGAATTGTTCAGTTTGATGAATTTACCACCAGGACACAGTGTAAAAGGATATCGCTTGGCCAACAGACCAAGGTAAGTATTCGTGAGCAGAAAAAGCTTTCTCTTATCGAGGTAAATTTTACATAAATTTTTTTGACCAAAGCATTTAACGAAAGTTCTGAACTTTTTCTTTATGTAATTCTCTTCGTTTGTTATCAACGGTTAAAGGGCTTCGCTATCTTATTTTTTTCCTTGACATTTCTTTAAATCTTTATATTTTTTTTCGTTATACAATGTAGTGAATTATTAACACTTACTTCAGTTCCCATTATTTCCTCCTTTGATATCCGCTTCAATTAGCCATGTGTTTAGCAATAGTTTCTGAAATCAAATTGGTGCTTGAAGAAGAACAAAAGCTGATAAGCAGGGAATTCCAGCAACAACTGCTGCTACGTAAACTATATGCATATTAAGCTAACTGCAAATTGTTCCCCTAGTAATATTAAGGATTCCTAGAGATATTGGTAAGCAAAGAATCTTTGAATATGGGAATGATCCTCGCAGTTGTGAACACCACTTAAGCAGTAGTGGAAATAAAGCCTGCAAAAAATTCAGGCTTGTGCGGGATTCGAACCCACGACCTCTGCGATACCGGTGCAACTGAGCTAACAAGCCAACTGGAAGTTGGCCAGTTTGTTGGTTCGTAATATACCCGCCGTGATTGATGAATATGTGAAGATGAATATATGAAAATCAAGTACTTGAACTGCGGATTAAAGAATGAATATGCGATTGATCATCGCAGTTATGAACACTACTTAAGCAGCAATGAAAATAAAGCCTGAAAAAATTTTAGGCTTTATGTACGGGATTCGAACCCACAGAGAATCTTTGCTGACTACTTCTTTCCTCATGGGTGGTGGGATAGGGGGTTCATAGAACATGTACTTCACAACTTATGTCAAAAAGAGAAAGTCTTTTTAGATTATTATCTGCTTCATTTGCTGGTACACGTTCTTGAAATAGGAAGTGGGTACAGCCAGGCTTAATGGAAACTTCGATTTTTGACCAAAACGTTTGTGGTACAAAGGCAAAAATTTACTTATCCTCTGCTTTTTTTACTCTCATAGGTTAAGCCTCTGGTGTTTGCCACTGTTCAACATGACCAACCCACTGACTGATGGCATCCATTCAGGCATCAAAGTGGTGAGTAACCATAACAAAATCCGTCATTGTTAATGACGAACTACATGTCCACCGTTTGTATGGAAATGCGATCAACATCTTTGGTGGTCAGAGATCCAGAGCCATCTTAAATTACTGTTGTTAGGTCACCTTTGTTTGAATTATTACCAGTTAAAGCTAACATCAGGGATGTGTTTTAAATAGTTTACTCTGTAGCTATGGTAAACTATTTAGTCAAGGATCCAGAACCCCCTTAAATTATTCAAACCGTTTTTGTTAGGTCACCTTAATGGTTGTTCGAATTATTATCGCTTAAAGTTAATATTAGGGGTATTTTAAGCGGTTTACTCTGTAGCTATGGTAAACTATTATGGTCAGGGATCCAGAGCCCCCTTAAATTATTCAAGGCCAACCTTTTTGTTAGGTCACCTTAGGTTCGAATTATTATCGCTTAAAGCTATCACCAGGGGTATTTTAAACAGTTTCCTCTAAGGGTATGGTGAACTACTAAGTTAAGAAAGTGACTTAACTTGTTGATTAAGGATTGAACATTGAATGATTGGAAAATCAGGCTTAGGATCAAAACATGAGCCTTGTAAAAGCTTCAGACTTTCCGAGGACAGGATCTGTCTTGTCACTGTGAGTGTTGTATTTATGCCGTTGAAGGTGGCCGTAAATTTTTTAATCGATCTGTGAATGTCATCGTAAAGTTTAAATTCATTGAAACAACAAAAGATTAAGCAGCATTTTCTCAATGCTGCAAGAAGTTGCTGTGTTGTACTATATTCAAAGTAATCTTTTATATTTAATTATTTATATTTTTTTTACTGTTTGTTTGCTTTGCTTTTTTTTGCTTTTTTTTTCGGTAGTTTACACTCTTGCTTCCTAGAAAAATAGGTTTTATGAGCCTCAAGTTGATTTTTGTCCTTTACTCTTATCCGCAGCACTGGGTTGCATACGACCAATTCTTGTCCTCCTCAAACGTAACAGGGCGTGGAAAACTCCATTTCTCGGGACTTGGTGCGCCGAAAAAGGAGGATAACTATGCTTTTTGCCGGGTAGGAAATTTTTATCACCACACTGAAAATAAGCCAAAGGTATCTTAATTGTGCCTAGATGTTTCTGTAGCCATCCTAGATCAGATTTGATGCGAATGTTTCTTTACTGCTTTGCATTTGAAATAAATTCTTCACAATGTGTTCCCTTCAAAAAGCTGGAAATATTAAAAGGTTTACGGTTCAATCGTTAGTAAACCACTTTTTTGAATCTCTGAATAGGATTTCAGCTTTGAAAATCCGTTCTACGAGCCGCCAAAAATCCTGGTATCCGCGAGTCACGATAACACCAGCAGTGACTTGTGGGATAAAGCAGACGGTCGTTATAGCAACGCTTTGACTGTTTGGATTGAGGTAAATGACGATAACTGTGTTACATAATTGTTTAAATGTTTAACTTCAACACTGTCCATCTCTGAAACTGTAGAGATGCTACAAAACCGTAGTCTAATTAGGAATGTTTCTTAACAAATTTATTAATGAGGTTACATCGCACATTTTTTGCCATTTTGGTGTCAATTATGCCATAATAATGAGAAAGTACCTAACGTCAATATTTCCCCGTAAGGAATACTAAAAGAAAGCTTCAAAATCGAGTAATGAAACATACTCATTGGCAGAAAATTTTTAAAAAAGTATGTGATCGACTATGAAAACAATTTCCAGACAGAATTTACGTAGACCAACCATACAACCGTCTGTATTCCAGGAAATAACTCGGCTGTCTTTCAAAGTGTGCGTTAAGGACAGCCAAGGATTAAGCCAAACGCGCGACCCAGTTACAGTGGACTATGCCGTTGTAGGAGGTAAAGAAACATCTTCTGTCTTGCTCAGTTGTATCCAATCATTTAGTTTATTTATTTATTTATTGGAATTGAAAGTGTTTTTTAGGTTTGTGATGGTCGACACCATAATGAAAGTGGAGAAACACAAGCTCGTTCCCAGGGCTTTTCCCGCCGCCATTTTTCTTTCTAGGGAAAAGCCCTGGGAACGAGGTTGGGGAAAACACAGAAAGTCCAGAGCATTGATTTTGACACTACGGCCACCAGAACTTTTAAAAACCACAACAAAAGCACACCACCAGAAAATACAGCTCAATGGGTAAAACTATTTTATCGGAACGAATGAAGGTTTCGTCCACAGACTAGACTGGTAATTAGGCTTCACAAAGAATGCCAAAGAAAAATGATACTGACTAGCTCACACTTGAGCGTATCATTTACAGGTTCAAAGAGCACATGTTACAAACAACAGCACTTGATAGGAAGAAAGGTCTGCTCACTATGGCTTTAATTTGAACAGCAGCCAGATTTGGGATTTCATCCACAGACACAAAAGGTAGAACCACCTTGTACAGCCTAACAAACAGCACTTTTAAAGGGAACATCCACTCTTACAACAAATTCACGCTAAATTGTTGGAAATAATTACTGGCTTCCAAATTTTGTTCTGAAACGTGGATACAACATTTAAGTGGATTTGATAACGTGTAATCAGACGTGTGGCACTTAAACAACACCAGAAGGAAGAAGCTTTTATTTGAGGGGTAACACTTTCTAGGATGTTGCGCAAACCTAAGCGTTTGTGTTGTGTAACAAATTAGGTCTCACTTTAAGTTGAAAAGGTGAAATAAGCGCACAAACGCCTCTAAATTTAATCCTGTTTTCATTTCTTTTCCTAAGATCTCGACCCGTGCATCAACGTTACCTGTGATTACTACGCCGTCTGTAAAGCTTTATCGGCATTTGATGCGCGTTGTATTTGCGAGGAGACCTGCCCTTCATACGAGGAGCCCGTGTGTTCATCAAACTCGACTACATTTAAAAACAAGTGCTATTTCATACTCGATGTGTGCAGGCTCAGAAGCAACCACACGCTGTATCATCCGGGCAGTTGTACAGGTCAGTATAGGCACGATGGAAGAAACTTGATCCAAATTATGAGATCAAACAAGCGCAAAGTCTGTTTTTATTGGGCTTGAATTGGATTTCCCTCATACTCGACAAGGAACGTCGCCTTGCTTTTTGGCCATACATACATACATACATACATACATACATGAACTTTATTTAACCTCGAATTGCAGAGTAGCCTGAAAGGCTAATATCTTCGAGAACAAAAGAAGAGAAAATCTATTTACATGCATAAAATTCTATATACATACATAAAATAAATGTATTACATACATAAAAATCTTTTTACATGCATAAAAAAAGTGTTACGTATACCGTTCAGTCTAAAAGAAGATTGCTTCCCGAAGTCTTCTAAAACCAGATAAAGTAGACTCAGATCTTACATTATTAGGTAGGGAGTTCCAGTTCTTAGATGCAAAGTAACGAAAAGAGTTAAGGCCATAAGTAGTAGTAACGGCTTTACATAGTGATAAAATATTCGTTCTTCTAAAAGAGTATTCAGACTCACGCAAGGTAAACATGTCTTTAAGATATTTAGGAAAACTGTCATAATTCAAGCATTTGTAGATAGTAATTAACATATTTTGTATCCTTCGGTCGTACAGAGTTGCTCCTTCTGATTTATATAGTAGCTGCTTGTAAGTCGAAACTTTATCATTAAAAACAATACGTAGGGCGCGCTTATTAAAAGATTCTAATTTATCACAGTTTCTAGCACTACAAAAATGCCAGACCGTAGAGCAATATAGAAAGTGAGGCAAAATGAAAGCATTATACAACTTTAACTTGGTAGCGGCACAAATGAGGTTACGAAATCTAATCATGACATTCAATTGACTGTTGACTTTTTTACATACTGAAGATACATGTTCATTGAAGTTTAACTGATTATCAATAGTCATTCCAAGCAAGTCCAGGGAGTCCTCGACAGGAAAAGAGAATTTGTGGTCAGTGGTCCCTAAAACCATAATATGGTGTTTGTCGGGGTTCACGATCATGCCGTTTTCCGTGTACCATTGATTCGCAATTTGGACCTGATGAAGTATCCGCTGTTCAAGGGCTCTGGGATCCACATCCGAGTCATAAAGCTGTTCGTCATCAGCGTAGGCGTGAAGATTAACATCTTTTATATGATAGAATAGATCATTCAGAAATATGTTAAATAACATCGGCCCGAGCACACTTCTTTGTGGAACTCCTCTGGTGACTGTTTGCCATCCTGAGAAAGAATCTCCAACTTTTAGAATACCCTTTGTGTCCTGCCGCTAAGGTAGTTTGAAAACAAAGCGCAGGCGCAGTTACTAAGACCGTAAGCTCTCAATTTCGCAAGTAGAAGAGAATGTGGAATCGTATCAAAAGCTTACGACAGATCCATAGATACGACAGCCACTAGTTCCTTCCTATCACGGCATGCGCGCCAGTCTTCCGTAAGCTTGAGAAGCGCGGTCTCGCAACTGTGTCGTCGCCTATAAGCTGAAATGAAGTCCGACAATAGACCTTGGTAGAAATCCTGTATTTGAACCGAGAGAAGTCTTTCAAAAATATTGTTCAAGCAGGGTAGAACAGTAACAGGCCTGTAGTTTCGTTTATCTAATTCCTCATCTCTCTTGAACAGAGGTGTAACTTGCCCCATTTTCCAGCGGGATGGGTATCGACTGTGTGCAATAGAAGTGTTCAGAATTTTCGCGATAGGACCAGCGATGACACGCGAGGACTCCTTTATAAGGCGCGGGGGGAGCATGTCACGCCCGCAAGCCTTTCTAGTGTTTACATTAGACAACAACTCTTCTATTTGCGTGGCTTTTGTGAGTTGAAAGCTAAAGCAATCGTCTTCGCCTTTTATACCCTTGTTCGCTTGAATAACCTTAATGCTTGGGTGGTCGTGAAAACCCTCTCCATAATAATGATCGGTTATTTCTCCGACACCGTCCGCAATGTGCACAAAGTGCTCATTAAATAATTCTGCTATTTGTTTTTTGTCTGTAAATACAGTGTCATTCTCCTGGAGAATGATATCATTTGCTTGTTTAGAATTAACAGTTAATTTGGACACAAAATGAGAGAGACGGTTAAAACACCCAGCCGAAAACTAGTGCGTAAAAATCTATTTCAGAGGGAGAGGGGCAAGTCTTGCTTGTGGTCAAAATGAAAACACTGTATAGGGAACTCCATAATAGTTTACTAATCCTACACTCTTCCACATGTTTGTTGATATGAAAGCTAACTGGAAGGTCATAATTTCTTATATCATTCCTCAATGTTTCTTTTGTTTCTCGGTCCATCAATATTTTTTCTATGGGTTTAATACTTAAAGTACTTATAAAATCCATGAAACAACAAATTTGATCGTTTTGATTTATGCAATTACCAATCAACCTATACCTGGTTTGATTCAGGTTTTCCAACACAAAGGGGACGCATTTCGCTTACACGACATGTGGAATGGGCCGAGACCGCCTGTGAACTAGTGAATTTCCCGCCATTTTCGTTCCATCCAGACAAGGAAGTGCACGTGCAGATAACAACCAATCACTGGAACATTAGCAGGGATAATTACGTGCATGATGCAACTGTGTCCTGGGTTGAAAACGTCAATCATGAAAACTTTAAGGTAAAGCAGTAAAAAGCCTTTCTTATATCACAATTGCGGAGGGAAGTTGATTGAAATGTAGAAAAAGATTAAATTTTAGCGTTAATTTCAAACCTCGCATTACCTACAACAACTAATTAGATCATTTCACTTGTTCTTACTTGGCAAATGAATTTTTACTTGTCCATATCCAGTTCCTATTTTCCTTTTACTTTGTTGGGAGAGTGCCATTCATGGGCCCTCAGCAGGGAATTTATTATGGTATTGTTTAAGGACCTGCTTTGGGACTTAGTCATAACCTTAATTATTGTTCAGAGACCCTTGGCGGGAATTTGTTACCTTGGAGTTGTTACATAATTTTTGTCACTTCAATTTGTTTCGTTTTTGTTGTTGTTTTTTAATAACGGTCATTTTGCTTGTAATTTACACCTTTTTTGCACTCGTAAAAAAACCTTTATAGGGGTGGCACAATTATTACTGGTAGCCCAGTAGTTTACATTGTGGCCCAAAAATAACGACAGAAACAAATGATTCAAATAAACACAACATGATAAGAATCCCAACTGGCCGGAGACAAATGAGTTGGCTATTTTACAAGGATGATCGAGGAGTTGAACCAGGGACTACCCAGAACAACACCAGCTAGAGACCAGAGCGGGATTTGAACCCGGGGCAACCATTGTAAATAGTTTTTAATTTTAGTTTTTAAACTTTACCTGAAGAAAGCCGAACAGCCGACACGCTATTAAATCTAGTCGGACCAGTTAGAAGTTCACCCCACTGTTCTTACTTGGTATTTGTCTACAAATTCACGAGGTGGTACAGCATCCTTCGAATCCTCCTGCTGTTAATATTTTATCATTTCTTTTGCCGGCTTATTTGTTTGCTGGGTTGTTTTACATTCCCATTAAGGTATTTAATACTACCGATAGTTTGGAAATCTCTATTAAGACGAAAACTCAGTGTTTTCCTCGTGTTTTTCGGTCAGGGATACTTCTAACTCGCGTCACCGATACCCCATCTAAATGCGTAATAAGTACTCTTTTATATACAACTTTCAGGTTTGCGTGACAGCAGCAGGAAGAAATGACCGTTCCACCAAAGAGTTTGCGACTGTGGACTGGGTGGCTTATCAGGGGGCACCGGATGGTGGAGTGGCGGGAAAAACACGCGTGCCGGAATGGTGGACTGGAACAAAATGCCAGGAAATCACACTTCCTCAGGCAAGTCCCTACTTTGCTACATTTTCCAAACGTTTACTGTCCTTTCGTTATGTCAACAGTTGTCTTCTCTGAAACACCCCTTCATGATTCTTAAAAACACTTCAACCTCGAGGCTCCCAAGTCTGTACAGAAACTGTTATTTTCTCTATCTATCGAGATCAAAACTCTTTTGCCCCTAAGCGCCTAAAGGTGGAAAAGCCTGGATGGCCAAATCTCAGCGACGGGTGATTTCTTTGTTATATAATTCTGGTCACTCAAAAAGCAATGTAAATGTGTAAGGCAGACGTCTCAGCTACACAGGACGAATAACTCGTCATTTATATTGCCAGTGGATTTGTCAGCTATCACAAAAATTACATTCCGCAAACTGTTAGTGAATGAATTTTGAAGTTTGTAATTCGATCACACTACTACTGAACAATTCAGTTTAAAATTGATCCTTTGATTAGCTATAGATGAAAAATTAGTACATGCAACACTTTTTAAGGGGCCGCCTCATCGAACTCTTTAAATTGTTTCGATCATTTATGAACAGGGTAAATTTACTACCACACCCACCATCCTGGTCACAGCAGATCACGTGAGTTCAGCTTACAAGCATGACGCAGCACGTCTGTGGGTTGAAAACGCCAATAGTTCTTCTTTCTCCATCTGTCTCCGTGAATTGCAGAACTACGATGGTCTTCACGAAGATATTTTTGTGGTTTGTTCATTTTTACTTATAAATATTTTCATTTTTTTTAGCTTAAAACTAGTCTTCGAGAATATTTTCAAAACGAGTACGGCGAAAACGTCAGCTACGTTTTAGGAATCGTGGATTAGTGTTTATCGACGCATGGAAGGTAACTTAAATTCCAGCTATTTTTTTAAAGGGAACAGCTGAACAAGGGCTTTGAAAGGTTACCCAAGGAGATAGTTTGTTCTATGGTATGGTAAGGTACCTTCTGTATAGTAATAATGGAACTAATTTCACCTGATTTCACACTTATGGGAGGAATGGTCTATGATGGACAAAATTCAAGTTCAAATAACCTCTTTTTAGGAACAAAACAACAATACAAGTATAAAGGCCTCAGTGGATCTAATATTCTTACGCAAAATAATTATCAACCATCTACCCAAATTGAGGAAGTGAATAACTCTTTTAAATGTACAGATTTCTAAAGACAATAAAACCCGACAGATTGTCTCATAACTGGTACAAACAGTGACCCCATCCCTTGATCAACATTGAAACAAGCGTTTGTTGGAGTAATAACAATCACCACGACGTTGTTTTGTTTTTCAGAGCTGGATGGCTTTCGAAACAGTACATCGCCCGCTTTTCACCGAAAGCAGAGCGGTATATTTCCCAAACAACGAATCGCTTTCTACAAGCCAAAATGGTGCATTCTGCAAGGTAAGCCGTTCAGGTCGAAACAACTGAAAGACGTATATAGTAACAATGCATGATAACACGAATAAATCCCTTTTTTGAAACACTCTTATTTGTTCGTTTGCTTTTCGTTCCTTCTTCCTCCGCTTTATAAGATTTTCATGGAACGAAACAGTCTTCACGAAAATTGGCCTACAACAAAAATCATTCTGGTTTTATAAAGAAAAATCCGTTTTAAAAAACTTTTTTCCCCTTGTTTCTCTAAGTTTTATTTTTTACCTTGAGAATTATTCATTCATTCATTCATTCATTCATTCGTCTCTTTATTTTCTAAAACAATCAGCCTGTCATACTTGAGGATTATTGGTTGGGAGTCAGTTGGACAAATAACGTTTCATCAAACAAAACATTCTAAGCATAAACTAGCTTAATTACCCTCTCTCTACATAAAATAAAATTATGTCGCTAACTTAGCAAAAAAATAAATTCCACCCACTAAAAGAACACTTAAAAAAGTTTTGTGACACAACTCAGTTTGAAAGACTCATGACTGTATTTGCAGTTGGCACGAAATTACGACCACGAACCAACAATTCTGATAGCAGCGAGACACCTCTCGGAGGGCAACAACTTAAAACCAATTTACATGTCAGTGACTGCATGGATAGAGGTATGACCTGATATACAAATGACATTAAAACGGTGTACTTAGATATTTAGTATTGAATACCAGGCGCCTTGTGCAAACTTAAATGACTTTTTGACAAGGTTGTGAGAACAAAATATCGTTACAATACAATGTGCTATGTACTCAGTTCCGATCTGTTAGATCGGCCATCGCAGTCAACAGCTACAACATTTCCCAGATAACTTGTTTCGCATAATTCTGGAGTTTGCTTCGTTGTTTCGTCTCACTAATTTCTTTGTTCCTTTTCCCTTCCTTTCACAGCATATTAACACAAGCGAGTTCCGTGTTTGTCTCAAGGAGTTGTTCGCTGACCAGCATGACCCAGTGACCGTGTCCTACGCGGTACTGGCAGGTACTACACGCAAAATAGCGTTAATTTGTTGTTTATTAAAAAGCAAAGACACATTTGCTAAAGGGTGCTAAACGAAAGAACATGATGCTGCGACCTTAACTTTTGAATGTTCCTAAGAATAAGGGTAGAGAAAAAAAGGTTATTGTGGAAGTAGAAAACAACTCGCTCGCCGTCAATCCCATTTTCCCACAATCTCGTGTTCTTGGAACACAAATTTAAACAGACATATAATCTTTGCATTGATTTGCTTTCTTGCCAGTCTACTATTCTCAGCGTTCTCACCTTTCACATATAAAAGGAGATTTGACAGAATAAATAATGCCATTTTGTCGATCTAACAAAATGTTGCAGTACAAAATGCAGCTCACGATATTCCTTGCCTTGGCGTTCTCTCTTTCGCCAAGCATCAAGTTTCGTCCTGTTTTCCCTACCCCCAAACCCTCCCTTCTCCTCTTTAGAACATTCATCAACGGACGAGACTGTCGCAAGTGAGTTTGAGAGGGAGAACGCTGGGAATAGATTACTATTCGTAGCTCTAAAAGCACATCAATTCAGTACAAACTCCACGAATAAAGAGCTTCTTCTTAAAGGAGCACGGTCACAATATTTTGGATCATTATTACAGAGATAAAAAATGCATTTAAATAATGCGAAACAGTGAATTAACAAATTTTCAGGGAAGACAAGCACCAAAGAGACAACAATAAATGCAAATATGGCGAGGATGGTGAAGGATGGAGAAGATTGAGACGGATTACAAATTACGTTTTTGAAAAATTTAGCCTAAAGTTTTCAAAAGGTAATTTGTAATCCGTGTCAATCTTCTCCATCCGTCACGATCCTCAACATAGTTGAATTTATTCTTTTCTCTTTGGTGCTTATCTTCCCTGAAAATTTGTTATTTCACTGTTTCGCATTAGTTGAGTGATTTTTTTTTTATCTCTCTAATAATGACCAAAACATCGTGACCGTGCTCCCTTAAAGGTCGTAGCTCTTCTCTTGGAATATCTATTGCATTTGTAAGCCATTATATTAGAGGAAACAGTTTTGGGCAAATTATCTTGTAGATATATGCAAACTTGGTTGGTCCTACTTTGGTGGTTTCTGTTACGTAACGAGCCGATCTTGCAAAAACTGGACCGAGTCACAGAAAACCTGCCAATCATACAGCACAAACCTCGTCAGCGTTAAAATCAAGAGGAGAACGTCTATATACAGCATCGCTTGAATGGCGCCAAGGGCTGGATTGGATTGAATGACAGAGGCGATGAGGGGAATTTCACTTGGGCTGACAATCTGGGCAAAGAATCAACCCAACAACCGAATTAACGAAGACTGCGTCCATACCCTGGGAATGCAACATGACTTCATGTGGAACGACGTGGGATGCGACACCTGTCACAATTACACTTGTTCAGAAGGTAGATTATTAAAATTCCTTCGTTTTAGTTGGTACACACCGTTACTACATTCAGGCTAAAGAAAACCACGAAAGAATAGGCCGATTGGATAGAAATACTAAGATCTATAGCATTGCAGTAGATTCACTTCATATTAGAGAATGGCTCTCTCAGGCAATCACGGTAGACAAAATGTTGTAAGTTCTGTGAATGGGTTTTGACCACTTACTATCGAAATTGAAACACTTTCACTTCCTCCCTGCCTCCCCCCTCACTTACTCACGCACTCAATCATTCACTCATTTGCTCGTTCATTTACACGTAAGAAAATTAAACAAGATTACCAGATAGAAGATAATTTGGAGAAAATTGAAAATCCAACTCACAGAGTAAGCCTAACAAAGCTCAAGTTAGGAGCCCACTCATTAAGAATACAAACTAGAAAGTACGAAAACGGAGGAACAGCAATTCCTGTGGAACGTAGAACATGTTTGGTTTGTAAGACGAATGCCATAGAAGATGAGCAGCATTTCTTAATGTGTTGCCAAGGGTACAATGATATCCGACGAGATTTCCATTCCATAGTAAGAGAGTGGACAATTGCTTCGAGGCCTTAAATGATCACTACAAGATTAAATATATACTGAAAGCTGGGAATCAAAATGCATTCAAAATTATAGGGAAATATGTCTACTTAATGCTTCAAAAAAAAAGAGATTCTCAACTGTAATTAAATGATAAATTAGTTTATTATTGTGAATTGTAAAATTAACACCCCTTTTTGTTATTTTAAGTCGTTAAGTTGTTATTGTAAAGAGACCAATACCTCCCTTGTGAGAGTACGGCACCATTAAGATATATCTGTTACTGCTACTGTTATTTACTCATTCATTCACTAACCCAGTTATTCACCAATCCATCTCTCCATCCATCCAAGCAAGCATCCACCCACCAATCCACCCTTCCATTCATCTGTCCAAGACCCCCCCCCCCCAACTCACTTAACCTCCTACCCACCATCCAGTCAATCAATCAATTAATCAATCAGTCATTCACTCACTGGCTCACTGACTGACTCACTCACTCACACTCACTCCTTGACTGATTGACTGACTGAATAACTGACTGACTGACTCACTCACCCACTCACTCGAACAATCAGTCAACCAATAGTTCAATCATTCATTTCATATGGCTGTTGTTAACCAAAATGAACTTTTTTTCACTATGACAAGATTTTAATGAATGTGGAGGAACCAACAACCAATGTCACGAGAAGGGAGTCTGTACCAACATAATGGGTTCGTACAGGTGCCATTACCCCACAGGATACTCAGGCGATGGTCTCATGTGTACAGGTAATGAACACACAGAATATGACTAAATATTTCTGGAGTCTGCGAAAGAAAGTTGATTCTCAATCAGGTTTTGCTCTTTTTGTATAGGACTATTAAACAGTGTGTATTGAAAAGTACACGCCTGTGGATCTGTTTATTTACAAGATGTTTCTGGTTGATGGTTTGATAATGTTGCTGTTTTCGATTTCTGTGGATGAATTCTTAAGCAGAACTAAGTAGAAGTAATTGTTTCTCATTTCTGAACTCGTCAATGAAATCTTTGACTAATCGTGTGTCCGTTAAAGTTAGAGCTCATCCACATTTTTTTCCTGTGGTAATACGTATGATGAAATGCAAGTTATGTAGTTGTGTTCACTAAAATGAAAGTTGCTGATTCGCAGGTCCGCATCTCTTTTAGATATCGACGAGTGCATTGCAGTGACAGTAGCGCCACGTGCTACAACACAGATGGATCTTATATTTGCAATTGTAACAGCGGCTACTTAGGAGACGGACGCACTTGTCGAGGTACCTTCATCAGATTATTATTGCGTTAATTGAGCGTCTCTCTTAATGTCCAGACGTTAGTATTTGCTGTTGTTTGCTTCACTTACGGACGACAGAAATCAACTATAACACCAAGTGCTATAGGTCTTCATAACAAGAAAGAAGTTAAAACGTCTGAAGAGAAACACAACACTTTTTAATTTTGAAAACGTTTCGGCCGTTACAGCAACCATCGTCAGTTACGTTTGTCTGTCTTTCATTCCTCCCCACCTCCCTCCGATCGCTTCTTCTCTTCCTTCCTCCCTAATCCCTCCCTCCCTTTCTTCCTACCTTCTTTTTTGTCTCTTAATTTTGAGCGATCGACTGTATTTATGGTGAAATAGTGTTCCGTTCGATATTTACAACTAATCCTTTTTATAAATTTAGATGTGGATGAATGTGCGCTCAACACTCACAACTGTGACGTCAATGCAATCTGTACCAACACACAAAGATCATTTTCCTGCCGGTGCAACGTAACAGGCCATTACTATAAGAACGGAACACACTTCACTCCGAACCGTAAGTCGCACACCTGTTAAGGCTTTGAAGGAATACAATGGAACCTGTGGTCTAGCGGAGCCTTATTTTGTATCGGGGATGGGATTTGGTTATCGGGACTAGGACAACGCTGACTGCGTAATTAACGCCCTCTTCTAAGAAACAGACAAAGAATACCCGCATTCCAATGCCAGGATGGTTTGCAACGTGTAAACGTGTCGATCAGTTAATGCATCTTCCTTTCCGTCGCATTCTTCAAGGAAGAATACTAGGAATGGACGATATTCTTTTGCTTTTGGCACCTATTCCGTTTAAGAATGCTGTTCACTCTACTCCAAATAGCAGAATGAACAGAATATGGTTTACTCGAAATACGCAGAATGTATGTTCTTTTGGCGGGAAAATCGTGCGCGGGTCACCAAGCGTGAAATGGCACCGGAAGTAAGGTTCAAACGCTCGGTCCAGACTACTCTGCGCGATGGTCTTAAGATCACTTCGCCTGGAGTATTCCGTTTTCAGAATGTGTTTTTGGAAACCTTATTTCTTGCATCCCTTACTACCAAACGGGAATAGGAATAACCAGAATAGCGTAAAAAGAAACGCGCCATGTGTACTGCACCTTCTTTGAGACGCGTGATTGGATTTGGATTTGAAGTAAACTTTAAGCTGGCAACTAGGATTTGAAATTACCTTCCGAACCGTAAATTGTGTTTCCATCGACCTACCGTAACTTTGAAATAGAAGACTATCATTTATTCGAGTGTTTGAGACCCGTGATTTCGATTTGAACTAAACTTTAAGCTGGCAACTAGGATTTCAAATTACCTTCTGAACCGTAAATTGTGTTTGCATCGACCTACCGTAACTCTGAAATAGAAGACTATCGTTTGTTCGAGTGGTATTTGATTCTTTTAGACAAAGCCTCATTTTTCAATATTCATTTATTTTTTTGGAGGGAGGGGAGGGGGCTCGTTTCCCACTGTTTCACTGCTGATTACCAGGCTTTCCTAAAGTAGTTATAACTGTCCGAACGGGCTTTCACCTATTGCTCTACAACAAATTATTTGATTATAAATGTTATGTTGTGATTCACTCTCTTTAAGGTGGCATTGATGACTCACTCATTTTAGCCAATGACGCCAGCAAAATTTCGCAGTTGAATCAATGGCTTGCTCCGCACTTGCGGAGTTCGGCTAGGAGTCACTGGGTGCGATGTTACAGAGCATCGATTGACAGCTGGAGCGGACAGACCTTTCACAGCTACTGTGATAACAAGGGTCCAACGGTTACCATTGCCAAAGTCGGAAACTACATATTTGGAGGTTACAACGACCAATCGTGGCAATGTATGTACGATAACTTCACAGCTCCAATTATAGTTGTCTTTACACAACACGTGACAATTATTAACTCTCTCAAAAGCTGGTGAAAGTAAGGTCATCCCTCACATTTGCATGGCGCATCCTTGCTGCGCATAATTTACGATATCATGGCGGATTTGCCTTGAAATTGAGCTGTCAGTTGGCTATAGCTCACTAACGAGCACGGGCACCCCACATTTTTTCCAGTCAATTTAATCAACTAATCATAAGCTTTGCGTGAGAAAAGATTAGTCTTATTTCTATTGCTAAAAATTGAATAAGGAAAATAGCAGATACACTGTGGTCGTTTCTGTTTTTCAATTTGGTAAACATGGCAACGAATTTGGTTCAAATTTTTGTTCATTGTATCGACGTTAGATTAACCCATTGGCACCCGTGCCGGCCAAAACCGGCCGTAAAAAACTCCCACGCTTCAAAACATTGCAACTTTCTCAATTGCACGAATATTGCCTTAACTGTTGGTTGTGAGCACGAAATGGAATGCCCTTTAAATTTGGATATCCAATAAATGCAAGAAACGTAGCGATTTTTACCAAATACGGCCTTTTGAGTTTGGACAAGAACGAAACTGACCGTTTTTAACGTCAAAGAGAAACGACAAAAATGCCCCTTTTTGCCTTCATGTTTTTTAAGGAAATCATCGCCGAAAAACCAAACTTCAACCATCATAACGAAATTCAGTCCTTTTTCTAGCTTAGAAATGACTTTTTTTGTTCATATTCTTCTCCCGAGCGTAGATACAGCCTTTTGTTCCAGTGCATTTGGGCCTTTCCGCCATTTTCAACATCTAGACCACATTGCATGCTGGGAAATGACGAGAATTTTTGACAGCACCCGTTCCTTCTCCCAATTCTTTCACATACAGCCACTCCGACCTAACGCCAAAAATTCCTGCTTGTGGTCATCTTCAGTACTCAGAAATTCCAAAATATGTGGCGGTAGGTCGAGAAATTCATCAATAGTCGAGTCCCAAAGGTACTAAGTGTTCGACCGGCCAAATTCCCAGTTCGTCGAGTAACAAGCCAAATTCAACAACAAAGTACATCACCTTGCTCGATTCTTTGAGAAAGTGGACTCTTAGCTACCGTCACGCTTAATGATGCTCATCAGGCAGCCGCTAAAGATGAAAAATGGCTGTAAATTTAGCAGAAATCGCAAGCACACCGAAATTGGGCCATTGTTGTCGCTTGACGGATAAAAAATAGCTACGTCAAAATGACGTTTTCAGAAACCTTGAGCTTCCAGTGGCTTAGGACAGCACCACTTTTCCCTGGTAGTTCAAATAAAGAGTCACGAATTGCTATTCATCGTTTATAGGTGGAAAATCACTCCGAAAATGGAAAAACAGCCGGTAGTCAATGGGTTAATGCGTGTTATCATGAGTCTGGGCTCACAGAGATTTTACAATAACTTGGGAATGCGTTCTTATAATAAGCATTAAATAAGGCCAAAATGGGGCATTTCCAGCGCCTCACTGCTCCTTAATGAAAACGGCCACCTCACTTTTTTATTTCAAAATTGAAGTTCTCATATGATAAATATTCAGTGGACAAAGTTTGAACAGAAATCTATTGTCAGTTTTATTTCAGAGGAATTACCTTAAAGACCCAGACCAGACTAAGATTCATTTCGCGCGCCCGCGTCATGGTCGGCAATTTTGTAGATTGTGGGGCTGAAGCTCAAGAAGTTGATAAAACTAGCAAGACAATGGGGTCTATGTTGTACTATGTATTAGTCTAAACCTACTAGAGTTCTATCACGAATGCCGTTCTCTGATTGGCTACGCTACTCGCTATCCATTCTGTGATAGATAGTGAGTAGCGGTTGTCAACAAAATGGCGATCGTTTCTTCGCGTTTTCGACGTCTCTGCGAGGAGGATTTAGATAATTTACTTGTTTAGTTTTGAACGACTAGTAGATTTATACTAAAACAATTAGATTATTCGCTCTCGATTTCTATGCGTGATAGCTGATTCGGGCTGCGCCCTCATCAGCTATCACGCAATAGAAATCTCGAGCTCATAATCTAATTGTTAATTAGCATTCACCTAGGCACCGCACCAAGCCCCTTGAAATACTTCACACCAGACGGACATTTGATTGACGCTATAGCTTCATTTAATAATGACAAGAAACAATATAATCAATCATATCTCTGCAGAATTAACTTGGTTGATTGAATTGTTGTAAATTGTCCTTGAACAGTAACTTATAACCGCAGTTGTTCAACACGTTGTGACAATGTCCAAATATGGTAATATCGCGTTCAATATTCGTCGTTGGTACTCAACAGATAGCGGTTTTACAATTAAAGCGTGCGCGGGGCCGAACGGGTCATATGATAATAAGACAATTATCCTGTTCAATCTTGCGGAATATCCCCTGATTTTAGCAAACTCGGCCCACGGCCTCGTCGGCAAGGTATCAGGCGATATTCCGCGCGATGTCGCAGGGTAATTGCAGTGTTAATTAATTCACCCGTCTTAAAAGCCCTGTAAGGCAAAAATATTCAACACTGGATAAAGGAAAATTAAACAATTAACCTCGAAACGTTCGTAACTAATTTTGCCATGCACTGTTTTCTAACAACAGGGACGTGTTCTGGGTATTACGTATCCTCGACAAGATCGTTCATTTATTCACTGTACAATTCTGGTGGATATGGCTACTTCAAAAACGACGTGTACCCCTACTACCAATACGCCACGTACAACTACTACACTTATGGTCCAACCTTTGGTGGAGGACATGATATCCACATTGCGGACTGGGCTGGTAGCAATTACAATTCTTATTTCAGCTGTCACTCCTACACAAGTCCTGTCTGTGACAATTATGGCTGGACCGGAAGCACTACTTTCTGCCCAAGTGAGATGGAGGTTTACTATGAAGTGCTCGGTTAAACAATTATCACTGTTGAATCTTTAATTAAAGATTAAAAGAGAAATGCTTTATACTTTACAAAATCTCTTTATCGTCAGTCACAAATTGTGAGCAGCTGCTATTGTCAGGAAGGAGCGTAGCGTGACGACACAAATATAGGCTGCGTAGCTAGACTGCTAAAACAAAATCTTTTTCATATTAAAATAGCTATGACTAATGTAAAATTGCCGTTCTTCATTGATTAGGACACGGAACTTTTCATGTACCTTATCTAGGTTTGCATGAGGTTCGGCTTATGAAAAGTTCGGCAACTGAATTGGGCCTGAACTGATTCTCGTTTTGTAAACGAAGAGATAATTGAAATTTCTCACTTTGATGATCAATTTGTTCCTGCTGCCATAAAAAATCACGATTAACGTGAGATCCTCTAATATCGTTATCTAGCCTTGCTTTTGCGACCAGGAATTAGAAGATCTACAAAAACTGAAAAATTTACACCTTTTTCTCACATACATGTAGGTACCTTCCTAAACAGCAAAAACTGCGAATTTCTTCAAGTTTAGAAGTACTCACAATTTTCGCAGTTTTAGTACAATTTTCGGTCTCCGTAACTGTTTGCGTGGTGGAATGAATAGCGAAGTTTGGAGATTTCTTTTAGAGTAGAGTTACATAATCATTTGAGCAAGGTTGTTAATGGAAAGGTAACAGTTTTAAGGTTATTTTACCGAACCTTCAGTGGTTGTCATATTTCCTTATCGTATTAAGATACTTAAGCTATAGGGGGAGACCTATCAGAAAAGTGAAATTATTATCCGAGTGTTTAGGTTAGGTTATTTTATCACTCCTTAATGGCTGTACGGTGCTTATGACGGACTGATGTCTTGATTTCTTCATATTGCTCCTTCAGTCTTTGGGGAGGAGTCGAAGGAGAGGAAATGGGGTTAAAATAGAGTGCTAAAGTGTGACGTCACAAATATTAGTATTTTTGAAATTATGGGATTTGTTGAGATTTTCAGAAAGAGCAAGATGAAAGATACTAACTTGCCAAAAATCAGTATTTGCTCTGAGATATTAGCGCCGTTATGCTCTGCTGACTCCATATAAATCCTTCTAAATTTGACTCGGTTCATAACGTTAGGAACTGAGTAAAATTTAGAAGGATTCGTATGGAGTCAGCAGAGCATAACGGTGCTAATATCTCGCTCTCAAACTGTAAGAAAATGCTGATTTTTGGCAAGTAGGTGTTTTTGATCGCGTTCTTTCTGAATATCCGAACACATCCCATAGAAGATCTTTAGTACTCTATTCCCATGCCTCATGTAGCCTGTGAGCAAGCTCTCTTTTGGGGACTCAGGCGCAAGATTTATTTCGGGAGCGAGCGTCGAGCGCGGAGCGAGATGCGCGAGGATAAATATCGCGTGGGACCCAAGTGCTCTCAGGCTATTACCTCGTCCTATTTCACACCACAAACTATTTCGGCTACTTAACAGTCCCTTGAGTAGTTGTCACTTTGTTTTTGAGTCAATCATAGATATATAAGTAAGATTGTAGAACTCTCTAAGAAGAGTCGAAGACGTGTCTGAGCATGATTCTCAATTGAAATGTATGTTGGGTATCGTTGTAAGCCTGAATGTACGGTTGTAACGTACGGTGCTTTTAATAAAGTAGATCCTATCAGAAATCAAGAGTACTGTTTGCCTCATTTGAACTCACCCGGACGATCCTGCGTTACCAACTTATGACATGACCCCACGGTTCAAGGCGTTAAGATCGCGCAGGACACTTAATCTCATTACGTATGTATTTATTAAAGAGATGCACGAACCGTGCTATTGATTCCGACGATGCACGGAATATTCATCAACATCGAGCCCAGGCTCTCTCTCTTTTCCTCCCTTGTCGTCGAGAGAGAGACCCTGGTTGGACCTGATCACGTGATCAGTAAGAACAACAATACCGCAGGGAGGGTGGGTCCAAGCCGTTTTGTAACAGTAACAGTTTTTTGACTTTGCCACCCCTCGCTGCCATCAAATTCTTTTACCACCCAGATTTTGGTTGGTCACATGATCAGGTCCAACCACGGTCTCTCTCTCGATAACAAGGCAGGAAGAGAGAGAGAGCCTGTGTCCGAGGTTGAATATTTATTCAAAATTCTAACTTAATTCAGTATATTGTGCGTTCGGCGTATTGCTTATTGCACGTGTGATTGGAATCTCGAAAGTATGAACTCTTTGCACATTTTTTAACACATTAGTGGACTCGTACGATCTTCGGAGACGGAAAATACTGCAATTTCGTGTCCGAGTTTTCATCGGATATAGAACTTCAATAACTGATACACCAGGGAGATAAACTTAGTATGCTACACTGTGATGTGACAGAAGCACAATTGCAAAAACAAACTTCGCAAAGAAGATCAGTTTCACAGTTTCACTCCTAAGGAAGCCAATAACTTTCAATGAGTCTTGAAAATAAGACATCTGCTTCTGTCACGTCACAGAAGAGGTCGTCCTTTATCACTTAGAGAAATAAAACCATCTACTTTACTGGGTTTCTCAATAGGAAAACTCGAACACAAACATTGCTTTTTGCCAGTTCTAACTTAAGCAGCCTAAAATATCATCGTAAATTGCGATCCGCCTATGAAGCGACAATCATATTGTAATTTCATCATCCACCAAGATCCCTGTCAAATTTCAGCTTAATCGACCCTCACAATTCAGAGATTTGAAGCTTGAAAATGAAACACCTACCCCAAAAATTTGGCTCAAGAATTTATTCATAGGCAAGTGTCCTACGCGACCTTAATATGGTTTTTATTGACTCCTGTGCCCGCGAGCTTAAACACGTGTGCAAATGTGCGTGTTTTGGCAATGAAAGGAGACCAATCTTGACTTTGAAATTGCTCTTACGAAATCCAAACGCTGATTAATGAACCGGCATTGCGAATGTAAGAAGATGGAGACAATCGGCGCCACTAAAGTCGATTAACACTCTAATATTTACGTTTACGGAAGACGTGTCAATACGATAGCTTTTATAATAATTATTATAATAACATAATTTTGTAATATCAAAAAAATGAAGGTGCAATAAAGACGTTGTTGTTGTTGTTTTTTCCCCTTAAAATGGAGTTTAAATACTGAGAAATTGTTGGTGCCTATGGACGAATTTCCGTCGTGCGGATTTTATAAATCTCAAAAATCGAACGGTGACAGTTCTTTAACTTTTATGCAACCTTTATTTTGAGGCCCATTTTTGGTGTAAAACCGGATTCATACTGCGGGGGTGAGTTTTAAGCGCATGCGTATTAAATTTTCGTATCGCGAGATCTAGCGAGCAGAATTTGCGAAACACTTTCCTTTCTCGGGATTTTCAAACTTTTCAGCATTAATGCTTTTATTAGGAGTACGAAAATGCATGTCCACATTCAACGAATTTTGATACCGGATCTAAAACATAAACCCTTAAACCTGTACCAACGATTTTAATTATTGATTATGCACACAAATCGAGATAAACACTAACGCGACTTAAATAGGCAAATTAATTTCACTGGCAACTTAATTTCCCACACCATTCACGCTCGTTTTATGATCATCATCATTACTAATAATCTCAGATAAAATTTGGTTTTCATTGGCTTCGGGCAACAACCAGTTGTCTAGGGAAACCAAGAAGCGTTCTTCATTTTACTTTCCTCTCCTGTCTACATCTCCAGCGCTTTCCTAAGGATCCTTGCCGACCCCAACAGTACAGATCTCTGAATCAGTTCAATGGATGCTATCATCATCATCACCATCATCATCATCATCATCATTAATTATTATTATTATTATTATTATTATTATTATTATTATTATTGTTGTTGTTGTTGTTATTGTTAAACGCTTGCCAAGCGTGTCCACTAATTTTAGAAAGTGAGCTTGTAAATTAGTAATTTTGGATCTTTTTAATATTTTTATTTCATCAAATTTTTTGCCTATGATAGTGCGTCTGCTAACTTAACTTGACTTTGACACTTTTTTTCTCACCAGTAGTTTTTTGTTAATTCTTATCCGAGCATTGTATATGTTTTATGATGGTTTCTTTTAATAGCTGGTGCGATGTCTAACGGATTTTACCAACTTAATAAATGTAGATGTAGATGTTATCTTTGTAAAACGTTGTTGTAAATACTATAATGGTAATGGTAGTAGTACAGGCGTCCTGTAGTAGTATTAATAGCAATTATTATAATTAATGAAATTTTAGTTTTTATATCTTTTACGAGTATATATCCTTGTAAATGGTGTTGTGATTGACTTATTCTTATTCTTATTATTATTATTATTATTATTATTATTATTATTATTACAAGTGGAACCAGTAAAAGTAAATTATAATTATTTTACACTATATAATTTCTCATATTTAAATAATTAATGATATTATTAAAAAGTTTCCGGTTTTTCGTTTGTCTTCTGTTAACCCTCTCACTCCCAAGGGGTCTCCCTTTGACGAGTAAAATCGTCTGGCGTTAGACAGAGTAAAATCTATAAAGTCACTCTTGGGAGTGAAAGGGTTAAGCACTTTAATTTTTATACAGAACATCAAGCTCCAAGTGTGTCCAAAATTTGTAAAGAATGTTGAGTAATATTTCCTTTCAGTCACACATATAGTTACAGTAAGTATAATTGTATTGTGCAGTTCAGTCCACAAAATATCCATACCTCCCCCACAGAAGGTCAAGGGAAATTACAAAGGGGAATGGAGGGGGGGGGGGGGGGAGGGGTGGCAAAACCAAATGTTTTGATTGAAATGTATGGAGTTACTGTAAATTGGATATTCCAGAGGGTTGGGGCCATTGCAAACCAAAAATCCTTCCATGGGGGAGGTATGCACATTTATGTCTTCATATTAATGTTAAACTTCACTGTCCTTTTTGAGATACAACATCATGTCACAGCAGAATTAATATTATTATTAATTAAAAGCAGATAATTATAAAGGCAAACTCTTCAGTTATGACACAAAAACGAATTGGTTGCTATAACCTAATTTGTTTGGATAGTTTTACATAATTAACCAAAAAGGATCAGTAACAAAATTGGGCAAATTTTGTACAGTGTGTGAGAACTGTGCAGGGGTCTGCATCACATCAATTAATGCAAAATGTGAGTTGCAGGCTGCTAATAAATGAAATTAACAAAAGTTGTCTTCTCATATATGCTGCAGGCCTGATCATTTGTCAACTTGACCAATTTTTTATGCCACAAATTACAAATTAGGCTTATTCAAATCTGGCTGTGACCACATATTCCAATATTTATTATAAGCAGATGCACACTGTAGTTACAGGCACATATATATTTTTCCTTAGTTGTGTTTGTTAACGCTGGCACATAAATAACTAATGACACAAAATTTGTTTTCATGCATGCCACCACTGTTGAGAGTCAGTGGCATTATTATATGGATCTAACTATAACCAATGTGTCATAATATTATTTGTCCTCCTTATTTGAACACAAGCAAACATAATTATTTTCAAAGGCAATGTGCACACCAAAAAAATGCTTTTAGAGTTCTGCAGTCTTAAATCGAACAATTTGGAGACAATAGACTAATTCAATAAAATTGCTAAGCTGGATATTAAAATAAACAAAGCAATCAAAATAATTTAAAACTGATCAATGTTACTGGAGGTAATGGTGATCACCAAACAATAATAGTAAAAATTAAAAAAACATGATATTGCAATAGCATGAGAGTTGTTTTCTGTAGTAACAATTGTTCAGAGGCAATATTTATGGCACAGTTATTATTAAATAGGAAATTGCCCTGTTTGTGCACTAGCAAACATATTCTCAAGGACAAATTTGCACACAAAAAATGCTTGAAGAGTACTGTAGTCTTAAATTCAATAATCCAGCCTTCACAGAATAAAATTCAATAATGCTAAGCTGAATTAAAACAAAGAAACAATCAAAAATAACTGATCAATGTTAGTGGAGGTCATTGTGAACGTCAAACAACAACAATGGTAAAATTAGTTAAATCAGTTGTAAAAAAGTTGTTTTCTGTGATAACAAGTTATTTTTATTTCACTCTTAGCATAGCCAAAATAGCTAAAAACAACCTAAGAATTCTCTTAAGCAAAACATGAATAGTTTTGGTTGGCTTCACAATATATTTTGATTAGCAAAATGCATTTTTTTTTCACTGCTTTACCAAATAAAACAAACATATTTTCTAACAAGACAGATTAATTCAGTCCTTGCTTAAATTTATTTATATTCAAGCTTTAATAATTCTTCTTCCATGAACCTATTCACTCGACTAAATCATGGACAAACTTGCTCAGTACTATCACAAGTTTCTGTTTTTGTTTTTGAGTTTGAGTCTCTGTTGAAACTAACTGAGAAAAAAAGAGGTAAAATATGATTCCAGATTCAATTCAGGACTTATCACTAACTAAAGTTACACCTCCAGGAAAATACGAATGAAAAAGCTACAATAGGTAAGCAATTTAAGCTTGTCATAAATCGACCATGCAACTTTCAGGCACTATCAAAAGGTGCAGTCTAATTACTAATAAATTGACAAGAGTCATTTCAGATGCTTAGCCCCGGGCCTGGTCAACATGAGTAATGTTTTCTGCTATGTCACATC
>JAEMWC010000270.1:625000-652500 GCA_016490735.1 Pachyseris speciosa
TGAACGAATATAGTTATTTTTCCGTCATCTGTCAAAAATAGGTTGAACAAAATAGGTTAAACATAACCATGAAAGACCTGACTAGGTACACGAAGCCATGCACGCTTCAAATCTATTTAATCCGGCGCTTCATTTCAATATTATTCGTAAAGACCATTTTTATCTTTGGTCAAACTGGAAGAAACTAAAAACAACAACAATTAAGATACGATCTGCATCAAACCCTAGCAATCTAGCAATCGTAATACTGAAGGAGATGATATCTGCGGACTAGAGAAACAGCATTGCGAAACGAAACTCGTCTTCTCATATCTGAGCAAGGTAGCGGCCTTATTTGTAGTAACAAATCTCGTCGTGAGCATGATTACGATATAATCAAATGATTATGCTTAGAGAGCATTCTCAAGGTTATTTCACAAAAGTTATATACAGTACATCTAGGGCTCTATGTAATATTCGTCTTTTTGTTCTTCCTGTTCTTCTGTTCTTCGTTCTTTTTGTTTTTCTTGGCTTTTTCCTTGTCTTGTAATTGAAATACTTAAGTTGACTGCGCCCTTGCATGCACAGATGGTCGCCTTGACTTGGAAAATAATTATTATTCCTTTTTGCTGCCTTCGGGAAATGTAATCAAAACAGTCTCTTTTGTTCAGTTCCACGGGGGATTGTTGCAAATTATCAAAAGGAAGCGGCGAATAACTTTGTGAAGAAGGAAAAAAAGCAACCACTGACCTTGCACGCCTTTTCGTAGCTTCGAACCAAGACTTCCTCGCTTTGTCAATCGACACCTTCGTTTTCTTTCTGTTAAAAAGTGCCCGTCCTTAGTTACCCAGCAACACCTTGCATATAATTAATGTAAATTTCGAGTAAATCAGAGTGACGATGAGGGCGAGTGAAAAGGAAAAACGCTCTTTCTCAAAACGGACAATATTGAACCATATTAGGCACTCAACCGGTGACGATTTGTCGTACGTGTAATAAGACGCACCACAAATTCGGTATCTGTCTCTCGTTAGTTCCATAATGCTAAATGACAATTTAATGGAGAAAGGAAAAGTTGAATGCGTTTCGCTGGCCTTGTTACTTTCTTTCCTATCGGCAGCAATCGCCATTGGTCATGCATTGATGCTAATCGTGTTGTGGAAGGATCCTTTGAGACGCTTTCGAACAGCGGCGACCGTCTTCGTTTTAGGCATGGTGTCGGCCAATTTCTTGAGTGGTATAAGCGCAGGTCCTCTAATTGTGTACCAGATCATCGCTGGTTGCGCGGCTTTGACGAAGTTGTCAGAGTTAGAAATTATACCTAACGCAGGAAACTTCCTGCTGTATTGGACAACCAGCGTTTCGTATTTGTCGATGCTTGGTCTTTCACTGTGCCAGTACATTGGTGTGAAGATACCTCACAGACACACAGAGCTAGTCACTAAAAAAAACACAATAATTTCCCTTGCGATTATCACTTTCATCTCCTTGTCTATACCCGCTTTGCTTCCTCTGGGAGTTGCGCCCTCAGTGGTCGAAAAACTACAACTGCACATTGCGTTTCAACTGGTCACGGTTTTGCTTTGTGCTATCTACGCAGCGCTTGGTAGAGAATACCTTCGCCAGGTTAAAAGAGCAAGAGAAAGCAATATTAATGCGCAAGGAGCAACTTGCGCCAGGGTGAGAGACAGAAACTTCACAAGGGCCAATCTATTGTTGCTAGCCTGCGTTACGGCTCTCAGCATACCGATCATGATATCATGGCATTTATCTGTGTACGGGGAGAATTTATTCTCTTCAGCAAAAGGCAAATGGACATCTGGAGCCATTACAATTACCATATTTTGGCTGAAAATCGCGCTTGACCCTTTCATCTACTGCTTACGGCTGACAATTTACCGAAGAGCTTTCACACGCATTTTCAAGTTGAGAGATCCGCGGGTTACACCGCGGCAAGAACCAGAAACAAGCAGGTTCCTGGCCTAGAACTGCATGGAAACTTATTCTAAAGTAACCTAGATCGGGTCGTACATTTCATCATTGGTAAAATGACTCTGGTTCTATTTCCTGCACCCGACAGGATTCTGATTTCGGTATGGAAAACGCGATTTAAAACAAGAAAGACCAGTAGCATTCTAATAACTAGGATATAAAAAAAAAAAGAACACGCGTCTATCTCTTATGGCAAAAATGTTTGTCTTTCCAGGCTTTTAGACATTTTCAAGAGAAACCACTTCCAAATGACAACTACGTTGCATTCGTCGACGAAAAGCTCATTTTTAATTGCGGCTGTATGGGCTCAAGTGGTATGCATTTGCATTGCAGCTGTCAAACTAAGAGAAGGCTTTCAGCTTCTACATGCAGTTCTTGTCAGCAAACATAATGGTACTTTTAAATGTTTTCTTTTCTTTTTCCGTCTAGCATATCAATTAAAGATCCATTTCCACGGCCTCTCGACCGTACCTTCAGCTCGTAAACATACAGTATAACAACAGCTCGTTTTACTCCTTTCAAGCCCAAGACAAAATTAACAGCCTTTAAGAGTTCTGCCATTTGAACGAGCTCATATCCAAAAATCAGTTTGACTTTTTGCGGTTTTTTAAATTTCTATCTTAAGCTTTCATTACATTAAAAATCAAAAAGGAAAGTAGTATTTTGCATTAATTTTACAGAAATGAATAAAGCAACTAACACTTTACACACCTCTCATCCATTGTGCAGTACAAGAAATCAGCTGTTGATCTCATCGAACTTTCCACAGAAAGTATCAAGTTTTTGCTTTGTTTACCTTTATTTACTTATGGTTTAGATGTCGCTTTGTTCCGTGTTTACTTATAACATACACACATGCACTTTCGTTCACATAACTCCAGATTTTGAGATTTCTGATAGGCTGTCTAAATAATCGGGAAAAAATCAAAGCATTTTGTAAATTCAAAGTGAATTGTGTTGGACGCAATCTGTTTGAAAGCCTCGCCAAGTCATTAAGATTGTGTTAAAATGTGCTTTTCTGCAATTCAAGGACCGTGGTCATTAAAACCAGTCCCTAATTCAACTCCTCCAGAAGACCAACCTATGTTAAGTTTTAATAGTTGCCATTAGTAAACATTGTTGTAGTTTGTTTACTTTCAGTTTGCATTTAGTTGAGCTTTAAAAACCGGGAGTCACTCATGAGTAATGACAGTCTAGATGCCGTCTCTCCATCCACATTATTCCACAGCAAAGCAAGCCACCACAGCACGCAATGACGATTATGAAAATAATACAAAAAATCACTTTTTTAATGCTTATGCAAAATAAGCAAGTGTTTGATCCGTCATAGAAGTGATTGTGCTCGGGGGTGAAATATTTCTTACATTTAAATTCAGTTTCGTTTTCGTTTCCTCGATTCTACACTCAGTCGAAATCCGAGATCTCATGCCATTGTTTTAAAAATGGCCCTGTTGATTTTGAATCCCCCGTGGAGATATTTCGAATTTTGGCTATTTTTACGTGCAATCCAAAAACGCAGTGGCGGCGAAACGTCTGGATTTAACGCATCCTTTTACAAAGACACTCGACCAGGACCACAGATATTTGTTTAGGTACTGCACTGTAAAATTATCTCGATTTCTGTCTTTATTTACCAAAATAACGCCTTAAAATAGCGTAATTAATAACATTAATAACAGAGAAGGAAACAAAAGGAGAGGAACAATGAAAATAAACTGAATGGCAATAAATGCACCTCTCAGTATTAAATAGTTTACAATGAGTCTCCTCTGATGTTTTTAATTCAAGACGACTATGGCTCGCAATTATTCTCAAGGATAATTTAACCAAGGCTGCCATAAAACGAGTAATGTGGGTTTGAGTTTTACGAAATGACATGGGATATACGAAGAGAGAAATGAAAGAAAACACATTTCATTTGTACACCAAGAAAAAGAAGTGTAATTCCAAACAGCACCATGTCATTAGTTTTAGGTTTCCACTGATTTTAATGAATTATTTATCTCACTTTTAAAAGTAATACTAAAAGTGGGTGTCATAGCCTCACGAGGTAGGAGGAAATTGAATTGTTAATTAGAGTTAGGTATAATAAACACTAAGTAAAGGTGCTTGTTCTGGTGAGCTAGAAATTATGGAATCAACTTGTAAGCCAGTTACCGGCGGTTTACCGCCGCCTATCATGCCTCTTACCGCCATCTATTTACTTTGTATTTCTTCTTACAGCCCCCTTTGTTGTCACAGATGCCTGTTCTACCTCCAGCAGCCGCTTGTAAAAAACTTATTGAAAGCCCTGAATATATCTGCCAACGTTTTCTAAAAACCTCATTTTACACCCACTTCTTTTGTTCTTTGTTTTTGGCTTCTTGTTTGCATTGTTTGTGTTGTTGTTTGTTCTTTTTGTTTTGTTTTGCTCTTATTTTTTCATTTAGTACCAGATGGCAGTCACTGTGAAGGCAATTAGCAAATCAGCAAAGCTTAGACATGTATAAGTGATATTTAGTTTAATAACATTTTAGCCTCAGTCTATTTTGAATGTTTTCAAACATACAATTATATGTACTTGATTCTCACAACCTTCTATGGCAAACGTCCTTAATTAACCACCCATACTGTATATTTTAGGATGCTTGATAATATTTCTAACAACCTGTTTTAAACTAAGCAAAATAAAAAAAAAGTGTATTAAGTGCAAGGGAAACACAGTATCAGGGATTGGAAATAACTTACATGTAAAGACAACAGGAATGGTTCTCTCTTCACTACCAAGGTTCAGTGATACGTTTCAATGGATCCACTATGCAGGGTGGCAGATTGCAGCTACAATTAATAAATCAACTTTTGTTTAACGAGGGTGACACTTGACAGGCTATGACTGACAAACTTGTGGCCCTCAAAATTCTGGATCGAATTGGAATTTGGAATCGTTGGTTTTTGAGGAGAGGGGAAACTCGGAGTACCTGGAGAAAAATCTCTCGGAGCAGAGTAGAGAACCAACAACAAACTCAACCCACATTTGATGCCAAGTCTGGGTATCGAACCCAGGCCACATTGGTGGGAGGTGAGAGCTCTCACCACTATGCCATCTCTGCTCCCCCAAAAGAGCATCACCTTGAGATTGAATAATGGCTCAACACTTGCATTCATTTTTGTTTACTATAACAATTTTGCTTCCCAGGTTCTTACCATGACACCATAGTTGACCTGTAATTGACCTTCAGAGGAAAGATGTCATGGGAGACTCAATAAAAATTAAAGTGATATGTATAGTATGACCACTTTCTCTCCCTGTGCAGCTAGTACAGGACAGTGGGTCCATTTTATTATGATTATGATTATGATTATTATGATTATGATTATTATTATTATTATTATTATTATTATTATTATTATTATTATTATTATTATTATTTTTACCATGATCTACATTAAGAAAATACATTTAGGTCAATTTTTTGAAACTCTCTGCACTAGTCGGAAAAAAGCTTAAAATTGATTCTTTGCCCCTTCCACGAAAAAGATGTTTTCATGGGACAAAATCAAATTTGTAACCATGGCCTCAGAGGAAAGATTTCCGCACAGCTTCTCACTTTTAATATAAGCTTAAACTTTAAGCCTAGATACATCAACGTGTGCCAAAAACGGCGAGCATGAATAGTTACAAAATGTATAAGTTACATACATGTGGCTGTGCGGAAATCCTGCCAGAGTTTCTCCTCATTTGAACTTGAGCCACCTTGTTTGAATGAAAAAGAAGAATTAAGACGAGACGAAAAAGAACTTCCGCTACCTGCGTGCTTATTAAAATTTGTTGAAATCAAAAGCAAAGTGCTCAGACAAACGAAGGTCAACACAGTGGCTTGATTTCATAAGTTATTTGCGCAAAATTTACATACCTTCTGCAAAAGATAGGTCAAATAATATAGATAACTTCACGTTTACGAAAAGAACTGTGTCACCGTGGAAAATTTAAGGAATTATTAAAAGGCACAGTGAAAGACGCCCCGAAGGCAGCCAAAGGACAGCCAGAAGTGAAAATCCCGCCACAACGTAGCCACAACCGCGAGAGCACTGAAAACTAGTTACCGGTTCTTTCCCAAAAACAACTGAAAAGATGGCGGCCGAAGCGATCCATAATCTCTGTTGGTTTTGTCCTTTTGATGTTTAAAATTTGCCTTTTTGTCATGATTTAAGGTAAATTTTATAACTGTTGTTAGTTTCATGTGTCCATACCCTTTGAATAAATTGATCTTTGTTCTGCTGTACGGGCGATCAGTAGTTAGTCAAGTGGTTATAAAAGCTATTAAAGTTCTCTTGCACATGTGCTCATTTTCTTTCTCCATAGAGTGTCAGCGAACTCCTCTAATTAACAAGACATGGAAACTAAGCGGTTGTTCATAGGGGGATTGTATAAGGATATCAAAGAAGCGGATTTGAGGTGCTGTAATCTTTTATCGTCATACAACTAGACTGACAACTACCTTACAGTAGGCAAGATTACTAACTTAAGACATGTAGGCTTATATGTATCCTATACGTATTTGACGTAAGTTTTATTCATGTTAATGTATACATATTGTTAACTCTAGAGATCGCTTCAAGACGTTTGGGACGATAACATCAGTTGAGATCATAAGGAGAACAGATGACAAAGGTCAGTGAGAAGACAAAATAGAATTAATGTAATAGACCCAAAGCAAAAATGGTTACCTTTAAATTATTCTTTAGTCTTACTCAAAATAGCCACACTAACCTTGCTTTTGAGATCAAAATTCTAAAGAATTTGTTATCCTGAACGAGGTTAGTGAGGCTATTTTGAATACAAACAAAAGAATAATGTGTGTTTCCAGAAAATATCCATACCCCTACTGCAGAGGGAATTTCATTTAAGACCACCCCACCTCCCCGGATTTTCCATTTTTTCAAGAAACCGATAATCCCCCACCCCTCTGGAATTTCCACAATTATTTAACACGCACCCCAACCCCTCAGGAAAGATTGCTTTTTAACAAGAAAGAATTGCAGACGCGAATGTCGAGGCAATAGGTAAAATAATAAGGTTTTCTGTTTGAACAAAGATACGTAAAATAGTTGTTTGTAAATTACCTTGATGGACAGAAATATTTTTAGCATCCCAGTTAATCTCTTCTTACGGCCAAACTTTTAAAAATCACCACAAATTTCTTTGCAAATGCAATCGTCGTGAACAGACATACGAAACAATGACTACTTTTAGCAATAAAAGACAAGCGCAATCGAGGAACAAGTTCTACATGTGCAGTACAAAATTAATTGCAAAACATAAACTAGCGAGCCACGCTTTTCTCGGTCAGGAGAAAAGAAACTTGACAGTTAATCTTTGAAGTTATTCTCACATACTGGTGGTTCAGTGGAAAAAAATAAAATGTGAACAAAAGATGTCTTTCGTTGAATAGTAATAAGATTATTGCGTTACGGGATGTCAGACAGTTTCAAGTTTCTTTTGACATATGCAAATTTCAGCACAGAAGACAAAATTTGTCCTTCCTCCAGTAATCTTCCAGTGGGCTTTGCTGCTGTCACAAACATGACTGTTAAGTCAATTTTAAATTACACTAAAGACTTGTTTTCAAAATAGCAGGAGTTCATTTAATAATAGTAATAGTAATAACTTTTATTTACCCTCGGTGGTATTTATAGCACAAAGGCTAGTGGAGCCGAGCAAATACAGAAACAAATAAAGTCAAATTAAATCAACTCAACTTAAATCAAATGAAATCAAATCAAATGTTGGTTTTTGGGGAGAGGGGAAAACCGGAGTACCCGGAGAAAAACCTCTCGGAGCAGAGTAGAGAACCAACAAACTCAGCCCACTTATGACACCGAGTCCGGGAATCGAACCCGGGCCACATTGGTGGAAGGCGTGCGCTCTCACCACTACGCCAACCCTGCTTTGGCAAACGTTTCAGTGCAAAATATTAGAACCGTACAGTCGATGCACGGGAATGTAATTCAATATTCTGTTCTAAAAATACTCTCTGGAATGCAGGAATCGCAGCTCCTTCCACGATTTTTCAGTAAACAACGAAAGATTTTCATCCGTTAAGGTTTTTACTGTAGTACATCAATCAAAAAGTTTGCAAATACTTAGCGAATGAGCTTATTTCTTAGCGGATGGCAATTTGTAACATGTAACATTTCTTGTTTATAAATCAAATTATGTACACCACTAATATAAGTGTTTTTGCTCTAAATTTCTGAAAATTCCTGGTTCGATAACATGATTTCCTGAAACCTTGTTGAGTCTGTATCAGAGGTAATTTAACTTGAATTTTGTCGTTTCTCGGTCCTTGATTCTCGTTTCTCGATACGCTGAAGTCAAAATGAGCATTACCAAATGAAGTTCGTGTGTTCAATTCTTGCGTATTCCTGCACTTCTACAATAGTTTCTTTCGTATGTTTTTCACTGTTGTGTTTAAAATAATTAGGCCAACAGTTATCAACCGTCTGGAAAAAAAACTAATCATTCAACCCCCCCCCCTACCCCCCCCCCCCCTCCCCTTCAGATTTTCCTGGGGCTTTGATCCCCCCCCTCCCTCCCCTCCAGAATTTCCAATTCCCTCCGTGGTGGGGGTATGGATATTTTCTGGAACCACACAATCTAAATTCAGCCATTTTTGCATTGGGTCTGATGGCAATGTTATGTATACAGTAAGCTTACAGGTATACCTTTATTACTGTTCTTGTGGTATCTCTGATTCTCCACCTACATGTACATGCTGTTGCCTGAAGATTTTTCACTTTATGTTGGATGAAGCAGTGTGTATTGTGTTGTACTGACTTCATAGTTATAGTGTTTTTATTGTGGGGGTCAAAATCTAGTACTTCCCATACCTGGTTCCCCGGTATTTGTCAGTATTCCACCCAAACATGCCATTCCGCACTGGCCTATTATTATGCCCGTGGACATCTTTTTGTTATTTTTTTTATTTCTTTTATGGTGTGATATAAACTAGTTAATATGCAAAGATTACTCATGGTAAATCCTGGAGTATCCCACTCATCCCTTCTATTTGTGATTCTCATGTGTAAGTTTAATCATTATTCCAGGATACACCACTTGAAAGCATTGTGTTACTAGTATAAATAGCATTGTAAGGGGAAAACTGTTAGATTTTTGTTTATTTATCACCATGCAATACAAATGTTGAACTTAGTTTCTCATTTCTTCTAACCTTAACCAGTTACCATTTAATCTTTTTAACCAGTGAAAAAATTAATTTTGTCAAGTCATAAAGTTCAACATGTGGACTTTAAGGAAGAAAACAGTTTTAGTTATTGCTGAGTTCAGCTATTGCTCTTACTCTGTTTTGCTTTATTTTTACAGGTTATATTCTGAAAACATTTGCTTATCTTGACATATTGCAAACAGAGAGTGACTTTAAAAAGTGTAAGTGCATGTAGCTACCAGTAACTAATAAAAGTTACATGCAGTTTTCTTCTCAGATACAGAATTTTATCATGCTTCCCCAATTCCTGATGCCATCCACGGAGCAGGATAAATAATAAGTGGAATCCATCATTATATACCCAGTGCTCATCTTTTGAAAGGGACATTATCCTTCAGATAAAATCTTTCACTCACAAACCCTTAAAGCACCAACATCAACATATGTAATATTCTCCTGTCTGCTCTACCTGTGTTTTTTAATGATATTAATGCCTGTGCCACAAGTGGAGGTTGGGTGCTCAGGGACCAGGGGGCTGGTACCGCTCACCCAAACCCAGGTTGGTAGAACACCACATGAGCCTACCCTACCCGCAATGCAGCCACAAGCCCTGCCTGCCACCCCCAGCCCCAAACCAGGCACCCGCCACACTGAACCAGGAGTCCAGTGGAAGAAAAAAGAAATAATAATAATAATAATAATAATAATAATAATAATAATGATAATTCTGATAATAAAACTAAAGGGAGGGGAGGGAGGGGAAAAACTCCAAAACACACAAGCTACAACGCCCCATATGCTGAGCAAAGTAAAACTACAGGCACATGCAAAATGGTCTACGCATAAAATACCATGGAAGCACCGCTGACCAATGGACTGCCCAAAGGCATCCAACATAAGCCAGAAGGCTATAAGACTGCCGGCAACCCACAATATACTAGCAAACGCTAACACCATGCCATGCCACGCCAGTAACTGAGCAAACTTGCTCCTAGTCGTTAACTAGGTTAAATTGCATTTAACTCCATTTTAATTAGTTGAGAGAACTTGGTCAAACATACAAGATTTGTGTTGGGATGTGTTCAGTGATGTCGTGGCATATACATGTATGTTAAATGAAGTAGACTACATGTAGTAATAATGTATTTTTTTGTTTTTTGTTTTGGTTTTATCTTCTTTGGTACATTTCAGGTGTTTCATTACTAAGTAACTCAAGGTGGAAAGGTTGCTGTTTAAAAGTTCAAGCTGCCAAGGAGAGCTTTCTTACAAGGTGAAGCTTAGTCATGTAGACTTGTGCAGTTTTACCAATCGTGCCGTATGTAGTCAGGATGGACATATCCCAAAAGGACATTTTATGGCCCCAACTTTCCCCCTCCTCACTGAAGTTTTTTATACATGACTGTTAAGACTTTGAATAAGGGCAGAATTTGCTTTTAGCCCTCTTTAACTGCCACTGCTATTGACAGAATAATTTTTATTATCTGGAATAAATTAAAACAATAAAGACCCTTTCAAGACTATAACACCACGTCACATATACAGTATGTACAGTGTAAGTTGCAGGTACGATCTGGTCTCAGGTTGAACTCAGTATTCAGCCTAGGTTAAAAGTGTCAAAGAAGCTGTGCTGCCAGAACCAGATGTGAAGTAACAACAATCTACTCTTATCAACCCAACTGACTAACTACATGTAACTTGACTTGACTTTGAAATGAGTGACTGACTGATTATAGACTAATTGTTTGAAGATATTGGTTGATTGTTTGCACAAGATCTAGTAGATTGATTGATAGATGTTAGGACTGGCTGACTGACTGACTGACTGACTGACTGCCTGTGTGATTGATTGATTGACTGACTGACTGATTGATTGATTGATTGATTGATTGATTGATTGATTGATTGATTGATTAAAAATTAAAATATTAGAATCTGGTATTCATCATCACCATAATCATCATCATCATCATCACCATTATTATTATGAACGTTTCTCAGTGCTATAAATTGCTTTCTGCATTCCCTTAGCACCAGGCCTACTCCTTGGTCGAGTCTGTCTTTTGGTCGAGGGTCGAGGGTCGAGGGTTCTATGTCGAGGGTCGAGGGTAACAAATTTTTCCAAAAAAAAATAAAGAAAAAAGACAAGAAATTGGAAGAAGATAAATTAAATTAAAAGAGAATTGAAGAAGAATCTAAGCGTTTCCAAAAAGCGAGTTGCACGTGGACATAAGATCTTTTTGTAAGTGGACAGCCTAGGGGGTGGGGGATGAAATAGTGAATAGCCCGTTCCGTGCCCCATGTAATCCCAGTTTGGCTTTAGAAACGTCATTGATTTCATTTGTGTTTCACAAGATTTCATTTGTGCATCACATCGGGGGATACTTCCCTACAGGGCCTATACAGATAAGGTATGGCTTTTGATTCCGATGTCCCGAAACGGGTATATAAGTTCAAGCGCACCTGTACTTATCAGGATGTTTGGCAGGTTAGGGATTTGCTCGCTTTCAGTTAACGTTCTTCTTACAATCTTAAAAAAGAGTGCGTTGGTATTTACTGTTATTTTTTTGTTTGAAACAGGGTAAGGGTTAGGGTAAAGTTGCAATGTCCGATCGAAGTAAATCCAAGGGAGATTTCGAAAAATTTGCGGCTTCGAAAAATCGCGATTCCTCCGTTAATTCTTGAAAGCTCGTGCCTACCCAAAGTAGATTTCAGATTTGAACCTCTATATAGCCTTTACAAAATCGGTATAGAGCGTTTTCAGTCACGCAAGTGAAAAAATAAAATCATCATTCATTCAGTAGACAAAGTCAACAGATTGTGATATTATAGAAGAGTAATAAATAAACAACATGCCAAAGTCTCAGGGCCGTGCGATATTCCGTACTCGAGTCATTCGGCAAAATGTACCACTCAAAATTATAGTGTTTTGTGTGGAAACGCCATCTTGGCGTTCCTCTGAGGAACCCCAAGATGGCGGCCGGAAACGAGTTAAAGCATATGTTTCTTACTCGAGTCTATCTCAAAGGCTTTGTTCTCTCTGTTGAGCTTTCAATCATGCACATAGACGCTTCTCTTACCATGTTGGGCTTTCAACCTCAAAAACACACGGTGAATCGATGTTTTCATGTACGTGACTTGCTTGAGCAGAAATATTTATGTCACGCACTGTGAAAAACTCTTAAATTCAAACTGCTCTATTTTCAAAACAGAGCAAGGTACCGAGCTGAAAACATGCAAGCAGATACATTTCTAAAATGGCTTTTACGTAATGAAGATAAAAGTGCAAAAGTCTGTTTACTTTTGAATTTTAGTTCTTTTTGACGTCACGTGGAAGCCCCCCGTAGGTCTTGTGAGATGTGAGATTACAAAGAGCGGAAATGACGCCATTTTCCGCACGAGTAGATACGAAATCATTACAAATCACATGAATTTCTCCATGACAATAGTACAAGACAGGTATGTTAAGTGACACCGTTCGGGTTCGCGCAAGCTGATTAAAAATTTTCTCAGTTGAAACGAATTTGTAAACAAACGTGCGTATAACTATGTAACAAAAAAACTACGAGCAAGACAACTTTGATTTTTGTTGTCCGCGAGAAATAAAGCCATGACCAGACGAGCGAGGATTTGCTTTGCGATGGTGATGACATTTTTTTTAATGTCACGTAGCCGGCACGCAGGGGTGGCTATAGGAGTGAAAAATTCCGTGATTTTGTCGCGAAAAATTCAACTCATTAAATTTCTTGCAATTGTTGTATGCGATATTTTTAGCTGTCGCCATTGCATCACTTGCACGCGGGTGGTTACACATGCGATTATAACCGCGCGCTGACAACACGACAATGTTAAAAAAAAAAATTCACATCACTATCGCAATTCAAAAAAACGTTCGTGCAGCCACGACTTACATTCCTCTCGCACGAGATCCGAACATCTACGCAAATCTCACTTTTTCTCGTGAACCGCTTCTACCCTCAAGTTTCGTCACTTAAGTAAGATCTTGACAATGATAACCGTTATTGATTGAAAACAATCTCCAAGGATAAGAAACCTACAGTGACGTCAAAACTAAAAGCACATACACAAAAGCGCCCAACAGGACCTACCCTAACGCCAACAGGCCTATCCTCCTTTTCTGCGCTGCGTAATACTGGTGACAGTGTTGTCGGTTCATCATCACTAACAGTTACAGTAACAGTAACGAGACGACAATTACCTTTATGCCGCGGCTACACGAGCGATTTTTTGCTTGCGATGGTGATGCGATTTTTTCAATTTTGTCGCGTCACCAGCGCGCGATGAAAATCGCAAGTGTAGCCACCCTTGAAGGTCGCAAGAAAAAAATCGCGAGAAATTGAATGAGTTTAATTTTTCGCGATTCTTTTTCTGCGATTTTTTGAGCTTGTCGCATCACCTGTGCGAGGGTGGCTACACGGGTGATTTTCACTGCGCGCTGGTGACGCGACAATTTTAAAAAAAATCGCATCACCATCGCAAGCAAAAAATCGCTCGTGTAGCCGCGGCTTTACAATTTCCCGTGATTTTTTAATGGCAATTAACATCGCCTCCTCCTCGTCCTCTGCCTGGTACCTCCTTCACCAAATGTTTGATTTTTTTCCCTCTTATCACACCAGTGAACGATTTAGGGGAATCCATAGTCTTTCACAAAGAATCGAAACAAATCGCAATTTGCAATCTTACGAGAAAAGCGCCGCAAACATCGATTTGACGTTGTTTCAAAGAAGTTGATCACCGTACCGGAAATCGCGTTTGCCGCAGCCAATCACTTGTTGCGTAATGGCAAGTGAAAGCAGTCATTGTTATTAAACTGGCTCAGGGCATTTTGCGAAAATATCATGAGAAATGGAACTGATGGTGGCTACTGGGCAGCGTGGCTTGTAGACATTTTCTTTGAGAAAAATACAAAATATTTAATAAAGCTGGCCAAGAAATTTTATTGTGCGGAATTTGGACATGTTAAGAGAACAAAAGATTTTCCTTGACAGTCACCCTGTGTAGTGCCCCGGGTGTAACTGACCGATGTTTGGGTATAAGGGTACTACTGCAAGTTCGAAACCCTTACCCTGTTTCGAACAAAAAAACAACAGTAAATACCAACGCGCTCTTTTTTAAGATTGTAGGAAGAACGTTAACTGAAAGCGAACAAATCCCTAACCTGCCAAAGATCCTGATAAGTACAGGTGCGCTTGAACTTATACACCCGTTTCGGGAAATCGGAATCAAAAGCCATGCCCTATAGGAAAGTATCCCCCGATGTGATGCACAAATGAAATCTTGTGAAACACAAATGAAATCAGTGACGTTTCTAAAGCCAAACTGGGATTACATGGGCACGGCACGGGCTATTCACTATTTCATCCCCCACCCCCTAGGCTGTCCACTTACAAAAAGATCTAATGCCCACGTGCAACTCGCTTTTTGGAAACGCTTAGATTCTTCTTCAATTCTCTTTTAATTTAATTTCTCTTCTTCCAATTTCTTGTCTTTTTATTTTTTTTTAGTAATAAATATTTGGAAAAATTTGTTACCCTCGACCCTCGACCAAAAGGCAGACTCCCTTGGTCCGGAGGTACTAGAGGAGTTTTTCATTGATTTGACAGAAACCTATCATCATCATCATCATCATTATGATTATTCCCAGTGCTGGAAATTGCTTTCTGCATTCCCTTAGAACTGGGCCCATTCCTTGGTTATGAGGTACTAGAGGAGTTTTTCGTTGAATTGACAGAAACCTATCATCATCATCATTATTTGTTGACATCATTTTCACAGGCTGACCAGAGAGCGACAACAACAAGGCCAAGTAAATACGGAAATGGAACCAGACAAACAAGTAAAGCATCCCAGAGATGAAACAAAACCACAACACACCATACCTGAAACAATCCCAAAGGCAGTCCCAGGGACGCCACTACCAGGAAAGAAAAACTGGGTTGTTGGAAAATTCGGGCGTGCGTTACCAGTGGTTTACTTGAGGCGTAGAGACAGAAAGAAGATCGCCAAGTTTGATCCTAGTAAGACCACCCATTGCTTGAAAAGAATTAATCTTGAGGACTCAACAACAACTTTGTCAGACTTGACGTGGAATTTGGACACAGAAGTGGAAACATCAAACGGATATTCATTGAAAAATATGAGAACATCAAAGCTCATGGAAAATGGTGTTGATGCTTTTGCTTTTCACGAAAGTACAGTTGAAAAGCAAAGAAAGAAATCTAATGAAAAGACACTTAAAAACTACGGCAAGAGTTCTTCAGCGCCAAAGCTTGCAGAAAATATTAGTGATATGAAACCGGAATCCAATGATTCAGATTTAAGTGGTCATTCTTGTGCAGAGGTAAATACTAATAGTTCATGCGATAAGACTGGCACTGCAAGAGTTGATATTTCTGTTATCTCAGATGTATCACCCTCTCACCACGATGTAGAAATTCCTACTCTTAATTTGTCAAAGAAGAACAGCGGTTCCATAGAACTAGAAAATAATTTGCTGAGTAGCTCAAGGTTAATTTCAGATTTGGAAGAACTGAAAAGCTCTTCAGCGTCAAAAATGCAAAACCGTGTGAATAGTTTTCGTGGTCAATTAGCGCAAAATGATCGCGAATTGCAAGCTAGAGACCTTTCAGAGGAAACAAGCTCATCGGCAAGTGAAAGACAATCCTCTGACACTTCAGATGGCAGTTCGAGTGAAAATGAAGGAGTTTTCACTAAACTGAGTGAAACCGTTTCTTCAAGATATGAGCACAAAACGCGCATGATCATGAGCAGCTTAGATTCTGCTCCCGACGAAGAGGCCCAGTCATGGCGAATTCATGCTGCAAAACTTTCACTCAAAACTCAAAAGTCAAACCGTAAGTCAAGGGCACAAGAAGATACGACTAAAAAGAAACTTTCCAATGATAAACGACTGGATGCGTTACTTGAGAAAAAGAAAAGTGTAACAGCTCAGAAGTCTGTTATTAAGGATGCCTTGAAGGATCTGGACAGTGGCGTACAAAGCAGTGATGGAAAGAAGCACATTGTGTTTGGTGACGATGAGGAGGATGGAGAAAGTGAGGGAGTAACGGAGAAACCTGTTTATTCAGTGGGTGGAAAGGTTTGTGCTTTGTTCTTTTTCTTTTCGTTTTCATTTACACATGTACATTTACATTTAACCATTCCTTTGTCCGACACTCTAGTATAGTGAATGCCATTTTGAATATTTATATAATATTTATTACATTTACTGTTAATTAGAGCGCTTTTCAATTGAGTGTCGTAAAACCAAACCCAAAGCAATTACTCCAGCCAATCACAACAGACGGAAAAAGTGCAACGAACCAATCAGAATCCGAAGTAATTGCACGTGACCGTCGCAAAACGCGGGAAAATACGCGCATGCAAGTCACGATTGGTTTTGGTTTTGGTTTTGCTTCTCATACTGCTTCTCATTGGTTAATTAAGAAAGCCGCTATTTTTGCTGACCAATCACAGAGCGAAGTAAAGCAATACCAACGCAAACGCAATTTTCTTTCGACCCTGAATTGAAAACCGGCGCTGGAATTAGTTTATGGCTTGAAACGCGAAATATGACCGTAGTTTGACGTTTACAAATTATTGGTTATTTCAGATCTCAGGATCCAAGGCAAGCTCATGGCTTGGATTGGACAGTGATGAAGGCAGTGATCAAATGGGAGATGGCCGCGATGAAGAAAGCGCTCAACTTGTCACGGTTAAACCGCACTTTGAAGGCAAAGCTGGTGAAGAGGTATAGGGAAGTCCTTGTTTGCAATATATATTTGCCTCATTAGCATGAACAATTCAGTTTCTGATGGAGCTACAAACAAATCAGTTCTGAATATTGAGAGGTCATAGTATCAATAACTCTGCCAATAAATACGAGCCTCATGTATTGAATACTTTTTGTGCAAAGCGGGTTTAAAAACTCAAAATTTTGCAAAGAATGTATGAGCTCATTAGTGCTTTTGCCACCCAGAAATTTTGCAGTTTTTGGAAGACAATATCTCCTTGAATACTACACCTAAAGAGCTAAAAATTTCACAATGTATTAAATTTCGCAAGCTCTTTAGCTGCCTGGAGTCAAATCGCAACTAACATATTTCCTTCTGTCAGCAAAGCCGTATGCAAATGAGCAAAAATGTAAACAATGACGTAAGCATGAATCCCTCTATTGTTTGGCCTTACAAATGTAGATTCTACATGTACAGCTGAACTCGTACGATACAAGTTATACATGTACAACAATTGCTAGTAGTCTCGCAATTTGATTAGCTAATCTGCCGTTGTCGATAAGAGTCTGGACAACGGTGCTCTCGTCAACGTGTCGCGCAATGCCTTTTTCATTTTCTTTGACTTTAATATTGTGGTAAAAATCAAATGGAGTGTGGTTTAGCGTTTTCTGTCCTCTTATCGACAACGATATTCGTCAGAGAATACAGACAACCCTAAACGACATTCGATTTGTTAAATATACAAGACCAGTCACTATTCCAGCCACGACGATAATGTCAAGAAAAGTTCATTTATAAGTTGAACTCACTTTCTTTGATATGCTGAAGCTTCTTGATCTACTTCTATCTCTAGCCGTCGCTAGGCGTCCATCTTTGTACAAACTCCGGAATGACAAAGAAATGAAATGTTTGTTTGTTTTTGTTGCTTTGTTTTTTTGTTTCATGTACTCGTAAGTGTGTTTTACGTAAACAGACTTGTTGTGTAAACAGACTTGTAAACAGACTTGTTGTTGTGTTTGTTTCTCCATTGAATATCGAAACTACCTCGTGTGAACAATGAGTACCTGAATTCATACGGTGTATGTTTATTTATGTAATCTCTCTCGTTTGCCCTTCGTAGCTCTTCAAATTGCAAAGGACGTTTGGCGGAGACAAACGGTTTGACCTTGACGCGCGTTTCCTGGAAAGCGAAGACGACGATGAATACGACGATCATGCGCAGAAAAAAGAAAGCTTGAATGCGAAGGGACCTTTCTCTATACGAGAGGAGGACGATATTAGCGGAAGTCTCAAACAAGAAAAGGAAATGGCCATGAAGGTTCTCAGCAGTATCTTGGGCGGGGATTTCAGGGCAGAATTCGCTCAGGGGGAAAATCAGGACAAGGCTCCAGAATTTAGGTACATTTTCTCACATTTTATGTGAAGGTATCAGTTTCGTTTGTAAGATGAATCGTTGAATTAAGTTAGGGCTCACAACGGCTAGTGTCACAGCCGACAAAATATAACGATTTGAGTGCACTGAACACGTCTAATTGAAAATGCCAGTAAACACCCAGAACAATTGTTACCGTTCTCTTGGTTTATTGACATTTGATGAATCGAAGCGATGGAAGAGGCCCTAACCCGATGTGAAATTTATACAGTGTTAAGCATAAAATAGTAAACATGTTCCATAAAGACCCTTGTTTGGTTCCAGTAAATTACTGTTCGGAATCTTACTGATATGTTTTCCTCACATGTAAATCCAACTTTTTTAACTCGCAGTCTTCTCATCATACCAAAAAAAAAATCACGATATCTGGAGTATCTTCCACCAGTACACCTTCAACCATTCTATTTGTTTGTCCCTGCTACAGGAGCTCTGCCGCAGTCCATTACGATCCTACTCGAGAAGACCACAAGCAGTTTGAACAGACAGAAACAAGGGAGAAGGAAAAGCGGGAACATGGAGTTGCTGTTGTTAAAGAAATGCCACCAGAAGATCCGCTGATGCCTGAAGTATCCGAGGACAAGTATTATGATGTTAATACTTCATCACTAGCTGAGCTATTTGGCAACAAAGATCAGGTGGGAAGACCGATGGTCATCTGGGTTAAGCTGGGTTTGTAGAGCGGTGGTCCAACTGTTGTTTTGGAGAAACTATACTGTAGAATGCGTTACCGTCTCTCAGCGAGAGAACCCGAGAGTACATACCTAGCTAGCAAGAATAGAAGTACTGCCATCTTGCGAGGTTGAGAATTCAGTTTTTCTTTCAAGAATAAATTGAAATCGCTGGACGCGACATCTGTAGTTTATGTGCGACTTTACTTTTTTCGTAAGAAAACTTTGCCATGTTTTTAATGAATAATCGAGTAAGACAAAAAAGATAGAAAACTCTGAGCCGATCATTAAAACGAGGTCTTGGTTAGATCGCAGCAATTAATGGACCTCTCCATCTCTTTGTAAGTGGGTCAGTTCAGGTATAAAGGAAATGTTATTCAGTCTGTGTTATACCGCTTCTTACTGTTTACCGGGAACAACTTTTGAACCGCGCTAGACTTGGCTAGATTGAATTTAACATAGGTTGTTGTTTTGTTATACAACGTCTAAACTTTGTTAAAATGCCCGAATCTCTGCGTATTGCGGTCGAGGACTCTACATATTTCATGCAGACCAATGCTTGTGACAAAGAAAATGTGTCATGCAGTAAGCTATGGTCTTCTAACGGAAAACTTTCCGGCTTTATCCTCTTCTGTTTAGGGTCCATCTGCTTTTACTTTCCTTTCTCAAGAACCGGAAGATGACTGTGACAATGCACCGGGTGCTGCTGCCGAAGACAGTCATGTCGGTTCGACTGAGGAGATAATAAAGAACCCGTGGCAAAGCACAACTAAACTACCTTACGACAGCAGTGATGATAGCGATGAGGAAGACGGTGATGACATGATCGTTGATGATATTGTTAATGATGGGGATCACAAAGCTAATTCGTCCTCACGGATCGATGAACTGTTCTTTTTCCACCCTGATGATCCTGAATTAACAAACCGCATCAACGGTGAGTTGCGTGATCAGTTTTAGGCCATGAAAGAAGTTGATGGGAGGGGAAGGAGTTGAGATAGGTAATGCATAAAACTCACACAAACTAACTGGAATCTTAAACGTAGCAAAAGGTTCAAATGAGCGTTCTGCAAATACCTCATTCTTAATGATTTTTGCGAGTACTAATTTTCGCGATTTCATGCGGTTTCAACTGAAAAGTCGCGAAATTTAATACTCGCTAAAAATAGACTGTGGGAAAATTAAAAACGCAAAATTGAATACCATATTACATCAGTAAACAGTTACAAATTTTACAGTTCTGTAATTAAGTCTTGAACCGGTTGCTTACACGAGACTCGTACTGTAGTAAGATTTTTCGCGTGACTTGAATTTATTGCAATCTTGAAGTGGCTTCTTTTGTTTATGTTAATGAAAAAGTCTTCTAAATTTTAAAACTGGAATGCACATTTATTTCAGAGGGGATGGAGTTATCACAAAACTTGGCTACCAAACGTTAGAGACCTGTCTGTGAAAGGGTGTTTTAGAGTGGGGGCCGTAATAAAGCCTTTATCATACGTCGTACGTTTTAATGAAATAATGTAGGGAAGAGAATGAAATATATGCGGGAGGGGTACAATTTTCGAGTTCCATCTAATGCAATTTAACCTGAGTATCAGCCTGTCCTCTCTCCCTCTCCCTCCTCCCATCCCTCGCTAAAGAAAAGCCTGATACTCAAGCTCGAGGTAATATGCTAGGTTCGTTTTGATATTGAGGAAACGCACATTCCAGGACATAACCCCGAGTTCTTTCAATTTTCAATCAAGGGAGAGGGGAAATGGAGATTGGGGATAAGCAAAAGGTTCCCCTGTAGTACCATGAAAGAAATGTACCCCTCCGCCGGCCAGATCCCATACCGGTCACCGTGATGTAAATGTCCCCGTGTTTTCCGTTTCAGATGAAGCGGAGCCTTTCATGCGCACAGGAAGCCAGGAGGATGTTCATGAATACTGGGTGTCAGTGAGATCGGAACTCACACAAGACTACAAACGAAAACGAAAGGATGCTGTGCGAAGACAAAACAAGTTAGCTGCAAAAAGGTCCAGACACAGATGACAAGAAGTGATATTGGCAAAAATAAATAAATTGAACCGTCACTCCATGATGATGTCTAATCATTTCTAAGCCTAAAGTGTAGGTCAATCTTCTAGTCATGATCTAGGATTTTGCGTCAATGCAGTGTCGAGGCCTTCCAAGGGGTGGTCTGGTGTCGCTTTGTCGCTCGTTTACGACTCTGTCTCTCGTTTGTTTCGTTAGGGACAAATGTCACTGTCGCAAAGATAACAAAGAGGAATGGAAAGTGAATTGTCGGGATCCCTGTCGCAAACTGTCGCGCTTTTTCCGCCAATTTAGAAGATTGTCGCCTGTTTGCTACCCCTTGGAAGGCCTTAGTGTCTTTATTTGTAATAAAAGATCTACGACCGAAGAGCACCTGCATTGTAACAGCATTTGAAACTCATTTCTGGAAAAAAAGATCACATCACCACTTCAGCGAAATCAGTACATTTTTAACACAACCTAATAACGAATCAATATGGGAATCGTTACGAAATCAGGTATCAGCTTCAACAAAATATAGGAACAGTTATTTATACAAATCCAAGGGTTCCTTTGATTGTTATGCAGACAGAAAACTGAAACGAGGATAGAGAGCTTGCGAACGTCTTCGTATTAGACGAAAAAGAAAAACTTTCAAGATAAACGTTATGTTCTAAATGCGATTCTTTTCACCCTTCGCATGAGTGTTACTTCTGTACGTAACAGATAAAATATGAACGGGAGATCTTTCTGGCGATTTACATTCACATCGGGCGTGAATATTTTATCATGCTTGTGAAATGAAAAAATAACTCGAATATGCATAGTTGTTTTGTGAATGTTGGCAAGTAAATTATGCTGCACACACCTATTGTCGATGGGTTATGCATTCTTATGATGAAATCTTGAATCCATAATTCATCTCATTTCTATTGGGGTTCACAGAGGTATACATGTGACTTGAATACCCACAGGCAGCCCAAATGTACTGTGTGTGGAATCGGGCTTTGAAGGTCATTTGAGTCAATACCAATTCTAATACGTACGCGAATTTCGAAGAAATAAAAGCAAATCTTTCTTCAATATGGAATCTTTTCGTTTGTCTGGCCGCAACAGATCGCTTTTAGTCAACTAAGGTTGCGCAATAATGCAAAGAATATTTACTTAAGTTGAATAAAAGGCGATTTATTACAGCTAGACAAACGAAACGATTTCATATTGAAGAAAGATTAATTGCGTTCATTTCTTCGAAATACGCTTACGTATAAGAAATTTTTACTATTGGTATTAAAACCCCGATGCCACGCATAGTACGCTTGGGCTGCAGGTGGAATACCATGAATTTATTGGTCAATACAACGATGAATAATTAATGAATTTTACAATCTTAATACTAAATTGGTCGGAAACCACGACAACTAGAATCATTCCGTTAAGCGCGATTAAATCTCATTAGTTTTCTATTCCCTGTTTTCAAGAAGACACTACCGCTGCTACACTGTATGTTTGCCCACAGTAATCGTTAATCACGTGATCGTTGTTTTCCCACCAGTTTCTCGTTTCGATCTTCAACGCGAGAAGGACTCTTCGCGTTCTTCAAAAACGGGAGCATTTACTTGGAGTTTCAGAATCACAAACCAGCCTTTTTGAAGACGCATATTGTTTAATTTTTCTAAAATAGCAATTCACCTGTCAGTTTATACACAATGAAACAAAAACATGATAAAGCAAACACGTTTGGCTGTCGTTGTAACGGTCGCCCTCTATCACAAAAATGGCGTTTAAAATTAAATTACGGATTTAAGTCGTAACACCTTAGGAAAACCACATTCTATAGGTAAATACAACTCTAGTAAATAGAGTAAATAATGAACTTTTCTCCGGCTTTCCCTCATTCGTAATTTCGTTCGGGTAATGGCGTTGCATCCCGTGGTTTTCACTATTTTAGAACAACTATAGCACAAAGTTGAATCGTATTATCATAAAGATCCTGCTCGAAAAAAGCGTAAACTCCGTAAGCATTTAAAACTCAAATGGTGTCAAGCTACTTCATCGATTTTCGAGCTTTTGGCACTTCGTTTCTGATTCGCACTTATTTTGTGTTTCCCTTGTTGCTCTTGCCCCTGAACTTGATCCACTTCAAGTTTCTCCCCAGATTAATGTAGCCCGTGTAACGGTAATTGCTATGGCAACCACTTGGGAACACACTCAATCCCCAGCTCGTAACACCACCCAGCACCCACTTGCTAGAGTTCGGACCCTTACTGGCTACTGAAAACATCAGCGGGGCACCGCTATCAGCAATGCAGGTAGTGCCTTGGGCTTCCTTGAACCCGGCACAACGCATGTTGTTAGCGTCGTAGTTCATGTTGGCCCATTTGCAGTGGGATCGATGCACCAGAGACACCGCTGCCTCGTGCAGTGTGCTGCGGACGCGGTGATCAGGAGTCTTGCCCCAGCCAACCAAGACACCATCAGTGGAAGCTCCGGGCTTAAGGAGGTGATCGGCTTCCGCCCTGGTCGGCAAGCAGATCGGTCTTACTTCGTCAGTGATTTCCACTGGTTTTGCCAAGCGTACTAGGGCGATATTCGCTGATAGTGTCTTGGGATCGAAGTCTTTATGGAATACAATCTCGGAAACATCGTGCAATACTGGCTTTTTATCGGATGACCAACGCTTGGACACTCCGAGCTCTACCTTGACGTACTGTGTAGAAAGAGCGATGTAGTTTGGAGTCGTGTCAGTTAGTGGTCCCAGGTACAAGCAACGGGCAGCTGTGATGAGCCATTCTTTATCAATGAGGGTGGCCATACAGCCCTCGATATCTCCAAAGACGCTGAAGTGAAGAAGCGCTGTCCAGGGCCATTTGGGGTGTTCTTGTGGGAGCCATCTTCCTGGGATAGATTTGCTTGCCAGGGGCGCAACACCACACTCTGAAAACATTAAATGGACCAATCAAAACGGTGTGATGGAGTGGTTTACAATTGAGTGTCGTAAAACCAAAACCAAAGCAATTACTCTGACCAATCACAACAGACCAAAACAGTGCAATGAGCCAATCAGAACACGAAGCAATTACATAACCCACGCAAAGCGCGGGGAAATGCAGTCGCAATTGGTGTCATTGGTTGGGAAAGTGGCGCGAGGTTTGTCAACAAATCACAGAACGAAGTAAAACAAAACCAACGCAAAGGACTCAAGACCATTCTAATTTGGTTAAAATACATTAATTAAGTAAGGGTTTGTGCCCTACGTCATAAAATAAGGGGACTAGAGATGACCTACAACCTCGGACAAAACTCTTGAGACAGTTTCGTCTTTATGTCGTTTCTTTATTTCTTTGTTTGAGTTTCGCGATACTACAGTGTCATCAAACTAGAACAAAGTCGCCCCTCTTCCCACCCAGTCCCTGTTCAATGTTGTTTTATTCTTGTGTTACCCAAAACACCAGAAGAGAGGAGGGGGATAACAGCAATTCACTTAGCGACGGTGACAGGAAAAAGTGGATATTTTCCAATTTGACTCAACTAGTGTTGTCCGAGGTTGTAGCAACAACAGCAGTCTATTCCAATCAATTAAGCCTGGAACTTGCCAAAATACGATGTTTGCCTTCGTTCTTTCTTCGGTTTTGCTGTGGATTTCAAACCTCCATTAAACTAACAACTCGAACTGGATTGGACGTTAGGTAACATTAAGGACGTTGAAGTATTGACAATGAACCAATCAAATCGAAGGCGCGTAACCCACGAACATTTTCAGTAGTACTAGGAAACTTCATAAATCCCACGCTTCCTCTTCTTCCTAATCTGTGACTAGATAATCATCTTACCTTGAGTATACTTCTGTTTGCTGCAAGATTGACCATCCATAGAAAGAAAGAAACCCTTCTTACAGGAGCATTTGTAGCTATCGAGAGAAAAGTTGAGCGTTAGTGACAAAAAAATGTCTGACTGATTCGTTCCAACACAAGATCTGTAGTGGCCCTTATCGTCGATCAGAAAACGTCTGAGTGAGTCATACTTCAAATGTTTACATCACCGTTCTATTACCCAGTGTTCTTAGAAATTAAAGGCTAACTGTATAGCCTACGCACAATGCACAGAGAATGGTAAGCCCGTGTGTTGACACCTGGATTAAGAAAAATGGCGGCTCGCGACTTCGCCGCTGGTCGATCAGGCAGCACGCTTCTAGCATCGTACGCTTTACGTCGGCGATAATGTCTCACACCAATAAACATTGAGTGGTATAGCTAGCTGCATGTACCCTGTAACGGCTAAAATTATTGTAACGCACGAGCTGCAACAATTGCAGATCGTAAAACTAGCATCTCAGTGCTTTCCGCGGAGCTCAGTTGTGGCGGAGCAATATTGGTCTCTGTGATGTATGTTACTCTGGGCCAAGTCTAAAACAACGTTTCTCGTTGTGCAAACTATTATAAGTCAAGTTGCACTTTGCAACACTGCCTTTTCAAGAGACTTCTCGTGGTCTAGAGAATCAGTAAATGTCTTGTTACCTTCCAACTGTGTTGGTGCAGTTATGCTGGCAGTCATGAGCTCCAATCGCACACTCATCGATATCACGACACCGTTTCTCCTCCCTCAGCTTGTATCCATCTCTGCAACTGCATTTGTATGAACCTGGAGTGTTCTCACAGATTTGTTCGCAGTCACCTTTGTGGTTATTTGTCGCACACTCGTCAATGTCAACGCAACGATTGGTTCTGTAGGTTTTTAAAGAAAGAAATACCGACCAATTATCTTTTGGACTGCAAGATAAAGGCGCGGTTAATTTATCTAATAAACGTGAAAACTAGATTAGCAGAAGCAGTAAGTTACAGTAATACATATACAGATACATACTTAATTATCCTTTCCCGGGCTTTTGAGGGATAATCAGTAATCATCTTTGTACAAGAGTAGATTTGCACTCCACGGCAAGCAAATACTACTGAACAGTGGTAAGTACTGCTCATTGGCCTTCAATTGGATGGTCACAATTAGGGATTTCATCCACAGACTTAGGTGTTGGAACAGCCATGTGCAGCAAATTGGACAGCACCACGGGAAAGTATGACTCAATAGTTTTGATTAAACCCTTGAACCCCTAACAATGATCACCGCGTAATTTCTCCTTTCATTGTTACTACACTTGATTTAGCACAATCAATCAATCAATAAACTTTATTTACCCTCGAATTTACAGAGTAGCACACAAGTGCTACTATCTTCGAGCCAACTACATTAATAATTAATTATGATTAAAATTTAACAAGATATGATTTAAATTTAACAAGATAACTAAACTACCTAGACAATTAACTTGCTAATTATCTTGATGTAGAAAGTGCAAGATCACGAGAATGAACAAAATGATCGCCAAAGATGGAATGCCCTGATAATTGCACAGATTCTCCTAACGTATATCATAAGACACATCTGGAGTTCAGTGACGAGAACATTCATATTGGTCTCGGGACTTTGTATTACTTATGAGCACGCTGCATTTTAGCCTCCTTCGCAGACGTCTTTGGGCTCGTCACGCGTTCCTTGCCCCGACGAACGTCTGCTGAACTGAACTGCCACTTCCGATCGCCGGCGGTTAGCCTTTGTTTTGAAGAAATTATTGACGAGCTGCGTACGAATGGAAATCGACACCCGATTCACGTGCATCGTCTGTGAAAATAATCCCGGGCTCGAAGTCCTACTTTCCATAATTTGGAAAACGAACTATGATTGGCTAACCGCGGCGAACGGAAGTGGTAGTTCAGTTCAGCAGACGTTCGTTCGTTCTGCGAAGGAGGCTAGCTGCATTTGCACAATGGTTCTTATGTTTGATTTAGAAAATGGAATCGTCAAGTTTGACCATTCAAATGAAACCCATTGAGCAGTATTTTCGTGAGGTACTGCTCTTCTTACTTACGAGTCGATTAAGGCTTTTGAGTCTTTTGAGTCAACTCATGGCTAAGTGTGACCTTTCAAATGAAAGCTACTAACCGCGGTTCTTTCTAGAGGGAGGGGGTGTTCGTTTTTCAGTTTTAGAAGTTTCTTGAATGTTGTTGTATTCACTTTTAAAAAGATTCAATGCACTTACGTAAAATTAAGCTTGTACCCAGGCATGCACTGGCATGTATAGCTCCCGTAATTATTGACGCACGTATGATTTCCACAGCCACCGTTATTAGTGGCGCATTCGTTAATGTCCAGACACTTGGTCTTGTCGTCGTTTGGTGTAAAACCAAGCTCATCGCATCTACATTCATAACTGAAAGCAAGACAGTAGCCAAAAGAGAATATAAGAAAAACTGCCGACATTAAAATAAATGGCTGATGAATAGTAGTAGTAGTAATTCTTTATTTAAACTCGGTTAAAAATCTTCAGTAATAACAATAGTATTTTAATTACAATAATTTGCAAAACTTAAAATAACTATAAAAACTGATTGACAAGATTGCCGAG
>JAEMWC010000270.1:657500-727500 GCA_016490735.1 Pachyseris speciosa
CCCGAACCTCGTCAACTGAAGCACTAAAGAGCTTAGATCTCAAGCTTCTTTCTTCGAGAAGATTTTATCATCGCTGTACTGCAATTCACAAATGCCTGATTGGGTCAACTGACACGTTCACTCCCATAACACGAGGCGCCCCAATGATCTTCGTTTGCCTCTTCCTCGAACTAAACTGGGGTAAACAAACCTTCACCTTCCAAGCTGCGAAAGGCTGGAACAGCCTTCCAACTGACTTGAAAGAGGCCGATGTTTCATCTATTTTTAAAGCGAAGCTGAAAACGTTTTTAAAAGACTCTGCTTTTTAAATTCTGATCAAGTTTTTATTTTTCTACTCAAAGAATTTGTCTCTTTTTTGTTATTAGGAACATATTTTACTTTTATCCATTATTATTTATTTTGTATTTAATTAAGCTTTAAATTAATTAGGAGGGATCCACTGAAAACCGCCTTGGCGCGTTGGATCTCCTCGCTTATTATTATTACTATTATTATTATTATTATTATTATTATTATTATTTTGATGAACCACACGATGTTTTCCGTCCGTCCGTTTGTCTGTCTGTCTGACTGGCTGTCTTTCTGTTTGTTTGTCTGTTTGCTCGTTCGTTCATTCGTTTTTGTTTGTTGGTTTGTTTTGTTTTGTGTTTTTTCTTTCTGTTTGTTTGTGAGATGTTATGTTCGATTTTGCTTTGGATGCGCATTACCATTTTCCTATTCTATGACTTCACTCGTACTCCAGTATTCACCGAAAGAACCTGCTTTTCATCTCTTCACAAAACTCAACGTTTCGTCAAATTGCTCCAGTCATGTGAACGAGTCCAAAGAAAAACTTTCTTTCTTACCCACACATGTCTTGCTATCATCATTCAGCCTGTAACCGTTCGGGCACTGACAATAAAAGCTCCCAGCGTCGTTGATACAGGTGTCACTGCATCCACCATTATTGTTGTCACATTCGTTGATATCTAAGAGAAAAATGACGGAGATGGAGTGGTTTTTCAACTGAGAGACCTTAAGACTAAAACCAAAGTTATCTAGCCAATCACAGCAAACAGAATCAATGCAATAAACCAATCAGAACTTGTACCGATAAAGACACAAGAACAATGCGTCAGGTCTGGTTGAAACGTGATGGAGAGAGAGCTTGCAACGATCTCTCTGCGATTTGAATTCCGCCCCTAACGCTCCTTGTGGCTTCCGGCTGCCTGAGCTGTCAAAATGTGGCCAATCAGCGCAAACAGGAAATTTTTTTTTTTTTTCGTCGAACAAGATAGAACACGAAGGAACAACTTAGGCACACGCATTGCAAAAGACCGGAATCGTCGCTGAGAAAGTGCCTCACTTTCTGAGAGCCGGAGTCTGCCTACCGTATGCTACAAAAATACGAAAAACCAGCGAAGGTTTCAGCTTTTTTTGCGGCGACATTGAACGTGGTAAACCCAAAGTTTGCTGAACCGGAGAGTGAAGTCTAAGTCTCGGATGTCGGAGCAAGGATGAAGTGAACTTTGCCAGCCTCGGTAACTACGCCAGATAGAAGACCCGGTCAAAGAAAGATCGCCAAGAAAAGATCGCAACAGACATTCCCACACTTCGGGCTTCGGCGACCTGGTCGTCGATAATACTTTGAAGTGGGGAAACAACCAATACTGTCTAACGACGGCTTCTTTCGATCGCAGCGGTGGCAGCAGAAACGTGATAAACCGTATAAATCATAAGCTTACTGTTGCCAAATCCTGTACGCAAAACAGCGAGAACATCTTTGCATTGAAGTAAGTTATCGACTGACAGACACCGTTATGTTTCAAATCTAACGGAGAATTCAGATGTTTCGAGAAATTCTCGCAGGCTTTCAAAATATGGATTTACTAATTTTCCACTTCAAATTCCAATTTTAAACTTTCATTAAATATTCAATATTCCCTATTTCCCTAAATTTAACAAATCCTTTGAGAAAAATTATCTCTTCCCAAATATGCCCAAAATCACCAAAAAATTCACAAAATAATCCACTATACAGCTTCGTGGGATGAGCATAGGGATTTTAGATTGCTTGAAACGCGAACGAGCGGATATTAACGTCAAATCCATGTCAAGCGACGCAAAAACGGTGTTTAGGTTAAGTCCCGCATTAAACTTAACGGGAATTTCATATGGAACGAAAAATTCTCGCAAGCTTTTAGAACAGAATCACTACCGCCGTCCGACATTTTTGTTTTTGACTCTCAAACCACGCAGTCAATGTTGGATGATAGATTTCGTCATCACCTGGTCAAATCAGCCAATCAGCATTTGTGTCCAATTTTTGGACGCAGAAATATAAATAAATGAGACACGAGTGCAAGCTCTCCTTCTATTTCCTTTGCTTTCTTTCCATGAATTATAAACGATTTTATGAAGTATTTTGCTTAAGTGTTATAGCTAGTTTGCCTGTGGCACACTACAGGAACTGAGCTTCGATCGCTTCTAATCTTACCTCGGCACGTTTTCTTCTCACTGTTTTCAAATTCGAACCCATCGAAGCATCTGCAGTGGAAGCTACCAGCGGTATTGATACACTCATGGTTGCAGCCTCCATTATTGGTAGCACACTCATTGATATCTGCAACGTTAGCAAATAAATCTGCAGTGAAAATCTAAGAATAACACGAATTTCGAACAACATCGGATATAGACAATTTTATTTTCAATTAGTGCCCATTCCCATCAAATCCTTCAGTTCAGATCTCTAGTTGTTGTTCGTTTTGTTTTCTTTTGAAGTATTTTGAACCCATGTCATAACCCGTTAACAGGCAGCGCAGCTAAAACTCGGGAGAAAAAAAAAACCGGTGAACCGAGCTCTCCCCTCTCCAGGCCTCGCTCGGCTCGTCGATCTTTTCCGGCTCGGTGCGTTGACCCAATACCCCCACTAAGCAGCCTGTTCACAGGAAACTAGATCAATGTGTCTAAGCACACACAGAAATCCCAAAACAAAACAGAGCTCAAGCGAAAATCATATACCACCAGTGAGGCTAGGTAGAAAAAAACAGACATAACATTAGTAACATTTGACCTTTCGATAACCCTCAGCTTCTCAAAGGTGTACATCCAGCAAAGCTTGATTAATAAATGAATGCATTTCTGTTCGATATACCTGCACAATTAACTTTGTCACCAGTGAGGTAGTATCCTTTGTGACATGCACAGACATGGCCACCGTCAGTGTTTATGCAAACGTGGTGGCAGCTACCATTATTCGCTCGGCATTCATCGACGTCTGAAAGAAATAGTTAACAAGTGATATGGTATTACAGCATCAGTAACTCAGTAAAAAAAGAGGCCATGCAAAGCTGACTACAACGTGATGTTATAATGTGAGATAATCGAGTGAGTTTGATACATGCAGAACCTCTTTCGTTTTACGGAACTCAGCTAATCAGGAAACGAGACAAGAGAACACATAAAACGTCACTAACGCTCAATTCGTCTGACACTAAAAGAGTGTAAAACTCTATCTTGAAACAAGCATCGTTTCAGTAGGCATTCCTTGATGTATTTGTATGGCACTCCTCGAATTTGTCGGGCATTTCAATAATACGTTTACACGTATAATGTAATAAGAAATGAAGTAAAAAAAAGGTGTACTTTCAACCACTGTTAGCCAATGAACCGCTGTCCCATGAAAGCTTGTTGCAGTTATTTTCATCTTTTAATTCTTAAAAACTAAGAGTTTTGGAACAGAGAAAGTTAGAAAATGCTAACTTAGATAAGTTAGGATGCATTACATTCTCCTTTTTCTAAGAAATCAGATTACGGTGGAACCTCGATTTAACGAAGGATATTCTTCAGCACCGCCAACGCTGCAGGAAAATGTATCAAAGACAACCTCGATATGACGAAATCAGATCTTTGTTATAACGAACACAACTCGGAAGTTCAAATATAAAATCTACCCCGATGTAGAAGTGTCAACACGCGACAAAAGATAAATGCCGAACAGTCCAAACCGGATCAAAATCCTTTAATCCTATAACAAGCGGGGTGAGAAAATAACTTCATACAGACGTTAAAGCACAAATGTTATTTAATCGGTCGGATCCCAAAATCCTGGGTAGTGCAACATTTAGTACACCGTTACAAAGCAATTATTTATTATACATCGATGTAACGAATATGCTGGTTGTTTTGCCGCAAATTCGTTATAACGAACCAAATCAAATCAACAATTTTATTTGAGTGTCTAATCTTCTAGCTTGCCCTCAGGCCTACTAATCGGGGACACTACTTAAATTACTTATTAATGATAAATATATACATAATGCTATAGGATGATAAAATTTAACTATTCTAAAACTACTTCAAATATGCACAATATTCAATATACTTCGAAAATACACATATGCAATAAAAAACTATATATACAATTTTAAAATATATCGACTCTACTAGTTATAATAATTTCTGTTTATGAATTATGAGTTACACAGCTGGCACCCTTTGCATGCGTTATCACTAACCAATTTGCTCAGATCTTTTCTCCTTATATTTGCTTTAAACCTTCTTAAAGAGGTCTCGTTTCTGTCCTTCATGCTCAATTTTGACCATAAAAATGGCCCAAAAAATCTGAGGGAATGCTTTCCGTATTTAACAGTTTTAAATTTCTCCAGCACCTTGGCACTTCGTTAAAACGAGCTTCCACTGTAACATTTTAAAGTATAAAATTTGAATTTTTTTCAACCTGAAACCTTACGCCTTTGAGAAGGAATTACTGACCTGCGCAGTGCTTTCCGTCCGGTTGCAATACATAGCCCAGGTTACAAGAGCAAACCATGTTCTTTCCTCTGCCAACGTAAATCTCGGAGCATTTGTGATCGCATCCTCCGTTTTTAACAGAACAGTTCGCGGACGCTGTAACACAATGGAAGAGTCAACGTTTTGACAATAAAACTTTGAAGTTGGGTCGTTTTAAGAGAGATATATTTTATGGATATCGCCAGAATAAACTAATTCAACTTCTTTAGAAAGGCAGTACATAGTACATGTAGTATATACACCATAGACTGCAATTGTACAGACACCTCTTTTCAATTGACAGCAAATACGAAGACCTACATCACACGCAATAGACATTCACTGACATGTTAGTTGTTGGTTCTTTTTTGGTTCATTCGTTCGTTTCTTTATTAATTTACTTTTAGTGTTTTGCTTTCCAATATTAACACATAATCTGAGGAAACACTTCATTTCATTAATTGATTTTGAGTTCATTGACTGATGGATGGATGGAGCGAGAAACGGAGGGACAGGCGGACGGAAGGCCGGAGGGAGGGAGGGAGGGAGAAACGGAAGGAGGGGCGGGGAGACGGACAGACGGAGGGACGGAGGGACGGAAGGCCGGAGGGAGGGAGGGAGGGAGAAACGGAAGGAGGGACGGGGAGACGGACAGACGGAGGGACGGAGGGACGGACAGACGGACGGACCGACTGGTGGATAAATGGATTTTTTACCATGTGCATCACAGTTGAGCTCATCTGTTCCATCTCCACAGTCATCAGCGCCATCACAAACCCAGTACTTTTCGACACAATTCCCGTTCGCGCATGTCATCTGAAGGTCGCTGCAGGGACAGTTTCTTTCATCTGACAAGTCCCCACAGTCATCATGCCCATCACAAAGCCGTCGTCTGTTGATACACCTGCCGCTGGAGCACTGGAAACGACGAGATGGACACGATGGAGAGGGTGTAGTTTTAACAGCTGGCGACTGGGTTCCTGGAGAATCTGTTCAAGAGAAGATAAGTCATGATTTTCTTTCCTTCGCCACGGCAATTGTTTCAATCTTAATGGAGCTTAAAGCCTTCCTCCGGCAGGTAAGATGCTCACTCTTGCACCAAAATGCCGAGAACATTAATATTTATTACAGCATTTTTACATTTTGACGTGGGTCGGGTAAAAGAAATTCATTGATACGTCATGAAAGAGCACCTTATAATTAGTGAGCTGGCCAATTTTGACAGGCATACCTTCTTACCGTACAGTTCCGAAAGTAACGACCCCCCGAAAGTAGCGACCATCCGAAAGTTGCGATAAAATTTCACAGTTGCTAGCAAATCGCGAAAGTAGCGACCCCCCGAAAGTAACGACCCTCCGAAAGTAACGACCTCAGAAGTAATTTCCCTTTGAGCAAGACATAAAGGAAATGATAGATATAACAAGCTATACCATACTGACCCGAGGTTTATTTTAATGATTATAATGATCTTTGACATTGCTATTCCAATGACAATACATAACTGTTAAAAATTCATTACATTGTTCGAGAAACGGTCCCCTCTTCACCATGACAGTATCGTATCTCGCGACAATACTTTTCTTTCGTTTCTTGGTTCCAGACGACGGTGTCGGTTCCAGACCTCACTCAAACGTGACAAAATGGCGGCCTCAAATAACGACGAATTAGCCAGTGTTTTTCCCAATCTAACTTGAGGTGCGCAAGAAGAGATACGCCGGAATGCATGTAAATGTTATCCACTGTCATGACGGCTACCATTCTACTCTAGCGCTTTTTTCTTCTTTTGAGATGACCTCTACATATTTCGGCAAACAGTTTTCCTACTTTCCATGCCCACCTTTCTTTTCCAGTTATAGAGGTCAAAGCGTACCGTTAGTTACAATACCTTTGGCTGAATAGGCGAGTTGGAATCCCTTGTTATTCACTGATCCATCCGATGAAAACCGCACAAGCATAATGTTGCCGGAGGAGACCAGGCTGAATGGAGCATGCGCACCACAGTATTTTCCAAGAGAGCGATCCTTAATGGAGGATCCATTATGTGCTTCAACGAAGTCATAGCACTTTCCTGTCCACCAAATAAAGAAAACAGTAAGAGATAGGTGAAGAGATGAGCTACTAGTCGTCCGGCGATATAAAGAAAACACAAACGCTATGGCCTGTTCAATAGGCCATTTCCGAATTACTTTTGGCCTCTTTTTTCAAAGCGAGTTCTGGTGCTCATCTTTTGATATGAAAATTAGTTTCTATTCCCATATGAAAGGATGAGCACCGGGCCTCGTTTTGAAAAAGAGGCCAAAGGTAATTCGGAAATGGCCAATTCAATTCATGGCCCGGTTCAAACGTCGAACAGCTTTGCATGTGCTGAACCTAATACGCATTAGAATCGACTGACAAATTAAGTTCGACAGTTGATTCAGACGTCGAACCTAATGGCGTCGAACTTAATTTGGTAATTCACACAAAACCTTTGAGGTCGACGGTTCTTGTTTCAAGTCTTGGCGAAATAGGGACCTTAAGCAACGAGGACGACAACAGTAACGAGAACGCGATTAAGCAATAGGCTTAATGAGCAAAAACAACAGCTCTGCACGTGCGTTTTGTATTTTGGTACATTTCTTTGCCGTCCTCTGCAAAACAACAACGTCAAAGGACCAACTAAAATTTTACGTTTTCTTGAAAACGTGCACGCATGAAGGCAAATTTACCTTTCTTTTTCCTTACTTTGACGTCGTTCATAGTAATTTAGTTCCTGGACATAACTCCAGCATTTTCCAAGTTAAACAAACTGGAATAATCGCGAAAAATGGCGTTTTCGTTGCCGTTGCCGTCGTCGTCGTCGTCGTTGCTTAAGCTCCCTATGATGCCGGAAACGAACACTCTGCAAATTCTTGTTTGCCGGAAAGCAGGCCTTTGCGCATGGCACCTTGCTTGAACGTGTAGAACACTGGTGTGGAAAGTATAATTCTTATAATGTATTTGTAATGTATACATTACATTCGGCACATGTCAAGTTCGAAGACTGAATCACAGTCGACCCAAATACAAATCTGTCGATCCTAATTGATTCAGACGTCGAACTTGACATGTGCCCATTAGGTTCGTTACATGTAAAGTTCGACGTTTGAACCGGGCCTAATCTTTAAAACAACCTAAGAAAGCAAATGTTGTTATTTGTGTTTCTCGCCAAAATAAACGTTTTGAGCCGTTTTATTGCGATTTTGGCAGTTTTTCTTAAATTTTATTTTATTTTCGCACTTGAATTACAGATGACACGGCTAAAACGCGAACGTTAACGTGGACCAAGCTTCCTGTGGGAAGTCTAGAGTCTCGATGTAAAATTAAGACTGTACGGTATATCATGATGTTTAAAAAGTGGTTATTTTAAATGCGTACGCATCTCTAACCAACCTACCTCTTTCTCCGGCGGGTTCAACATGGAAGTCTTGAAATTTCACCTTTACTCTCATGCCACTAGGCACCTCAATCCTGTACAGGCAGTCAGCCCTGCTGAAGTAATAGCGGGGATAATTTGGGGAGCTTATTGTTCCTTGCCTCCCGCTGTACGTTCCTCCACACACTTCACAAAAAGAAAATTGGTGCATTTCAGAAAACACGGTCAGGCACATGGCGCCCGAGCGCCAGCTATTTATAAGCGTTATAGTTATTGATACTATTACAAAAAGAGGCTACAATTAGCCCAAACTTGGGCCTCCAAAACTACAGCGTGTATGCCTAATTTGGCGGGGAACAAGAGAAAAGAGAGAAGTCTGTCCTTCTTATATCGGACGCATTGCGCCTGTTATGATGTTCGAGTCTATTTGCTTGTAGTGACTATCCATAGACCCCTATCAACATAAATCCCTTTAAAATTGCCGAATTGCTTTACAGCTCAGCCGTTGATAACAGTGATAATACTTGCAAAAATCAAACAAACAAAGCAATAAAAGCGAAAAGAAACACGCGACGATTTTTCCACTACTGTGAGTCGAGCCTGGGTTACCTGCACCAGAGGCAGTAATAATGACCACTAGAGCATATATGTTCCGCATAGCTAATGAGGTGAAAATAGTTTATTTATTCCTAAATGCCTAATCACGCCATTCGACGGATATTTCGGCCTACGGATTTTTAATTGCTTGAGACGCGAACAAGATATTAACGTTATATCCATGTTAAGCGACTAAAAAATGATGTTTAAGTTAAGTCCCGCCTTAAGGGAAGTTTTTGGGGACCATTCTGGTCTTCTTATTCCTGTTTATAACTAAGTGAGAGACTAATGTTTCCAAAAACACTAATTAAGAAAAGGGAAAAGTCGTGAAGGAGGTGACCTGAGACCAGCTGGCAGAATATTTTGCAATGAGTTTCCTGTGTTACGTCACGATTATGAAGATGGCGGACCGCGTATGATTTCCCGCCAAAACCTCAAGAAAAGAACGCATTTTCTCCGTATTCCTCTGTTCATTCTTTAATTGGGAACAGAATGAGCTACTCGGTTAATTCTGAAAATAGGTCATAAAAGAAGACGGTTACCGCGCCTATTTATGTATTCCTATTTCGAATTGGTATAAATCTACTAGCGTTCGATCACAAATGCTGTTCTCTGATTGGCTACGCTACTCGCTATCTATTCTGCGTTAGTATAAATCTACTAGCGTTCTATCACGAATGCCGTTCTCTGATTGGCTACGCTACTCGCTATCTATTCTGTGATAGATAGTGAGTAGCGCCTGTCTACAAAATGTCGGCCGCTGCTTCGCGTTTACGAAGTGTCTGCGAGGAGGATTTAGATAATTTAATAACTCTTCATAATTCTCTGATTCTGTGGGACGTAAAAGAACCACTAGGAACGTAACAAAACTCTGGCAGTGACCACCCCTAGTGTCTGTCTTAATTTGATATTGACATTACGGGGGCACTCATAACTCAACTTCATTAATTGCAAACTGCGTTATAAGCAGTCTGGCAAAGTCCCCCGGCCAGTGTTGTAATGCGCATTTGAATATTGCATAGAAAATGCGCAATATAAAGGTGATATTATTATTATTATTATTATTATTATTAGTATTATTATTATTTACTTGTTTAGATTTATACTAAAACAATTAGACTCTCGATTTCTATATTATAATAATATCAATAATAATATCATATATATTTAGACTATTATACTAAAGTCTCCATGCTCTTACAGAGTAATCCTTAAAAAAATAATAAAATGTAACACCGCAAAAATTCAGCTATTAAATACTACTATAAACAATGTATAATACTATCATACTAGAAATTCATGCCCTGCAGGGAAAACACGTAATAAGTGAAATCACAGATTGAATAGATAGGTTTAAAGTTGTGACTTAAAAATGTTGAAAGAATTGCAGTTACGTAGAGGTAAAGTAAGCGAGTTCCGTAACTTGGCAGAGGCAACAGGTTGAGCTATTCCCATAAGATTTAGTAGAGCATTTGGTTGCGGTTAATTCTATGCGTGATAGCTGATTCGGGCCGCGCCTTCATCAGCTATCGCCCGATAGAAATCACGAGCTCATAATCTAATTGTTAATTAGTCCCAAAATAATGGGTGTGGCTACATGTACATACACCGCGATAAATGGCATTTCCCCAATCTCGTACCCAGAGTCCTCAGGCTCTTTGGCCAGCGGTTAGTCACCAGGAGAGACTCTGGGATAGTGGACCGCCATTTTCCAGAAAATCTGGGGTAAAACAATGGAAGCCGTTACGGGCCAGCCAATCAAAAAAATTGATTTTTTTTCCATTATCCCAGAATCTCTCCTGGCATCTAACCGCTGGCCAAAGAGCCTGAGGACTCTGGGTACGAGATTGGCATTTCCCGCGGTAGATCATCCCGCGGTGCATCACACTTGCATTTCATGAGTTTTGTGATTTGCGAACGAAACCCGCGTAGGGAAATTGTTCACCTGAATGTCAAACAGAACATCATGACCCATGGACATCAAAACAGCACTGAAATTTACCATGTTAAATGTCATCGGCGCTTCGAGTGATCTTTCAGAAGTATCCTTAGACATTACCACGGGAAAGTGTGGTCACATCACTAAATGCAGTTTCACGTGCATGTGGTGAAAGGGTCATTTACCATTAATAAAAGTGCCCCGTGTAACCGCACCTAATGCAACTAGAGAGTGATTTCGTATGCAGTATCTGTCGGTCCTTTATAGAAATTATTTCACTCGATTTGGGTAAACGATATCGTTTTTTTTTTTTTTTTGTTTTTTTTTTTTGTTTTTTGTTTTTGTTAGCAACAGGACAATTCATTGCAGCTTACCTAAGGAGGTATTATAGGAAGCGCTAAACCCTCTTTTCTCAGTGGCAACATCGCTCCTGAACTTCAAATACAGGGAGTTACCACTTGATGAAAGCAGCGCTGGTTTTTTTAAACCGCAAAACTTTCCCAGGCTTTTCGCGAGGATGCTCGGCCCGTCATAGACCTCCAGCCAGTCGTTCCGACAACGCGTGCGAGTGCTTCCCTGGAGCTGAAAGTCGCGGAATTTCAGTGTGATCCTGTGACCGGGAGGTGCTGTTATGGTCCAGGAGCACGTGGAGTTAGCAGTGTAGGCGACTGGATAACCAGGGGACTGGATCGAGCCATGTGCATTTTTTAATACACTGCCGCAACCTGAAGCATAATTGGGAAATTACATTGTGAATTTTGTGAAGAGAAAAAGGAAAAATGTCCATACATTTTAAAAGGTCGGGCTGAATAATATCGTTCGTTATATCGTGGACTTCGTTATACAGAGGTTCGTTGAATGGAGATTTCACTGCAAATGTGTAAATTTTTCTTTGCAATTTGTTTAGAGTTTCTGACAAAAGAAATTTGAAAGTGCGATTACTCACGTCTCTTATACCCTAACCACAAACCTTACTGCATTTTTACCAGAATCTTCGCAGATTTGTGTACTAAATCGTTTTCTTTCTTTCTCCCATGCCAGAAGGGAGGAATCATCGAGGTTGCGATTGGGCATACACCTTCTTGCTTTTATCGTCTTCTGGATAGAGTCCTTTCAAGTGAATTACATAACGTCTTACCTCTTGGACTACAAATCCTGGACATTTAATCTACACTGCAACGCATGTCGAAATTATTCGACCGGAGTCTTCCACAAAAATAAGGACAGGATTCACAACCGGAATACCCGAACGCAGCATATTAAAACGATTCGGAAAACAATTATGAAAGCCATGCACGAAAGGAAGTTCTCAGTCTATTTTCGCAACTGTTAGAAAGACCATACGTTTAAATTTCGTTGCCCTTTGCAATAATATACTGCTAGTGACAAAGGCCTTTCTTTGGCCGGGGTGGAATCTCCTCAAACTGAAGAAACCAAGTTTGAACAAGTTTCCAAGTTTCAATGAACCACCGTTCCGACACAAGGGAACTGGGCCCTTTAGAACAAGATCTAAACAGCTAAAGAATCGGGGCCAAAGGAGGATTACGCTTGGCGGAGTACCAGCCGCTCTTTATTCCTGACTGGAATGAGCAGGTGAGTTGCGGAAATCGAGGCAAACGAGGTTTAGAGTTTGTCTCGCTCTCGGTTGAAACTCTCGTGCATTCTCGGCGACTCATCGAATTTCTTACGCTCTCGACGAATTTCCTTGAACCTGCTCGTGATTTTTTGTGAGAATTGACGACAATTTTCCCTCGTTTGTCTCACGCTCTTGAGAGTTGCGAGAGAGTTTTAAAGGTGATGTTAAGGTGATGTTACACGAGCCGATTTTTAACGCCGATTTTTAACGCAACATTGTTGCCCGAATTTTGTTGGAGTTGGAGTGTGTAACACCCCCGCTGTCGACTTTAAACAAAACATCTTCCCCGAGCAGCAAACAATATTGCGTTAAAAATCGTCTCGTGTAACATGCCATTACCGACCGTTGCCGCAACAAAGTTGCGTTAAAAGTTGTCTCGTGTAACATGGATTAAAAATCGGCAATAAAAATCGGCGTTAAAAATCGGCTCGTGTTATGTTACACGAGCCGATTTTAATCCATGTTATGCGAGACAACTTTTAAGGCAACTTTCGGCAACGGCATGTTACACGAGACGATTTTTAACGCAACATTGTTCGCTGCTCGGGGACGATGTTGCGTTAAAAGTCGACGGCGGGGATGTTACACGCTCCAACTCCAACAAAATTCGGGCAGCAATGTTGCGTTATAAATCGGCTCGTGTAACATCACCTTATTACAGTCAGCAGTTGCTTTGAACGTGCAGTTGACAAATCAGCATGGCTCTTTTCTTCTTCAACAATACACATACGCGACAAACAAACAGCAGCTTTTCGCTTGCAGGTAAAAGTTGCCGGCCATGTTTAGATCGGTTTACCTTTTACAGTTAACAAGAGAGTGCGCAAATTTTACTTTGAGATTTGTCACACGATAAAATCACGCGTCACCTCCTGCGGGACTTTTATGAACTCTTTAGCGCTCGTTTAGTCCGTCAAGTGCTGAGAAGTGAAGTAAACTCTCGAGAAACCCTAGCCTGCGGTGCAGCCGGACTTCTCACTCAAAACCTAGGTAAAAGCCTGTATATACCGGTGGATTGCACTGTCTGCGACGCAGGCTAGAGAGACACTTGTGAGAGTTAAATCTGATTCTCGACAACCCTCATCCTCGTTTGGCCCGGAAAGCATGACAACTACATGGAGCAATCCCATTCCCTTAGCCCGCTGCGAGTCAGCTACTTTTCATGGTAAAGAAAACACAAAATAAGCCAGGGTGTGGAGTGATTATGGATCAGTTCTTTTTCCGGATGTGAGGTTTGAGACACACATGTACATCTGAATTAATTCGGTAAAACACAGTATTTCATATAAACGAGGTCATGTTTTAACTGAAACGTTAGTGACAATTAAAATGGACTGTAAGAAACTTCATGATCAAGCCAAGATCGAATTCAAGAAATTTCAATAAAGGCCAAGAAAACGGAAGTCTTCGCAGGCTGTGAAGCGAAGATTGTCGTGAAAGATTTCCGGAATACCAGTGATTAGAAATCGAAGTGTTTTCGCATATTTCTTGCAAGTCTGATAAGCACAGCAATTCCATTCTGACTAAACAAATAAGTAAATAAAATAGAAAAACAAACACGAGCGTTTACAAACCACATCAAATTCTTTTCATTTTAAAGAGTGTTAACCCTCCTCAGTTTAAATAAACGTTCAACAGCTCTTCCCAAAGTGAAAATTGAAATTACGTTCCTTTCCTGCGACGTCCAGTTGCTCTGTTAAATGAGAATTTACACTGGAAATCGCGGCTTCGAATTTGAGAATGCTTATTAGTTGTGACACTGCTACGCGGTAGATCGTCCAACTATTGACCACTAGTGGTGGTCTGAGAAATTCAATCCTCTAGACGGTTGTAGAAGCGCGCGGCAGAGGTACCCAACGAGTCAAATCATTATGGTGTTTGAAGTCTGTTTAAAGTGATGTTTTCATAAGCTAGAAGAAGTTCATCTGTTCTGATTCCCTAGCTGAAATTGAAATTGCCCGAAAATGTTAGGGAACAAAATCTTTCTTTGAGAAAATGCAAGCTGAAATGAACTTTCCACGAACTTTCTAGGGAATAATTTTCTTTGCGAAAATGCTAGCTGACGTTTTTGACTGCCAAAAACAGCAATTACGACCTTTCTGAAAACCTCAGGGGCTATGATTCAACAATTTCGAATCTTTTAGGCCACGTTTTAGTTACGAAAATCCGAGTGCACTCTTTAATCGACGGCGGAAGCCCAAGGCGAATTACCCTCCATCGAACAGATATCTACCGAAACTTGTCGTTGGGTACCCTTGGCGCGGGTCTACAAAGAATATCTCCTGTTCTAGCGTCAGCACACGTGCTTTTTCAGGTCTTGCTATCAGCAATATTATCTGTGAAGCCACTCTCATTTACAGTTCAACAAGTAAACTATTTCGGTTAGACAATAAAAAAGTAAAGACCTCCTCAGAACGAAATACATCACAAGGTCATGGTTAAGGTTATTTAACTTATGTGACCCGTGATATTCACCAACATATCAAACACTTCACTTACTTGGTCTCTGTACTGGATTTGCCACGGACGGACTGATCAGCGTTAACTGGAGCCTTGGAGTGAATAAAAATCGCTTTCAAAGGTATGCTTTTGGATAGAGCAAAGATCATTTCTTCACGACACTTCCTGGCGCTCTGCGGATAAAAATTAGCGCCCTGCGCTAGCGCACGTATTTTAGAAAGAAACAATGGAAAAACCTTACCAAAAGCTGCACAAGAATGTCAATCGAATGGATCTCATTCCAGGGCCTTGACTGAGACGGCGATTCACAAGACAAAAAGAAATAACATGGGCTTCAACGCACCGTAAAAATTACACTGAAAGCTGAATCGATACTCTATGACGTTTGGGTGTCAGCTTTCCGGTTGGCGATCTGTCAAAAATGATATCATATGAAAATAATTATTGAGACAATGAACAGATTTAATCCATCAGTTCCCAGGCGGATTTTATATCACAGACTGTGAACTTTCTTTTTACAAAACGAGAGTTTGTTTATTCGCTATTCTCTCTAAATGCGCTGATAATAAAGGTCTATAAGTGACTAATTCCGTGGCTCCAAAGAAGTGATCTAAGAATCACACCATCATTCGCGTCAGTAACAAGATGGATCATTTCCAAAATATCCTTAATCCGGTGTAAGGTTACCACAAATGACATAGCATCAAAAAATTCAAGCGAGCATTTCATATCACTACGAAGGACTAAACATGGCCGTCTTAAAATTGCGCTTCCTGTAAGTCATTCACACTACCAACGTTGTCTCCGTTATTTGCTTTTTAAATGGTCGACAATAAGCCGTTGTTTTGTTACCAACAGGGTGTTAGTGGGTTTAATCTTGGCTTCCACCGCCGCCTTGCCCGGTTCTTCTCGAATGCGACTGCACCGACAAGGATTTGAATTAAGACGACAGAGATCGAACTATCGTAAGTGTGGTGATACTATTTTTAAGCCTTTGATATTCCAATGAGATACGCTAACCAAATGTGTTAACTGTAAACCTTGTAAACCTACCTTGCGGTCAGTCGTTTCGATTCAGACAAGTTTGCGCCAGCAGTTTCTAATTTCGGCGATGGTTTGTGGGACGGGAGAAATTCACTCGCGCGCGAAATTGCGAGGAGACGCAATGCGAGGGGAGTGCATTTCAAGGAGATGAGAACTAGACGACGAAGAAAGAACGGGGGTAGTGATGCTCTAAGCGGTCGGTGAATTATTTTTATAGCCCCAACCATTGCGTCTCCTTAGTTTGTTTTGTTATTTGCGAAAAACAACGAACCTTTTCTTTATTCCAAGTTAAAACTGAAGAGAAATGGCCTTCGATCTCAGACTAATGTACCCCGCGGGCTCCGCACCAAGGGAAGAATATTGTGATGGAAGACCCACCCCCCAAGTTTACGAGTCACAAGTATTTTTAGCTCTTTCCATGTTACTGAAGCACGTATGCTTCCACGCATGCTGTGAAATTAAGGCACCAAGCACAAAACGTAATTTTTTCCCGACTTGTTGTTGAAAGATGGGGAACTGTATTGTCACAATGGAAATAAGAACCAATCGAGTTATTACGACGTGGTTCATTGTCCGCTTTTTATTTTGTCACATCACTGCACTTCTCTCATCTCACCCCCGGGGGGGGGGGGTACTAAAAAATTTTAATACGGGGAGGCTCCGCCCCGAGGTCCGACCCCTTACCCTTTTATAAACCATTTTTGACAGAAAAGATACTCCTTTCGTATACCTTCAATTGACAAATAGCGCCCCTTTCGTATACCTAAAACAGGAAGTCTTCTTGTCATTTTCATGTAGCGTTCAATAAATTAAAACAGTACAGTCATACATACATACATACTTGATTAGGTTTTCCAAAAAAAAAGGCTTTTCAAAACCTATTACAATATGACTTAAATGATTATAAAATACAACCTGCGAGAAGTAAGATAATTATTTATTTATAAAAATTACTAAGGGTATGTGTGTAGGTATGTGTGTTCGAAATATTTTAATGAAAGGCCCACTTAAATACCTCAGTAACAGATTTCCCTACCATTTCATATACTTCGACTCGTGAAATCCCAACCCTTTCATATATCTGAAGCGTTAAAAGGGTACCCATTTCGGGCGGAGCCTCCACGTATTGGCCATTATAGGGAGTACCCCCCCCCCCCCCGGGCATCTCACCGAGACGAAAGATTAATTAAGTAAAGAATCATGCAGTGAAATCTCTTACTCTTAATTCCGTGGTTCAGATGAAATTTTTGAATTAATACAATACTTCACTATTATAACTCAAGAATATGAGAAATAGATCCTTTAGCAATCTTAGGTGAAAACGGTTTGAGTTTATAAATATCGATCAGAAATGATTTTGTATGGATAAAGAAACAGCTGAACTTCATCTGGTGTTCCTGTATTACTGAGACTCGCCAGGTGGCAAGATAAGGTCAGACACACCTATTTCAGGCGACTCTCTTACTCAATTGCAATCCTTGTTTGTGATCATCCTGCAGTTGGATTCGCAAAACGAAAAACGAAATAAAAAGGAGATAGAAAGAGACGGAGAAAGGAAACTTAACTGGTAGTTTGTATTTTTTTTCTCGCCCCGGCTTTGTTTAACAGAACTAAGTGGCGAATGCAGGACTGCTCATAGTCTAGTCATTTGCGGCTGGAGTGTAATAAAACCGTTTGACAAGACTGAAAAGGTTTGATTCCGTTTCTGAAAAACGTTAAAACGTTTTTGTTTTTGTTTTTTTTTTTTTGTCATTTTTACTTCGGAACCCGATGATCATCATAATAGAAAAAACCACAAGAATTTCACAGTGGCTTTTCGTTTTAAATCGACTGGCCATACTGAAGTAATTGAGTGAAGGGACGCAGTAAGTTGTTGTTTTGCAAGGGTCAGCTATAACTCCGGTCGCAGAAACAAGCTGATACACAGACGATTAGTGTCAGCTTTTAATTACACGTTTGATAACTTTAATAAAAACGGATTTCCAAAACAAAATATGTTTTATGACTGTTTAGAAGTGTGTATGCATTAAATTGAAAGAAAAATGTTTATTTGAGTAGGTTAATCGGCTTTTTAACATCCTGAAATGTTTAACATTTTTTGCTGTTATTTCAAGTTATTTGAAATTCAAAACAGAAGTTTCATGTTTCATTGAGAAGCAAATGATACGCGAGAGGCATTAATAAACCATAAACATATGAAAAATTTGGTAGTTAAACTATTCTGTTCTATTTCTAGTAGTTCACATACGCTTTTTTGGTTTTGTTACGATTTTTGACATTTCTGAGCAACAGTTGACGCGAAGAACAATTAATTAAAGTTTGTATTCTCATATCTAAATGTCAGTCTGTTCAGAATCTAATCTCCCAAATTTGCACAAGCTGATGTTGACTTAGGCCAAAAAAACTAGCGAGCGGTCCGTATTTCGCCTTGCTAATGAGTACGGCCCAATCACCACTCTTAAGTGTCTACAGACTGAATTTTCACGTTCACTACTAGGACAATTGGTGAGTATTGGACTACAAATGGGCCTTTCAGCCGCTTTTATGCCTAGAAGAGAATAAACGTGTTGTTGAGAAGACATTTTTGCCAAAAAAGCATTAGGTGGTTAATTAAGACATTTCGGCGCAGTGTCGAGCGCCCATGAAATTAAATAAGCTCTTTCCGTTGCCATGCGGTTCCGTGCTCATTTTCGCACAAAGAGGAAATCTACAAATCACCAGGTAAGCGCTATTTCGGCTAGACTGCTAGCAGTCCCTTTCTGGCAGGATAGTGAGGAGCTCTCGCCAAAATCGAGGCGAGAGTGGTGAACCTGTAATGAATGGGGGAGAGGCGGTTTTTCTCGCGCCATTCTCCAGTCTCTTCGCGTTCTTTTCTCACCGCACTGTTGCTCGCCGCACTATTTATAGATTGTGGTTCGACTATCCAAACAGGAACTTCCAGCGGTCAATACTGCGGCAAAAAGAATCCATCCCCATCAAACTTTATTTCCACAGTGATCATTGAAGCTTTAGTTTTAATATAATTCTATTTATTGGTGTGGATATTTCAAGGAGATTGTTATTTGGTAAGAAAGGAAAAACGGTAACACAGGCACGTAACAATTTTTTTTAAATTTTATTTTCAAGACGTACAGTGTGGAGGAGATATAACTGTGAACGGCACTGGTGAAATCAAAAGCCCTCGTTACCCACTGCCCTACCCTAATGATGTGGACTGCGAGTGGAAGATTTGCACTGAAGCTGGCTCAAGAATCACAATAACTTTTCTCGACTTTGAGGTATACGTTAATAGAAACAATTATTCCTAAATGTCCACGTATATATCCACGTATATACCGACGGATATTCACTGACCTCGAGGTGATTGACCGCTGCAGTCCCAGTTTTACTTATGTTGTGCTGTGTTGTGTGGCAACTCCAGTCCGGTTCTATGAATTTTATTGTTGTTTACTTGTTTGTTTTACTTTGTTTGCACTAAACAGAAAGTAATTTGGCGATAAACTCAACCTCGTCCCCAGGGTTTATCCCTTGGAAGGGGAACGAGGCTGGCGCCAAGCTATCTAACTTGTAAGAAGAAGCATATTATCTGTTATTGTTTTCATTATTATTTTCATACAAAGACAATAGATGAAGATGTTGGTATTGACTTTTCATATGATCAAATGAATGTCTGTTATGCAGGCTATTCCAAATGCAACATTAAGTCCCCGTTGAACAAACCGGAAGAGGCTATCCAGATCGTCAAAGCCACCTGCAGACGACTGATCCGAGCGCGCATTACGACTTCGTTGACCAATAAGATCAACGACCAGAGTACTTATACTATCTACTGACGTTAAACTGACTGACGTAAATCACTTGACTCCCCTCAGTTTGTCGAAACGCCAGTCAATGTCATCACAAACTAGTCCTTCTCAGGACTACACTCACCCTGACGATCGTGCTTCACTTAGTTATGATATGACTCCTGGGTTCAAACCCTTTACGATTTTAAACATTAAAGATCACACAAAATTTGACTCACTTGCTTGCAGAAAACACTAAGTTGGTATGTAACAAATCTTTTGTTTTTCAGTTAGAACCAGCCAGCGACTGTGGATTTGACAAATTGGAGGTTTACAATGGAGGAACAAAGGATTCGACCAATCAGTTACCCGACTTATGTGGGAGTGAGTTACCGGCTCCAATCGTGTCCAGCGGTAACGAGATCATCCTCAGGTTCCGCTCGGATTTTTCAGTTTCTAAAAAAGGCTTCAAACTGCAGTACGCCAGCACAGGTTTGTCCTAATGGCCAATAGAAAGTTACCTCTCAAAGGGGCGCCGTCAACGGGGTTTTACTGGTTTTATGTCAAAACTGTCCTCGAATCTCAGATCTCAGATCCGCTGTTATCAATTATTAACCTATCTTTGTTATCAGGAGTTTTGCCAGATAGACTGAAAATATCTAAAATTATTCCTATCTTTAAATCTGATAACGCTAGCCTAGCACAAAACTACCGACCAATTTCTATACTTCCTGCCTTTTCTAAAATTTTCGAAAGAGCTGTTTATAATCGTATATTTCAATTCTTAGTCGATAATGACATATTATTTAAACATCAATTCGGTTTTCGTCCTGGCCACTCTACTTCCCACGCTTTGATTAATTTTATGAACAAAGTTGCCAACGCTGTTGACTGTCAAAAATACTTAGCTGGAATATTTCTTGACTTATCAAAAGCCTTTGATACCTTTGATCATGCAATACTATTATCTAAATTGGAAGCATGTGGCATCACTAGGACAGCCCATCAATGGATAACTGACTATTTTCGTAATAGGATACAATATGTCCAAATTGATGATTCTAAATCCGATGCTTTAAGACAAATTTGTAGCGTACCGCAAGGCTCTATACTAGGCCCCCTCTTTTTTATTATTTATATAAATGATCTCCCAGCCTGCTCTAGTTCTAATGAACTCGAATTTATATTATTTGCTGATGACACCAGTATATTGTTTTAACATAGTGACCTGGATGTACTTACCTCCCATCTTAACGACCAGCTCCACAATGTTTCAACTTGGCTAAAAGCCAATAAGTTCTCAATCAGCGTCAAGAAAACAAAACTAATGATCTTCAGACCAAGGCAAAAAACGTTACCTATCAGTGGGCATATTGTCATAGAAAATAATGTACTTGACCAAGTAGATAATACTAAGTTTCTTGGAGTTTACATTGATCAGCACCTTACGTGGAAAACTCATGTAAATTTTATTACGGCTAAGATTTCTAAATCTGTCGGGTTACTTTATAAAGTTAAATACTATTTGCCCTCAAAATCTGTTCTTACACTATGCTATGCCCTTGTTTATCCATATCTTACTTTCTGCAATTTAATTTGGGCCTCTACTTATGTTACCAACCTGCAACGAATTTACCTACTACAGAAAAGAGCAGTCCGGGCGATCTCCTAGGCTGACTACAAGGCTTCAAGTAAACCTCTTTTTGCAAATTTAGAAATTCTTGATGTCTTTAGTATCTACTCGCTCTAAGTAAGTTCTTTTATGTACTTATATCATCATGACGCTTTACCTACTGCTTTTAATCAAATCTTTCAAACTGGAAATCAGATTCATCAATATTCAACGAGATACTCTGACCTTTACCGATCTCATACCTGTAGAAAAAATATCAAAAAATTTTCGATCCTGTTTCAAGGTCCTAGGATATGGAATTCATTACCAAGCAACATCAAAAACGCCCGACTTTTAATATATTCAAGCGTGTGATCAAACCATTTTTAAGGGCCAGACAAGATACAACCTAAATACCATAACACTTTAAATCTATCTTTTTGTCTAAGCACACTTATATATTTAAAATACACGTCTTTTCTTTATTTTTAAATGCCGCCTAGTAGTAGTATTTAAATGCCCGTGGGGGAGAATCTCTATTCCTCATAAGCTTTGCTTCTCGGAGATTTCCCCGCAACAGTCTCTCCTTCCAAGTTGTATGTTCACTTTAACTTTAATATTAATTAGCTATTTATTATCTCTTCTATTCTATTTGTAATTTATTCTGTGTGGCAAGAAGATAATAAATCTCTCATTAGTACAGCTTTTCACACACTAAAAGGTCCTGTAAAACTAAAACAAAGATGCAGTGTATCACGTATATTATAACGCAGTGAGATGAAATAATAATGAATTTGCGGCTATTTCTCCAAGACGCATCTTTAGAAGTTGACAAAAGACGACGGTAAACAGTTTCATTTCGGGGACATAGTCTCCTTCAAAGGAAAGAAAGAAAACTGAGCGTCCGCTGGCGCGAAGAAATTATCCGCGCAATCGCGGTGACTGCAGCTGCATTTTTAGAGCGATCAGCATTGGCATTTTTATCAGATGTGGTCTTCTGAACCCTTATAAATATAAATGATGTCAACACCAACATTTCTTGCCTAATGCGGCCACGGCCAATCCTATATTGCCAATATTGTATGCTGCAAGGGATTGTTCGCATGAAATATGTTACTATGTACCTCCATATGCAAGCAATGTTTTCATGCTGCAAAAGGAACGCCTCCCCTCTTAATCTTGCAACAATTAAAGTAAGATTTGTGTGGTAGTGTATTTAATAACTCTATTTCCGTTACCTTTATTTCTTTCTTTATAGGTTGTAGCAAAACATTTGGCGGGGAAAGTGGTGTGATTACGTCCCCAAACCATCCAGACAACCACCCCGTGTCTCTGGACTGTTCCTACCTTATCAGGGTTCCCAGCGGAAAAACTGTCACTCTCAGCTTTTCACATTTTGACTTGGAGCCTTCTCAAAGTAAGTTGTCGAGTGATTTCGAGGGATTTTAAAAGACAACTACGGTAACACCAACGGAAACATAATTTTAGGGCATAACAATCCTGAAACTTATCTGCGATTCATTCTGGCTTGCTTAAGTTGCCGGTAACGTGTGCGAACTTTCCAGGAACTAAACTAGATGGAGCGGCGTTGAAGTTGTGCTCGCATATCACACAGAACCTTGAATCCACCCATTTCATGTTGGTTTTCAGTCAAACGACGGTAAAGAAATATGTCAAAGTTCAAGTGTAGACCCATTGTTTTGCTGATTAATCCAATAGGCCATTCCGAGTTACTCTGAACTGTCTTTAATAAAGCGAGGCTTGACGTACAATCTTTCTAATGATAATGACTCTTCACTGAAATGCAAATGAAACTAATAGCTCACTTTCGAAAGACTGGGATCGACAGTGTCATATGAAATCCATTGATCCAGGACCTCGCTTTGAGGAAAGAGGAAGCTAAAGAAAAACTGTATCCGCAAATGACCTATTGTTCTGTGTTGAAATATTAATCGATCGCTGCCGGCGGTGTCGCTGTTGCTTTGACTTATATCAGTTTTTGTTGCCAATTACAATGCAGACAATATCACAAGACTACGGTTTTGGGTCATTATTAGAGACATAAGCATAAACTGCATTTAAATAATGGGAAACAGTGAAATAACAATTTGTCATGGAAGATAAGCGCCAAAGAGACAAGAATAAATGCAAATTTTGCGGATTACAAATGACCGTTTTGAATTGAGTCTAAACCTTTCTAGACTGCAAAACAGTCGGTTTTTATTTTCTTTTTCGCAGTCTAAATCCAAAGACTGTGACGTACCTCCTTTAAATTCTTTTTATTCATTAGTCTGTGGACAGTAAGCAATTCTGACGACCGTGGCTACCAGAAGTCGTACAAAGTCAAATGAATTCAGATTCAAGCATTTCAAACGAATTTCTATTTTTCTTAATATTTCTGCACTCTGTCTGTCTGTGTTTTTGTCTGACTTAAGGTTCCGACAGATGTCCGTACGACTATGTTGAAATTTTTGATGGTCAGCATCCACAGTCTCAAAGCCTTGGGAAATTCTGTGGTAGCAACAAGCCCGCCCCAGTCCACTCGTCCACCAATGAACTTCTCCTGAAATTTGTCTCGGATCGGTCCATAACTCGCTCTGGCTTTGTCGCCTCCTACACCGCTGAAACTCAAGGTACGTATTCTTGTCTAGCATTTATGAAGTAGAAGGATTTAGTCGCATTGCTTGCGTTTCAAAGTGGTGATAATTAAAAGAGCATAACTTTAACTACTAATCCTAGTTCTTCAACTCCCAAGAGAAGATAAATGAGATCAGGGTGAGTTAGCAATAAATATAACCTTCAAAGGGGAGGAAACGTATTCAGCTATTCAAGAAATAGCCATGTATCCAAAGGGTACATGTGTGGGATACACTGTCCGTAATGCATTACAAACTTTACAACTAATTAGCATTAACGGATCGGACTTACAACCCAATGATATTAGTGTGGGATACTTTTGGTATCCCACACAAAAAGGTACCAAGCAATGTAGTTACTTGTGGTTCTGTTTATTACGGTGCCCAAGTGTGTGTTCGCTTTTGAGCTGGATGAAACCATAAAGTGTAGCAAGAGCCCATGAGTGTAGACATTAATTTGTTTATCTGTACTTCAGATAAACGAAAAACGTATAGTATTCTTTTTTCGTCTCTGATAGAGATATATTCAATTTAAAGAACTTAAATAAAAAGGACTTTCTCATTTTTTTCTGCTGTAACAGTTCCTAATCATTGTCTGGTTAATAACGGAGGATGCAGTGACATTTGCTCCAAGACAGATCATGGAAGGATCTGTTCCTGTCATCCGGGATACTCTTTGGATGTTGACGGTGCAACTTGCACAGGTAAAATCCTACGCTAAATGACAATCGCCAATCAGCACTAAGTGTTTCATGATCCATAGCTAAATAGGACCACAATTCCTTTGTTCGCTCTGACGAAAGGATGACGATAGAAACGTCACTTGCTAAGTATCTACGGTAGTCTCCGAATGCCATTCTCTGATTGACTATGCTACTCTGATTGACTATGCTACTCACTATCTATTCTGTGATAGATAGGGAGTAGCTATTGTCAACAAAATGGCGCCCGCTTCTTCGCGTTTTCGAAGTGTCTGGAAAGGAGAATTTGGATAATTTACTTGTTTAGTTTTGAACGACTAGTAGATTTACACTAAAACAATTATATTATTCGCTCTCGATTTCTATGCGTGATAGCTGATTCGGGCTGCGCCCTCATCAGCTATCATGCGATAGAAATCTCGAGCTCATAATCTAATTGTTAAATAAATAGTGAGTAGCGGTTGTCAACAAAATGGCGGCCGATTCTTCGCGTTTTCAAAGTATCGAGGAGGATTTAGGGCCTGTTTACATGGAGGTGGGGGACCCCAGGTAGGTGAGGTAGCCCGCCTAGCCGTGGTTGAAAAATGGCCCGCGTTTACATGCAAACTTACAACCCCGGGGTCCCGGGGTGACTTACTAGACGTTGTTGCGTGGTCGCTAGGCATTTAAACATAGAAAATGGCGGGCGAACGACGCATTTTGGCGGTCAGTGTTCTTTTCCTCTCATTATCTGCTCTCGCTGCAACATTTCAGTGCTGTGGCTTTTTACTGTTACTTTTGATGATACAAAGCCTCCGCCAAAGGCAGTTAACTGCTCAGGCAACGCAGCAATACAATGCTACTGTTGCACGACTTCGACGCATCCGAAGAAGAATTAACCGTCGAGGTAGAATGTGGAGAAGTTCGGGGAGGACAGAACAGTGGTGGCTCAACTTGTTCAATGGAATTTTGCCAGAAAGGGAGTGGAAGAAGAGCTTAAGGATGAATCGTGCGGGTTTTTATGTCTGTAGCAGACGAATTGTAACATGAACTCGACCCCGGCTAGGCGGGTTACCCCACCTTGAGTCGTTTACATGGCAAAATGCGACCCCGGCTGACAGGGTTACCCTACCTGGCAGACCGGGCAACCCGCCTAGGCGGGTTACCCCACCTATCATGTAAACATGATCAAATAAAAATGAGAGATTATATGGAGAGGCGGGTTACCCCACCTAGGCGGGTTACCTCACCTACCTAGGGTCCCCCACCTCCATGTAAACAGGCCCTTAGATAATTTACTTTTTTAGTTTTTAACCACTAGTAGATTTATACTAAAGCAATTAGATTATTCGCTCTCGATTTCTATGCGTGATAGCTGATGAGGGCGTAGCCCGAATCAGCTATCACGCGATAGCTCATAATCTAATTGTTATATAGCGACTTCAGTCATAAATGAGCAGTCAGAATAAACACACAAGTAAATACAACTGGTGCTAATTCGATGGTGTTTGTTGATAGTATGGAGTGGTTTTCAATTAAATGTCGAGAGCAATTCGTGTTAGCTTTGGTTTTGCAGTACTTCTTTCTGTGATTGGTCAACAAAACTTTCTGAACCAATCAGAGACGAAACTAATCGTGACTTTGCTGCAGGCGTTTTCCCGCGCTTGGCACCAGCTGTATTGCTTCGAATTCTGATTGGCTTCCTGTGCTGTTGACGTTTTTTTTGGTCAGATTAATTGCTTTTGTTTTGGTGTTATGACTCCCAATTGAAAATCACTCTGTGGCAATAACACATATGCGCTACCATTTCTCATTTAAGCTCACAGTTTCTTCTCACATTTACTCACAAGAGATGGACGAATATCAAATTCAGCGGCAATTTTCCCCTCATTAGGCGTCAGTTTTGGCCATGTTACGTATTTTATTCCATGTCACCTTCATCTTGTCTGCGCTCCTACGTTTGTCAACTTATTCTTTTCGTTTCGTCTAGATAACAATGAATGCGTGATCAACAATGGAGGTTGCTCGGAGACTTGTGTGAACACTATTGGCGGATTTTATTGTCAGTGTAGAGAGGGTTATGTCCCCAACACAGACAACAAAACTTGTATTAGTAAGTACACTATTTCCAGCAATGGCAAAAATCAACTTTCACACTCCGTTCAGCTAACCTCAAAATCACTGAACTTGGCTACAGTTTGTGTGTGCGGATCATTGCTTGGTAATCAGAACTTAATTGTGTATCAGCATTAAAAAAAAATGCAAACAGAAAGTTTAAATGGGTTTTCGACAGATGGAAAATAAAACGGCAGTATGAATTTCTGATTTCTGAAGAGGGAGTATGGTAAAAGTTATTGAAAAGAAGCTTAAGGTGTTGCCTTCCAACAACGAGGCCTTCCAAAGGATAGAAGCGACAAGCAACATGGCTCCGAAAGCAGGCGACAATCTTCTCCCAAAACACCGACAATCGACAGAAATTGGCAGAAAACGCGCGACAGCGACAATTCACTTTCCATTCCTCTTTGTTTTCGTTGCGACAGCGACATTTGTCCGTAACGAAACAAGCGACAGACAGAATAGTACACGAGCGACAAAGCGACACCAGACCACCCCTTGGAAGGCCTCGACACCCCTCAGAACATAATATTGAAATTAAAAACCCAAAGAAAGTGAAACCACTGGGATTAGTCTAGGAAATAAAGCTTTAGGCGCCATTCATTCACGACGACAAAGGCCCAAATAATGCTAGAGGATCAAGGGGTTGCATACCCCTTAACTCAAACCAAATTTTATTTTTTTAACTTCATCTTTCTTGCGATAGGTCATCAGGCAACAAACCTTTTCAGTGTTTTCTTCTAGGAAACCGGGTATTACTGGAGAGAGGAATATCTCACCTTTAAGCCGCGGCTACACGAGCGATTTTTTGCTTGCGATGGTGATGCGATTTTTTTTTAAATTGTCGCGTCACCAGCGCGCAGTGAAAATCACCCGTGTAGCCACCCTCGCACAGGTGATGCGACAGCTCAAAAAATCGCAGAAAAAGAATCGCGAAAAATTAAACTCATTCAATTTCTCGCGATTTTTTTCTTGCGACTATTTACCTGTTGCGTTGCTAGTTCAAGGGTGGCTACACTTGCGATTTTCATCGCGCGCTGGTGACGCGACAAAATTGAAAAATCGCATCACCATCGCAAGCAAAAAATCGCTCGTGTAGCCGCGGCTTTAGAGTTCTGGTTCCCGACGAGTATTTCTTCAAGTCTGTTTGCTATCAGTTGCTGGTAGTTTTTAGTGTAAAGTAACCCTACGTGTTTCTTCATATTGTTACCTTTCAACGCGCTTTAGTTTTAAAAATCAAAATTAAAATTGGCTATCTGGGAATGCACACTTCGCAAGTAATGTTGATGACACGTTTTACCCGCAAAGTAAACCTGTACATATTTTGTTCTTATACAAATGCCAGATGAGAATGAATGCGCAACTGGAAATCACCAATGTACACAGCTTTGCCGTGACAGTGAGGGAAGCTATTACTGTGAATGTCACAAAGGCTACAGAATTGGAGCTGATAGAATCACGTGTGTAGGTAAGTGAGGCGAGTTCATTTGGCATACGTAAGACGTCACGGGGTAAATTGACAACACTGGAGTTGACAATGCGGTAAGGTGGGAAAAAGTGTTCCGGAGGGTCCAAGCTGAAAGCGAAGAAAACCAAAAGGTAGTCTTCTTACCACGGCGTTTCTATAGCCGTTTCGTTGGTTTTAATTTATAGTTATAGTTATGTTTACAAACAATTCTTAATGTTGTCGGAACTCCATACTCAAATTCCTAGAATTTTCTTTTTTCAGATGTGGATGAATGTGAGCTATCGCAGAGTTTTCATCACTGTCAACAAACATGCGTGAACACACCAGGAAGCTATTACTGCATGTGTAAGAAGGGTTTCAGACTTAGCGCCAACGGCAAAACGTGTAGAGGTACTAGTTGACAAATTTCTGCCTCGAAAGTAACTATAAATGGCCTGAACAAGTCAATCTCAGTTTGTCTTGTGTTCTTTGATTCCAAAATTATGTAAGGTTACCTTTTTGACAATATTTCAAATCCTAGAACAAATTAATCGTTGCAGTTTTGTTTTCAACTTGACCTATCGCTCTTTGAATTCAAGTTGTGCGACTGATAAAGGCTTACGTTAAGGATAGTATAAGATGTGAAGGTGAAATGGGAGGACCTATATAGATCTGCTTTTTCTTTTTTCAGAGCGGAAGGGTGGAATAAAACGCCATGAATGTTTGCCTCTAATCTGTCTTTCTGTCTGTCTGTCTTTCTCTCTCTCGTGGTCTTTCTGTGATTCTGTCTTTCTGTCTGTCTGTCTGAATGATTGTCTATCGTTTCTCTTTTTAACTGTCATAATTGTGCTCGTCCACGGGAAGTGTGATGATAAACTCCCTCCCTTACATTTCATTCAAAAACGCATTGGCCATGCAGGACCTTTCTGTCAGAACATATTGGAGAATTGTCATTATATAACGACCACCAGAATTATATCTTGGCAAATACCATGTGGTGCAATATTTTAAGTAGAAAGAAAGAAAGTCATATACCTCCATTCAAGGAAAAAAAGAAACAAATACACTTGTTGTTTTTTCAGACGTAGACGAGTGCCTGTTGGGAGGCGTGAAATGTGAGCAGAGCTGTGTCAACATACCTGGAGGCTTCTACTGTGACTGTTACCATGGATACCACAAAGATGACAACCTTCCTCACAAGTGTGTTGATACTAATGAATGTTTGGAAGGCAGACCTGACTGTCACAAGTGTTTCAATCTTGAGGGAAGGTGAGGGCCCTAACTCTAACAGTATTTACAACCACAGAAATAACGACATACCATATTTTTTTCAGGAGATTGTATCGCAAGTTTTAAAAAGGACCTAGCCTTGAATAGCACCTAATCTAGACGCTATGTGGGGATTTGAAACGATTTCTGCTTGGACGTTGCAGCACGTGTATAGCTGGACTTCATATTTTATTTCAAAATGTAGTTTTCTCCTTATACTACTACGTGAGAAATTTCTGCAATTTGATTGGCTGAGAGCAGAAGTATTTCAGCTTAATATGAAATGCCTACATGTGAAAATTACAGTTTGCAGTGGTGAACAAAATCACGTATGCCAGTGCGCTCGTGTATTTAATTTGTCACTCGTATTTTTTCTGGTATTTATTCCTGCATTTATTCCAGCTACCGTTGTGAGTGCGAAGAGGGTTACATTGCAGTGGATAACCAAACTCGCTGTGCCGATATCGATGAATGTGCGGTTCACAATGGAAACTGCTCTCAGATCTGTGTGAACATGGAAGGTAGTTACATGTGTGAGTGCAGCCCGGGATATAAGGCCCTCGATTCTGCGTAAGTTGTACCTGTTCCTCTATTCCACACTTGTTCATTTGGAAAAAAGAGTGGCATATATTATGTTTCAAGTGATTCGCCCTTATTTCTGTCAATAAAACCACACGTTTGCATTACCGTGTATAGTAATTATACTTCTTTCATCAGTTTCATCGAACATAGTCTCTTATCCTTGAACTTCATGAACTCCATTCACCACTTACCTTTAATAAGCACCCCCACCTCCCTTCCCTGCCTCTTCACAAAAGAAAACAAAAAAAGAAAGAAAGCACGTAACGAGCACCACCCCAGATTTCCCTCGTGTCATTCTCGTCCGCACCTTACCCGGAAAAATGCTCAGTGAGAAAAGCAATTCTTTTGTGTCGCATGAACAAATAGTAAGAATCCTGAACAGCTTTCCATTGGATTCGCCGATTATTTAAGCTTTATGAAGGTGAAAGGAAAAGCATTCTTAACTCAATTTCAGCTAACGCACTTCATGCATTCTTTCTTGTAGATCACGCACTTGTGCGGACATCAATGAGTGCGCCAAGAACAATGGAAAGGGAGATTGCGAGTACGCATGCGAAAACACTGCCGGGTCATTCCGCTGTTCATGTCCCACAGGCTTCGAGTTGGGTGACGATGGCTTGACGTGTCATGATATCGATGAATGTAACGCTAACAATGGGAACTGTTCTCAGAAGTGTGTAAACAAGCCTGGTAGTCACATTTGCGCTTGTTTTGATGGCTTTGTCAACTCGGGACAAAATGGAACTGATGCCATTTGCATTGACATTGGTAAGAACTCTGTTACTTTTTGTGCAAATTATTTAAGCCGGTAACTTGAAACTTACAAGGCGGCAAGTGCCATGTCTTTGTGCTTCTTTTGTTCGTTTGTCTTATTTTTCTTCAAGCTTTTGGCTTCTTAGCCATGTTCGAATATCACACCCGACTCACATATAACCCGATCTGTTTAACATTACTGATCAAAAAATGTGGAGATTAAAAACATAGCTTAAATTAACGTGTTCAAGTTTCTGATCGAGGGAAGGGTTTTGCCATAGGATGTGCAAGGCTTCTTTTACTGGTATACGTGCTGACCAAAATGTAATTTTAAACCACACTAACACCCGCCCTAGAGGATCGTTTCTCAGATTTTCATGCTGTCACAAAAGGGTAAAGTTCGTGTCATACGTCAGATGTACATGTTGGCATCTGTAGAGCGCATTAAGCTTAAAGCTTCTGCTAATTATGTTGCTGTTTGCTGCAGATGAGTGTTTTGATGAGATTCACGAGTGTGACAGCCTTGCAAAGTGTAACAACACTGCTGGAAACTACACTTGCCAATGTCCAGATGGGTACTTCTCGCAGTGGAAGCAGTGTATTGGTAAGGGAGCTGAAACTGTATATGAAAATAATGTTTTGTACTCAAATCATTAAGAAAGGCCTTAAAACTTTACACCTGTCACTTTTCACGCAAAATTACCCAACAAAAATTTCTCGCTACATACAGTGACACGTTCTCACAGTCTCACACGTACGCAATCACTCACACCTCACGTGCACACTGTTCGCATTCTGCACTTGCTGTCCTTGACTACGTGGAAGATCCGGTGTATTTAAGACTAACTACTCGAGAGACGGCATGCGTGTGAGACTGACTGCGTAAGAAACTACTTGAGTATGATACGAAGCGCGTGAGACTGAGACGCGCATGAGACGTGCGTAAATAAGTTCGGAACCGAATGCGAGACAGCATGTGAGTGAGGTCGACTCCACTAAAGACTGCGGCCCGCAGTCTGCATGTGAGTCGACCTCACTCACATGCTGTCTCGCATTCGGTTCCGAACTTATTTACGCACGTCTCATGCGCGTCTCAGTCTCACGCGCTTCGTATCATACTCAAGTAGTTTCTTACGCAGTCAGTCTCACACGCATGCCGTCTCTCGAGTAGTTAGTCTTAAATACACCGGATCTTCCACGTAGTCAATCTCACACGCGCACAGCCTCACGAATTCATTCTCGCATTCACGGACTGCCTTACGTAGCTAGTCTCATAGGTATGCAATCACCCGCACAGTCAGTCTCCCACGCAGTCTGTCTGACATGCAAGCAGTTTCTTGTGCAGTCCTCGTCTCAAAAGCCCGCTGTCTCTTACACAATATCACACTCATGCAGTACCGAGTTCACGGAGTATCCCACAAACACAGTCTCTCGCACACCTAGTCTTTCACGCTTTAAGCCTTGCTAGTGTAAAGACTAAGGATCACGTATTTACAAGCATGCATTCTAGCACTCACCTAGTCCTACAAACTAGCGCAGCCTTCTACACGATATTTCATCCGAATTCACACTGTCAGGGAGTTCAAGTACTTACGTAAGTGTCACATTCACGGAAGAATGAAAGCAAGATTTGCACAGCCACAGCCGGGCAAACAAGGTTTATTTCCGCATTTTTGATACTTCATGATCAAGTGCTTGAATTTTTATAGAGTGTTTCGACCTTTGGTTTCAGACGTTGAAGAATGTGCCAACCCTGAGGTCCACCAGTGTCAACAGATTTGTAACAACACCCGAGGAAGGTAACCACTACACCATTGTGTTTTGCCGCTGTTGTTTTTGTGGTTATTGCTTTTCCAGCCAAAACTATCACCTAAAGCAGTTAAACATGGGCTATTTAATGGCCTTCCCTATTTCCTGATGTGTAATATTTAATGGAATGTTTGTTTGTCTGTTTGTTTTGTGCTTTTTTGCATTCTACTTCTTGTTTAGCCTACACCTCAAGACCACACATCTGCGTGTATCATTTAAAAATACTAACCTGTGTCTCTTATGGTTTAGTTTTCACTGTGAATGCCGAAAGGGATTTGCTCTTCAGTCTGACAACAAAACGTGTGCTGGTAAGTAATGCTTCTTCTGCACCTCTGTTTTATTTTCTTTCTCCGTAAGCCCGTAATTACAACCTTAACCGTTATCATGGTTTCGTTATATCCAGACATCGACGAATGTAAACTAAACATATGCGAGAAAGGCTGCAACAACTCAGTTGGAAGTTACCAGTGCACATGCCCCCTTGGCTATCAACTGGCAGCGGACGGCCATCACTGCGAAGGTACATTAAAAAGAACCTAATAAAGCCAAGATTAAAAACATCAACTGATAAATTTAGAAAGAGAATTGTAACTTAGAAAAGTAGTCGAGTTTGAGAAACCATGAGCGCTTCCCATTTGTATGGGAAACCCAGTAATTCCGGGAAGAACTTAACTGAAACCGTTCATCCTGGTGGAATGTTTTCAGAAGAAAGGTGATACCTTTCGAGATACAGTATTACCTTTTTACTCGCTTTTTAATACCGGAATTTCCGGAAATTTCTGTACCATTGACCACACTTACCAGTGCCAGGCTCCTAATGGTAAAACTTGCATGTTTTTTTAGTTGATACCCAGGCCCCGGCCCACTGGCATCCGAAACTTGGGTATCAAATGATACGGTTCAATCCGTTCCGCTTCCTTGGTGTGAAATTAGTGCAGTTCCAAAAATTTCATTCAAATGTTAAACGCTCCATGTTTCCAAAACGTGGACGGATAAAACGCTATGAATATGCAACATTTTCGAGCGGCATTTCTATAGAGCGTTTTCATTCGCGTGACTACCGGCCATGTTGGTTTACTGAAACAACATTAAGCAAGTTTTTGTATAAAAATAGAGTTCAATTGCGATAGGTTTAGTTTGGGACACCAACATGGCCGCCGTGACGTCATGTGAAACAAAACATTTTGATTGTCGCTGGGTAAAAACTTGTTTTATCGAAAGTAAAACTAAGTACCTTTTTATTTGCTGCTAGCCTTGGATAAGAGAAGCCTGTGAAAGGCGTTTTCTTGTAAGCTCCATCGAGACTTAGACCTCTATAACTAGTCCAGTTTCGAGTTCGCCATCACCGCTGAATAAAAGTACTGAGAACGCATTTGCACACCGTTAGCCTCGACCTAAAGAAAAATATTCTCAAATTCCAGCAAGAAGATGACCTGTTTACAGCTCCAAAGATGTCTATTGTTTAATTTTCAAATTTGTTGCACCTTCCCGCCGGTATTTGTGAATATTTTACTTTAGGTTGAGGCTAACGGTGTACAAATGCGTTCTCAGTACGTTTATTCAGCGGTCATGGCGAACTCGAAACTGTTATATCTTTCCACAGAGAGAAAGCCTTTTTTACAGCTATTTTTAATGCATCGTGGTAACTTCTCTTATCTCAAATACAGTTTTACAAAAAAATCTTCTTATGACTCAGTGGTGCTCAAAACATACCTGTCTTTGCCTGCAGATGTAAATGAGTGCTTAGAGAACAATGGTGGTTGCGATCAAAGATGTGTCAACGAAAATGGAAGGTATTGTAATTTTTATTTTATTGAAGAGATTATTTTTGCTCATTTATGTTTCATTGTTACTGCGGTCGCAGTTGCTTTTTAGTTTAATTGTTTGACGCAACCTCTTAAGTAATTTCTAGTATTTCTCGGAAAGGTCTTCGAAACGTCGATTTAGAGTTGTGACGAAGTGTTAAAATGGTTTAAAAGAAGAAGGAAGCAAAAAGCTTCGCACTAACATTAAACGAATGAGGATGAATCTCTTCTACATTCTTGATCACTAGACTGTTAATCAGATGTTTGTCTTTGTTTCAGTTATTCATGTGCTTGTCATCACGGCTTCAAGCTTCTCAGAGACGGCTCGACCTGCAGAGGTAAATACATTGCATTTGATCGCATCATTTTGGTTTGGCAAACGGAAAGAGTCTATGGACGTATAGTAATCATGTCATCATCTCTTGTCATCTAGATTCCTTCCGCTCTGAAGGGACATAAGAACGAATATTGAAGTAGTGTGTAGAATGGTGTTTGGCGATTTGTTCCAAAATTTGAAAGGTTTCCCAGACATTTCTGGGACATAAATCACCTTCTATAACTTCAATATTGAATACAGTTGTTGACAATAACATTCGTATATCATGACAGCTTGTATTTCGTTGGCGTCGTCCGGAAATGTTCACCTGTAATACAATGATCTTCATTTTATTATTTTGACGTCACGATCTCGTACCCAGGGTCTTCGTTCCTCTTGTCGAGCGGTCGGGAAACGATCGGCTCTGGCAAGGTCTGACCTTGGCTCAGTCTCCAGCCGTGGGTTTCTCGGTGCTCCCGCGATCTTCCCCACCACCCACGGCTGGAGACTGAGCCTAGATCTGACCCTGAAGCCCAAAAATATCGTACTTGCGTTTGGCCTGCGCATGCTTAAGATTCTGTGTTATGTGCAATCTCGTTCCCAGAGCCCACGTCCCCGTTATCCAGAGGAGCAGATAAGCGTTCCACGCTCCGAGGTATAAGAGGAACGTGGGCTGTGGGAACGAGATTGGACCATGTTGGGCTTCTCTTTTTACTTCCGGTCATTTGTATTGTTTCAAGAAACCAATGCGAATCGTAAACTTAACGGATCATTCGAGAGTCGCTTGTTTCTTTAAGTGTGTGCAGTACGGAACGAAGACTTTGATGACGTCACAGTCCAGAATTGAACTAGCTGTTCCTCAAAGAAACTGGATCACACTCGCGCTGCAACTTGGGTGAATAACGTACCGGGGTAAAAATTTTCTTTTCTCTTAGATATTGATGAGTGCCTGCTGAATACTGCGTGTTGTAATCAAGATTGCGTCAACACAGAGGGCAGCTATAACTGCACTTGTTACCCCGGATACACAGCCATGAGCGACTGCACATGCGTGGGTAGGTTAACAAGGCTTCTAGTTGAAACTGGAAAACAAATCTGTTTAGCAATACCTCCTGCTACTGGTGCTTTTGCTTATTCTATGCAAGATGATTCGAACGCTATATGGATCACTAAATTAAGTTCTCACACTTCCCGGCAAGGAAACTAATTATCTGAAGACTGCGAGTAGTCTTTAATTTTGGTGATGGATTGTGGGGCGGGAGAAAGATGCGCGCGAGAGAGAGATTAGGGAGCTTTAGCAACGAGGACGGCAACGGCAACGAGAACACCACAAAACAATAGGTTTAATTAGAAAAAAAAAACAATTGCTGTGCACGTGCGTTTTACATTTTGTTACATTTCTTAGCCCTCCTCGACAAAACGACAACTGAAATGACCAAAATTTAGGTTTTCTGGAGAACGTGAGCTCATGACGGTAAATTTTTCTTTCTTTTTCCTTATTTTAACGCCGTTCGTAGTAATACAGTCCCTGAATAGTTCTCCAGCATTTTCCAAGTTAAACAAATTGGAATTATCGCGAAAGAGTTACAAAAACAAAAAAGTTAGATTTTGAAACAACGTTTTCGTTGCCGTCGCCGTCGTAGCTGCTAAAGCTCCCTATTGCGAGGAGACGCCACGCGAGGGTAGCGCTCTTCTCGCGTAGCGTCTCCTCGAATTCTCGCGCGCGCTCGTGTCTTTCTCCCGTCCCACAATCCATCGCCAAAAGTAGAGACTACTCGCAGTCTAATTTATCTGCTACTACTGCAAAAGGAACATGATAAGGGGTGTGAGTGTCTAAAACGTAAATGTGTTGAACATTATTTTCTTGTTGTTACAAACCATTCTTTTGTTGGGAATTTTGTGACTGAAAAAAAAATTACTGAAATTTTGATGTCAAATGCTCTTGAAGGGAAAACGATTAACAGTATTTCCTTTTCACTTTTTGTATTGTCTCAGACATCAACGAATGCCAAACTAATAATGGAGGCTGTCAGCAAATTTGCACAAACAACCCAGCAAGCCACGCGTGAGTGAGACGTATTAATCTCTCATCTTCTTTTGTAAAGGACGCCGCCTTTTCCAGAAAATATTAACAGTATTATAAGTCTTGCTCTAACTTTGTGCGCTATAATTTTCGGGATCTGTTAAACTTTTAAAACAGGGCTGGAGAAATTGCCTTTGACCTAGTCCTCTGTCTCCCACAAGGATGAATCTCTTTGGCGATCACGTGATCCGTCTCGGATAGATCAAAAAGATAAGTTAAGCACAAAGGGCTGGGGGGAATCCTGATCAGGAACAAGGTAAGGCTGCGATACAGTCTAAAGAATCAGTGTCTCACTCTGAAGTCAGTTGAAAGTCCTCCTCAGTCAAACTTTGAAACTCAACAAACAGACAAAATGCAACGTCAAACCGGCAGTCCAAAAAAGTATTGTCCCTAGTTTCTGTGGCTTGATAAGTTATGTACTCATACTAATTTCTTGCGCCTAATGGTTTTGCACTTTCTAGATTGATCGACATAAGTATCAGCGGGGGTAGTCCCGTCTCTCTGCTTCTGTCAAAAGTAAAACACGAAAATTTGGTTTATCAACGGAGTTGATCATGTAAATTGACCACCGTACAGGGATTCGATTAGCTGACGTTTCAGCTAAAGCTAAGTAGTTCAATATCGGTCAAACAATCCTCGCACTAATACAAGTCAATTGACCTATTCTGTTATTCATCTTTCCAATGAACAGCTTCTGTAAGTGATAGTAGTAGCTAAAGCCTTAACTAATACCTCGTGTTTTTTGTTTAAATTTGATATTTACGTCTTATTCAACTTTAGATGTTCCTGTAACTCGGGTTTTGTAATCGACACCAAAGATCCTTCGCGCTGCGTCGATATAAACGAATGTCTGACGGTAAGAAAAAAAAATTATTTATTGTCTTTATTGGGGATACGTGTCTGTTTTTTCACCACTAAAAACAGACAAGCATCCCATTGGCCCCGTCAGTGTTTGGTTCTAGTACTGAAAACTAGTATCAGTTTCGTTTGCTTGGTTGTCCTGTGGTTCCACTGGGACCTTTCCTTACAATATCATAATGTACGTTTAATTGTATTTTAGGACAATGGAGGCTGCCAACATAACTGTACCAATACTCCCGGATCTTTCCAGTGCACTTGTCATCCAAGGTTCAAGTTGCAAATGGATGGCAAAACATGCGGGCGTGAGTCATTCAATTAAGATTTCATTTCAAGCCGTTTGTGAAATTCAGAATCCACTGTTTCCTAATACCAGGGATTGTCTGCTTGTTATTGTCGTTGCTATTATATTTTATAGTTGTCTTCCTGTTTCAGCAGGCAAACCTGAGCATGTATACTTTTTCTCGTCCAGATTGTCCCACCTGTAGTGACTTCGAATCCCTGTTGCAGACAGTTGAAGATTTGAAGAGTAAGGTACAGCAATTAACGCCATGCGCAATCTTGTGAAGTAATCAACTTCTCAGAGTGTCGTTTACTAAATGCTTAACGTTTAGCAAGAATGAGCCGTGGCAACTGAAGTTCCTGAAATTGATTATGTATTCATTATTGGACTTCGCCTGGTTAGCTGGTTTAAAAGAGTAGTGTCTTGCTACCTATCGCTATAAGAAGTTAAAAACTAGAAACAACTACACTACAAAGTTATTGTATTTTCTCCTGATTTGTGTAGGTTGCCGAGATCTCGGTTTTCCAACCGTAACCGTAACCGAGACCGTAACCGGGCTGGAATTTTTTCCATATAAACACTCCAGCCCGGTTACCGGGATGCAACACATTTTCGTCAGTAGAACGGACAGTATTTGATTTTGACTTCTTTTTTCTTCTATTTATAGTTCGGAATAATTTCTTTTGATAGTAAAAGTAAAGATAAAGGATTCTGAAGTTTCTAAAACCGATAAAAGTGAAAAATTCTCACCAGACTTGTTCGTTAAATTTCATGCGTGAATGGTCGCGTCACCACTTTTCATCACTGTAACCGGGCTGTAATTTCCCATGTGAACAGATGATAAAATTCATCCCGCTATAACCGAGCCAGCCCGGTCAACCGGGATCATATGAATAGGCCCTTACCTGGCATAGCTGATGTGTTTTAGTTAGACTCTCCAGAGAACTGACTTAGGGTCTCTTCTTATGAGCCCGGTTGACCTGGCTAGCTCGGTTACCGAGATCTCGCCTTACCACTAAATGCTTTGTAAAAATTCTGATATGTTCATATGAAAGGGCGGACTGACCTGTTTGCCGAGATCTCGGTTTCGCAGACCGAGATCTCGGTAACCGAGCTGGAATTTTTGCCACATGAACACTCCAGCCCGGTTACCGGGATGAAAATGATGCAATGCATTTTCGTCAGTAGAACGGACAGTATTTGATTTTTACTTCTTTTTTCTTCTATTTAATGTTCAGAATAGTTATTTTCTTTTGACAGTTAAAGCACAGATAAAGGATTTTGTGGTTTCTAGAAACGATAAAGGCGAAAAATTCTCGCAAGACTTGTTCGTTAGATTTCACACATGAATGGTCGCGTCACCACTTTTCTTCTCGGTAACCGGGCTGTCGATTTCCCATATGAATTTCATCCCGCTAACCGAACCAGCCCGGTTACCGGGCTCACATGAAGAGGCCCTTAGTAAGGATGGCATTTTCTGATGAGTGCACCTCGATGAGACATGCTTGATAGAGATGTTGTAGTCCTGATGTGAAGGTATCTGCTATCAAGAGAGCTGCATTCCTTTTCTTTTTAAGCTCGCCTCCATTGAGGTCTGGAGACAAAGTATAAACAGCCAAGGATGCATCTTTGAAGGGGAATTCAAACCAAACGAAACTTCTTGGAGAAAGGAGCCTTGTGAAATATGCCATTGTCAGGTACAGTTTTGTTTTTATCTCGTTTTGTTGTTGGTGGTGTTTCTTTCTTTGCGTCTTTACTTTTTGTGCTTTTATTTGCTTCTTTTCTTGTTTGACGGTTTCTCTGACAAAGGCTGAAACAGCACTAAAGTGTTGCCCAGTTGCTTCTGAACTGATACAATTCTTAGTTCACTTCGCGTAACCTTAAAAACTCTTTCTCTTTTCAGGGAGGTCAAACTCGCTGTGAGCCAATCTCTGGCTGCCAGGGTAGGAAGATGATATTTTGTGCGTTTAATTGCATCTAATGAGCTGTCAGGATCTTTTTACGCAGGTGTAATTTTTTTGTCGAATTTATCACACCGATTACTCTATATCCGCTCTCTCACACTCTTGTGTAACTGAATCCTAAATTTATTTTTCAAGTTGTTTGAGGTTGTTTACCTATCATGAATGCCTTGCAGCTTGTTTCGCATTTAGAATCACAGATTTGTATTTTAACCGTTTACTTTGCTGTTGCCATAGCTACGATGGCCGCACATCCCACCACAGGACAAAACACGCCATTTATAGACGACGAGGACGATGAGGAGGATTTCACTACAGCGAGTAAGACATGTTGTTGAGTTTTTACCGATCTATGGGCATCCTTAGGTTTCGTGCAAATGTAACTTATTCCTTTCCATCATCGTACCAGGTTCTTTGGTTCAATTTTTATATGTCGTTTTCTTTGTAACTCCGAAAATGGCTATACCATTTCCGAGTTGTAGCTGTGAGGCAGATTTCACTCCTTCATTCCTTCGATAAGCGAGTTCGGAGTTTCAGCGGTCAATCACAAAATTGCGCACAACTGGGAACAAGTCGGGATAAAAATCGATTGTTTTCCGGGAGTTGCGAGCAGAACTTATTCGACGATAGCTGGGTTTTTGTAAAAGAAAACTGCGAAAAAACGTTTCTATGCCAATATGTAAATAGTAGTTTAATGTACTGTATATAATATAGGATTTTTGTTTTTATATTTTTTTCCTTCCTCGGAGAAATTAGCTATCCAGCTACTCTTTTAAATCCGAGGTGAAATAAAGGTGATGTATGTATCCATGCATGCATGCATGCATGCATGCATGCATGCATGCATGCATGCATGCATGTATGTATGTATGTATGTATGTATGTATGTATGTATGTATGTATGTATGTATGTATGTAAGAGGATTTGTGCTGTTGTGGGCTGCAGCAGCAGCACGTATCACTTACAAAAGTGGATGAATGGCTTTTTCTCTACTCACAATTGTCATCGTGCAAGCTCCAACTGTTCGTTTCCTGGCGACCTGACCCGTTTCGGCTTCATCTCTTCCCAATATTGAAAATAGATCCTGGAACTAGGATGTAGTGAATTTTATTTATTACAATTTAATGGCAATCCCTACAACTACAAGGAAAAAGGCATGAAAGCATAGCGCCATAAGGATGATCCACAAAAGAGTCCGAGACCCCATACGAGGCAGATCTCCTTAAAAATACACTAAGTAATAATTCATCATAATAACAATGGTAACCGAAAAGTGAAAATAGACCCAAAGAATGTTTAAAAGATACATGCAAGTTAGACAGATTTAAATACTCATCAGATTACTTCTGATTACTTCTTCAAAGACATTAATCGAAAAGATCCTAAAACTGGGAAAACTGGCAGCTGAACGACGATGATAATATGAATTCCGCGATTTGTAGTTGGTAAATTGGTGGCCATTTTGTCATTCCATGTTCTTCTCCTTCCCGATACTTCTCTTCTATATCGAAGGGATCAAGACAACTATTGCTCTCTACAACGTAAGAGGCTCTTGTGCTGCTCAGCTTTATCCAATCCCCCTGAACACTGCTCAGCACCGTGCGCTAGTGCCGTGGGTTCTTCCTTCGTTCCGGTTGTTTTGAGACCACGATCTCGCAAATATTTGTTTAGCTGAGGCACTTTCCATCGTCCGAAGTCGTCATTTTGTGCATCCGCTGACCAGTGCAGAACGCTTGACATATATTCCGCGTAATCCAAAAAGTAGCGATCATGAAAACGGCCATGCCAAATGAAAAAGAATATTTAATTAAGATATTACAAAAGACTAACGAAAGAGATGGAGAAGAGGAGAGACTTAGTTTTAATATTATTTTTTTTCTGGGATAAACGGAACCGAAGAAAAGGCAGGGCTGTTACACAAAACTCATGGATAAAATGTAAAGATGGTGTTACGCTTCTTTTTTAGAACGTTTCCTAACAAAGGAATCAAAACGATGTACTTGCGAGTGGTTTATAATTCAGTTTCTGAGTTCAGGGGCTTACAACCATTTTGATTTTTTTATATATATGATGGTGTACAATAATGAGTATAAAATGAAGGAAAATAAAAATTGAACCAAGGAAACAACTTCTACACCAGTGAAGAGAGTAGCGGGCTGACGGGAGTTCTGAACTTCCCACCTCTATCATAGATTGTTTAAAAACAATATTCCGAGAGGCTTTAAACTATTCCGACATAAAGCTAAAATGTTCTCAAGACGTGAATCAAATCCGACCTCGAGTGTTCTGTAATGTTCCCCTTTCCTAGAGTTGTAATCCGATACTCGATACCAATCCTACTCGTTCACGTCACCAATTGCCCCCCTCCCCCTGGAACATTTTCCTTTCCCACATATGATGCGCAAAATGTAAACGCACCCTGTGGAAACCTAATCCTTTGTTTGTTTGTTTGTTTTTATTGTAGGTGGGGATTCCCCGACCACTGTAACGTCAGCTACTTCACCAGGCAGTAATCGTTCAGAAAGCGAGATCAGTCTCCAAATTGATAAACAAGGCCTGTAGTAACGAGGCATCACTTACGATCGGAAACAAACCGCAACCGTGGTTATGATATATGATAGGATGTGTACACGTAAATGAAACGGTGTAGCCGAAACACCATTTCGTAGCACCATTGCGTAGCAAACGTTCCCGTTCGAACGACACTTTCTACATTCTTGCCGTGCGAAAATTGGGAGGACGGGGGAGGGGGTGCTATCGTTCCAATTTTCGCGCGGCCAGAATGCAGTTAAATATCTGTTCGAACAGGATCACTTGCTACGCAGGCTACTGAAACAGTTTAGCGAAGTTTAAGTAGATCAAAAGATGCGATTTTCAATCTAACATTTTGCGTAGATTCTGGTCTCAATATCTTGTATTTTAGTTAACTTACATCGCCGTTTGCTGTTTAGAAGACTGACAACTGACTGCCACTTTCCGCAATACAACGTGATTTGCGCATGCGCGAATTATTTGAGTCAAAGGTCAGGTTGTCTTAGTAATATTTTAAACGCTTATTCTAACTAATAACTTGCGATTGTTGGACAAAATTTTGGCAAACCTGTGGACACGGTGATCAACTGGAAACTAGATTGTAACAGTTAAAAAACCTTCAACAAACGGAGTAAAACTCGTCGATTATGTTATAAACTGTACACGATATATATAAACCACTTAGCTCTTATCTGTTGTCCTCTACAGTAAATAGTGTAGAAGTTTAGATTGTGAAAAATTTCGAAGGAGGTCAGTTTTTGAGTGTTCCTTTTTTTATTGAAATTTTGTGTTGTAAATGGCCAATAAAAATTCTAGCATATCTTCCTTCATCTTAAATTTTCATTTTTACCACAACTAGTAGTAATTTCGCAATCTGAATGGCTAATTTGCCGTTGTCGATAGGGGTCTAGACAACGCTGCTCGCGTCAACGTGTCGCGCAATGCCTTTTTTCAGCTCGCGCTCTGAAATTAACTTTTTATTTGACGTTGATATTGTGGTAAAAACCAAATCGAATGTGGTTTAGCATTGTCTAAACTCTTATCGACAATAATATTCGTCATCACAGTGGTCAAAATGTTGTGGACTCACGAGGCGTAGTCGATTTGTTAATTAGATAACCTTCCTTGGGTCCATAGGCACTAGTGACAAACTTGTGGAGAACAGAACTGTTTCGACCGTGTGAACGTCGTAGACATTTTTAAAAAGGGGCTTTATATGCACCCGATCCTTGATACACCATTGTCGCTGACGGAAAACAGCATTTATTATAAACTGAAAGAGAATTTAAAATTCTCCTGTATAATTGTTGTGTTAGTTTACTTAGTGAATTAAATGTGTCTTTATCTTATGTTAGACGTTTCTTGGTGTACATGCCATGCCGGGTGATTTTGTCACATTGTTGTTGCTCTCTTACACTTTGCTACAATTCGACCCAAAGTGCTTCCATCCCTAGGGAAATTCCTTTTTTTTTTAAGGTGGCTAACACCGGTTTCTAGTAGTTTCCGGTACTTGCGCATTGATAGTTTATCACCACCAATCGTTATAAGCTGTTACCATAATAGTGGTGTCAAAAAAATGCCCAATCATTGGATTACGGTTACCGAAAAAGCGCGGTTCTACAAAGAATATTTCCGGTTCTACGGTCAGTACACGTGCTTTTTCAGGTCATGCTATCAGCAAAATTATCTTAGACAGTGAATCCCTCTCATTTACATTCCGACAAGTAAAATAATTCGGTTAGAAAATAGAAAGCAAAGTCCCCCTGAGAACGATACATCATATAATTATAACAGTTTTATTGCTTTAAAGAAAACAAAGGAATAGGCATAAATCAATGCCAACGAACTAGTATCCAATATAAATTAACAAATAAAAAAGTCTTCAAATTTGGTATTGGAAAATCCTTTACTTTCGTTTTCTTTGGGTTTAAACCATTCATTGCAAATTTGGCAAGAATAGAAAAGGCCTTTTGAAGACCATCTGCTTTTGAGGTTGGAACAAAGTCATCAGCGTACAGCAAGGAATTTAGGAGATGATGGGGAGAAACGAAACAGGGGGAGAGAGGTGCTCTAAGCGGTTGTTGCTCGCGTGATTCCGGTCGGTGAAAGCTTTATAGCCTCAATCATTGTGTCTCCTTTGTTTGTTTTGTTGTTTTTGAATAACTAGGTATTCTTCCCTCAAATTCAAAAACAAGAAATGTCCTTTGGTCCCAGAATCATGTTCCCTCCTCGGACTCCAGAGGTTTCTTTCTGGGACCAAGGCAGGAATCTCAGTTGTGATCTGTAGACCCAACCCCAGCGTATGCTCCCACACCTGCTGTGAAATTAAGTACCAAGCATAAAACGTAATGTTTCCCAATTGTCGTGACAAGTTTTGAGTATTATTTTCCGCAAGCACGTTTTCATATAATTTTAGTACCTTTGCGGGCAGAAGTTGCACTGGGCTGGTTAATAAATTGCAACCGCATCCTATGACCAACAATACATGATGCGATTGGGACTCAGTGGGTTTCCTATCAAGCGTTAGTGGTATCGAAAGAATGTAATCGGATTATGCTCGGTAAATTAACAATGTGGTAGATAATTGTAGCCAACGTCATAGTAAGGAAATAAGTATCATGCACCGCGTTAGATCGCAAAAACAATAAGTGAGCTAATTACCTGTACAAAGCATCCATGGTTAGTGTGATGCACCTACAGGTTGAACTGTAAAGACCTAGACTCGACCTAGACTAATTACTGCGTCTGATGCAGATAACCCGGGTTCGATTCGTAGCAGAGGCATCTTCCGCGGATTTTTTTCTATTTTCTGCTTTTTTTATACGTGTATTATTGTTCTTAACGATTGAACTGTAAAGCAGTTTTACAATTTTAATTTAGCAATAGACCACAAGTTTCTATGGTTTATAGGCTGATAAGCCACGTGGGATGTTGGCAGAACACTCGAAGAATTCGTAAATCACGAGCCCCAGGCGAGTGATTTACGAATTCTTCGAGTGTTCTTCCAACATCTCAAGTGGTTTATCAGCCTATAAACCATAGAAACTTGTGGTCTATTGCTTTTATATAATAATTCAGAAGACGCGCGAAATTTTACGTGAGTTTACGGGCACAATAAATCATAGCTGATTGACCAATCAGAGCGCGCGCATTGATTTGGTTATTATATAAAAGGGTACAAGGTGACAGGGTTCTATGGATATTCACTACAAACAAATAAACTCGAACGTCATGATAAGTGCAAGGCGTCCGATGTAAGAAGGAGACATTTCTCTTTTCGTTTGTTTAGCGCTAAATTGGGGATACACTGCTATATTTTTACAGACGTGGGTTTAGGCTAATTGTAGCCTCTTGTTATTTTCCTGCTTTTTGGACAACACGAGTAAGCTATTCACTCGGCTCACGATCACGCCGAACTGAGCAGCCAGTCTCCCCACATGTTCGCACAATGAGGATAAGACTAGTAGATGTTACTGTAGATTCTAGGCAACAATAATTACGGCCATCACTAACTTGTTTACGTAGCAATTCTGTCCTTCGGATTCTAAAGGAATGCATCTCTGTTTTCAGTCGAATCGATTTCTTTTCAGGTATTTAGTGTACTTTGATAAGTTTGGCATTCACTAACATTCAGATTTTATTTGTAATCGACCGATTCGAGAATGTTGCAGTATTCAATCAAGGAAAAAGTTGCAGCGAAACTGAAATAACAAAAAATGCAAAAGACTCAGGTTTACCTTGCTACCTCGAGTCGCTACGTAATGGCAGCTAGCTCGAGCACATGCTGTGAAAGCTCGCTAAGTGCACTGGGACTACGTCACTCGATTGCGCAATTTTGCAGATTTGTGTCGACGACGACGAGCCCATTTAATACTTGAGACAATGGACAGATTTAATCCATTCATTAGTTCCCAAGGGAGGTTTATATGACAGACCGCGGACTTTCTTTTATGGAAAAGCGAGTTTGTTTATTCGCTACTCTCTCTTAATGTGCTAATAATAAAGGTCTTTAAGTGAAAAATTGCGTTACTTCAATGAAGAGCTTGAAGAATCACACCATCAGTCGTAAGCTGCGTAGAAAGTGTTTCCGTGTGGTTTTTGAGCACTGAAAAAAGCCGATTAAAAAAGGTCGATTTCCGAATTTTTGGATGCACACGAAGGTCGAGAGCAAAAGAAAGAACTCTCTCTCCCCATTTCACGCGCATCCAAAAATTCGGAAATCGGCTTTTTAGCGCTCAAAAACAGGGAAACAACTACTACGCAGGCAACATTAATCGCGTCAGTAAGTATGAGATAGATCATTCCCAAAATATCCTTAATCTGAGTGTAAGGTTACCACAGATGACATAAAGGTAGCATCAAAAAATCAAGCGACCATTTCCTATCACTACGAAGGACTAAACATGGCCGACTTCACATTGCGCTTCCTGTAAGTTATTCACTTTACATCATTTCTAACAACGTTGTCTCCGTGATTTGCTATTTAAATGCTGGGAAATAAGCCGTTGTTTTGTTACCAACAGGGTGTTAGTGGGTGTAATCTTGGCTTCCACCGTGGCCTTGCCCGCGCCCGATCATCCTCGAATGCGAAGACGGCAGAGATCGAACAATCGTAAGTGTAGTGATCATTTAGGGGAATCTATCTTTACGCCTTTGATATTCCTGTGAGATAAACTAAAATGTGAGTATGTGAATGATCATCGCAGTTATGAACACGACTTAAACAATAGTGTTATTCCGCAGTTTCAAATATGTGATTTTCATAGATTCATTTTCACACTCAAGTTTAAACTTAAATGTGTTAACCATAAATTGATCGTGTTGATTCTTGTAAAACGACGTTGTGCTCAGTCTTTCGATTCGGACAGGTTTGCATTTCAACAACAACAACAGTTTATTGAGGTACTTCAATAAAGTTACATGGCATTACCTAAATGTGAAAGTTACATGGCATTACCTAAAATAAAATTTAATAAGTTAAAGTAAAATTTATAACTAAACAACATAGGCAATAATAGAAGATAACAGATTGGACATCACTTTGTTTTATACGATGCGTTATGTCTAATATTCATTGCCTGAAAAACAAAAGCGCAAATAAGTCTACATTATTATGTACTGTTTTGGAATTAAGACCAAAATCATTGTAAAAAGGATACTTCAATTTGATTTTGTTGTTAAGTTCTATGCGAATCTTGTCATAAAAATTACAAGAAAATCAGTAGCACGTCTTTCATTTTAAATTTCATTTAAGCAGTGGTAGAAAGGGAGGATTCTTCATGCATTGAGGTCTTGGGTGTTGTATGCCTCAGTATCCGCTTCAATATGTAATTTGTGATTCCCTAGACGAAATTTATTTACAGCAATTTTATGCTGGGGTGATTGTTTAACAGATCTAATAATTAAAAAATCGGCTTTTCTGGTTTCTTTTCTGAAAAAGGCATAATAGCTTAATTTTCGGTTTGTATTAACTAACATTAGTTGATGATCTAAAAACTTTTCTTCATATTTAGCTTAAGATGCAAAGTTATTAGTTTGTATTTTTTTTTTAATTGGTAGAGTTTGGACTATATTTACCAAGTAACTCCTTTGCTATTGTAGTAACAAACTTTAAAGGTTCCTATAAGCCAATTCTTCACTGAGATAAGTATAAACATTGTTTCGCAATGATGGATTTTGGAGGTGAATCCAGAACTTTATAATTGAAGTATCTCTGGTTAATTTCAAAGGTAATCTACCAATTTCATTTCTAGCTGCAGCATTTGGACACTGTCTGTCTACGTCCAGAGTTTGCTTACAAAAAAGTTGTGGGTTTTTTTTTTTTTTTCAATTTCATCTTCCTCCCAAGTGGAGAGGTTAACTTTGTCATAAATACCTCAAATTTCTGAACCATATAAAAGGATGGCAAGAAAAAGGGAAACAAAAAGTTTGCTAGTAACCTCTATGGGCAATTTTAAAAAATTAAGATATTACCGGCGAGTTGCAAAGATGGATCTGGGTGTTTTTTTGTTTTAAATTTGTTTTGCCAATCTCTAAAGCTACCGGAAGAAGAACAGTTAACTCCAAGATAGGTATAATTGTCAACAATTTATTGTTGTTATTGATGTTGAAGCAATTTTTGTTAAGAGCAGATTTTCTACATTTCTTTTGGAAAATCGTTACTTTCGTTTTCTTTGGGTTTATAGAAAGTGACCATTCATAATTGCTAAATTTGGCGAAAATAGAAAGGGCCTTTTGAAGACCATACCATCTGCTGATTTTGAGATTAGAACAACGTCATCAGCGTACAGTAAGGAATTTAGGTGATGATAATGAGAAAAGAAACGGGAGGAGAGGGGTTCTCTAAGCGGTTTTTGCTCACGTGATCTTGCCGGTGAAAGCTTTGTACAGTCAAACCTCTATTAAGCGGTCACCCTCGGGAAAGAGCCTACTTTCCACCTAATAGAGGTTCACCGCTTAAAAGCCGGGGTTTTCCAAGGTGTAGTACGTAATATGGTAAAAATGGAACTGTAGCATGTATACAGTACATTGTATGAATTTGTATCGGTTAACAACAACATTAACACAAAATATCAGAAAAACATAAGTAATTGTAAATACAGGTAATTGCATGCTCAAGGAAGCTCACGCCTGTAGTTCTAATGTTGTATGTAAGGCAATCGTCTTTGTTGTAAACTAAATTTGTAACGTACAGTTTTGCCATCCGCTTAATAGAGATTAAATTTACAGTAATTAAGGGGATTGCCTTTTGGGAATTTGATAAGTGTCCATTTAATAGGGAGTGACCGCTTAATAGAGGTTTGACTGTAGCCCCAATCGTCGTGTCTCCTTTGTTTGTTTTGTTGTTTTCGAAAAAAGCATTCCTACCCCCCAAGTGAAAAATATAAATGTTCTTTGATCCCAGAGTAATGTACCCCCCGGGCTCCAGAGGTTTTCTTTCTGGGACCAAGGTAGGAATCTCAGTTGTGATCTGAAGACCCAACACCCAGAGTATGCTCTCACACCTGCTGTGAAATTAAGTACCAAGCATGAAACGTAATGTTTCCCAATTGTCGTGACAAGTTTTGAGTATTATTATCCGTGAGCACGTTTTCATAAATTTTAGTACCTTTGCGGGTAGACGTTGTTGCATTGGGCCAGTTACAACCGTATCCTATGACGAACATACTGAGCTTGGGTTGGGATTACGTTGGGTTCCGGTCAGGTCATCTATTCCGGTTACATTTAAAATAATAACCCGAGGCCAACCTGACACAGCAGTATTTGGCGGGAACTGTTCGCTCATCATGGAGATGATGAACTGCGAAAGATGCATAGCTTGCTTGCCGTTTTATTTGAGGTCCTCGTACGAATATGCGAATTTGATTCACCAATCCAGCAGCATGTTTTAAGGCGACTGCGTAGACGACGCCTGAGACTACTTCATTTCCTTGGGAGGCTGCACATGTTTTACAGGGCCCATCGCCTTCAAGTTGTTCGCTAACTAAGACCAGCTTGGGTATTCCCTCGTCCACATTATTGGTTTCAGCAACTTCTTTCTGCAGGTTTGAAGTGAATGGTCGTCTTCCTCGAATTAATACTTGCCAATCGATGTGACGCGATTTTGAGACCTATAATTCGCGGTTTCCTGTGGTTAATCTTTGCCGCTCTCCGATTGGATGACTGCTCGTGTGTCCTTTGTTCTTTTTTATGTATCCATAGTGATTCCCCCTGGGCAGATCCACTCAGGTGGGAAATGAGATTACACACAAAACCATAACTTCCCCGTCGCGGATAAATGATCACTTTCCCGTGGGTAAAACGTCTAGAGGAACCACAATTATTAACCCTTGGGAACCCTTGGGCAGAGGGTAAGTGTAACCGACAACCAATACACGGATGCGATTAGAACTCAATGGGTTTCCTATCAAGCGTTAGTGGTATTGAAAGATTGTAATCGGATTATGCTTGGTCATTAACAATATGGTAGATAACTATAGCCAACTTCACGGTAAGTATCATGCACCGCGTTAGGTCGCCCAACACAATAATGACGTAGTTTTTGCCTATTTAGGTTTGGGACTGGACATACATGACCAAGGCGTCTACGTATGGTGACAATAAAACTAGTTGACATTGTAGTTTTAAGTAGAACGATTAGAACGATTGTAGTGGACGCATGTAGTGTTTCAATTGTTGAACCAGCAAGCACGGAGATATTCCTAATGCAGTGGAAGATTCCGCAATACCAATTGTTGTTATAAGATGGTGAACTATATTGCCACAATGGAAATAAGAGCCAATCGAGTTATTACGACATGACTGATTGTCCGCTTTATTCTATCAAACCACTGCACTTCTCTCATCTCAGCGAGACGAAAGATTTCACGTTATGAATCATGCAGTGAAATCTCTTACTCTTAATTCCGTGGTTCACGAAATTTTGAGTTAATACAATACTTTTCTTCTATTATATCCAAGAATATTAGATTTATAGATCATGAAGCAATCTTGAGTGAAAACGGTTCATTGAATCTATAAGCATCGAGAAATGATTTTATATGATAATGAAACGGCTGAAATTTAACGCTACTTCTTCAAGTGGTCTTCCTTTATTGCTCAAATCTGGCTCGCCAGCTCGCAAGGTCAGACCCGGTTATTTTAGGTGATTCTCCTTGTTTGTGGTCATCCTGCAGTTTGATCCACAAAGCGAAAAATAGGTACCCATACGGTACATGTGTGAGCTACCATATAGAAATGTCAAGGTTTAATGAATGAATGAATGAATGAATGAATGAAGGTGCAGTTCTGCCGCGCCTCACTCGTTCGAACCAACCGGCTGTCGCGTTCCGCCGCTTCACGCTATCAGAAATTTCTTCACATAGTATAGACATTCCCATATCTGGGTTACATGAAACATCAATTTGGTCATTCTGTTTACCACTTGGTTATCTCCTCAATGAATTTCAGTGGCTGCAGCAGTTTCATCTATCACAAAGGAAGCTTTAATTTAGAGGTATTAGCAGCCAAGCAATATAATTTTCAATTTTGCATCAGAATAGAAAATTAATTGTAGTAAATAAATGATTAAAATCTACTTGAATTTTATATTCCAGTTTTTTCTAAAATCTGGTAAAATACAAGCTTTCAAGATAATATTCAGAAATGTATGGTAAGCACACATATCACACTTTGAGAGAAACATGCTTCATAGTATTAGAGGAATCTCTAGCCCATGGGAGTATTCATTCTAAGTTCTAAGTACCTGAGAACTACAACTAAGAGTATTTTCCACATTAAATAAAGTATGTCAATGTCAAGGTCGATAGAATGCGAGTGTGGAGGGTAACTCTATATATAAAGCGTTAAAAAGTGGGTTATGAATTTGGAATCAATACAAAGGAAAACTGAGAGATTGTTTTGACTCGGACTATAGAAAAGAGCGAATCAATACAGTTTGTCTAAAAATATTCAAATTAAAAATATTACTGTAGTTTCTCTTTTTGTATATGGCCTGTTTTGAAATGAAGAAGTACGCTAAATGGATTCAGCAGCGAGATCAAAGAACAACGATGGAAATCAGGAGTAGATTGTTGTCATTGTTTATTTTACAAACCTTCGTGCGCCATCAGCGAAAACTAGTTGTTTTCCAGACTTCGACCTCGACAATCGATTCTTCGTAGACTATAAAGATCTTGTCCTAAGATTCATAATTGTACTGTGGACTCTTGCGCTTCGCCCGTGACGAATAATTTCACGGAAGATTTACAACCACTCGAGATGTTGACTCTCTCGAGGTTCGAGCGAAATGAACCGAATCGGAGATGTCTACCAAGATGCTTTGCGATCGTAGTACAAACACCGCCTGGAGTTCCCCAGGAATAGCGTTCTCAATAATAATAATAATAATAATAATAAGTTATGGAATTTGATATGGAAGATCACATTAAAAAGATATGCAAGTCATGCCATTTTCATTTAACTAATATTGGGAAGATAAGATCATATTTGGATCGGGAATCTGCTGAAGCAATTATTCATGCTTTCGTGACTACCAACTTGGATTATTGTAATGCGATTTTGTATGGTCTACCTAAGTTTCTCCTAAACCGCCTACAGTTAGTTCAGAACAGGGTAGCGCGTATTGTAACATTCAACAAGAAGCATGAACATATAACACCCAGCTTAATAGACTTACATTGGTTGCCGGTTGAATACCGTATTAGATATAAAATTTTATTGTTAGTGTATAAGACTATCAATGGTTTTTCCCCAAGTTATATAACCAGTTTACTCAGTTTTTGTAACAGTTTTTACTCTTTTCGTTCTTGCTCGAATAAGTTACTTCATGTTCCGAGATCTAAGCTTAAGTCCTATGGCGATCGAAGATTTTCCATTGTAGGACCTAAATTATGGAACAGCAAACCAGCTTTTTTAACGAATGCTAATTCTTTGAATTCCTTTAAAAACAATTAAAGACCTATTTATTTCACCAGGCTTTTCCTTAATTTGTAAATAGATTTTTTTTCCACACTTATATATGCATTTTATAAATATGTAGATATATTTACGCGTTTTAGACATTTAGTTTTTATTATTGTTATTATTAATTCTACATTCATATCCCTATTGTTGTAATTTTTAAAATTGTATCTCTATGCATTTTAGTAATATTGTAAAGCGCCTAGAACAGCTAGTGATATAGGCGCTATAGAAATAAAGTTTATTTATTTATATATTTATTTAATGTTGCGTGTGGGCATGCGCAGTAGCTCGATTTGTTTTTTAAAACGTCATTTGTAAACATGGCAGAAAGTGGCGCGCAATTTGAATTGTGTAAAAACTCAAAGAAATCACTGAGAAAGACATGGACGGAGTGAGAGACGACCCATTTAATAGAAATGCTTGAGGGCCTTCCCTTCCTGTTGAACATTTACGAGAAATTTATCATTCTAGAGAGGCACGAGAAAAGGGCTTTAAGAAATTTCAAGGGCTGTCGATATTAGTGTGGCCGACATAAAGGCGAAGATTACTTCTCTGCGTGCTCAACTTAACCGTGAACTCGCTGAAACAAGGGCTACGAAATGTTGTTTACGTCCGGGACGACAGGAGACTGGGGTCCATAAATATTCGCTGAAACTATTGCGTAGACTGTTGCGTGATGTTGCCTTAGCCAACAGATTGCACCTTTCTATACACGTTTAGAGGAAGAAATCAAGCAGCATGCTTTGTGTTGTTCTGGCGATCTGGGCCCAGTTGCTCGAAGCATGGTTAGCGCTAACCCGGGTTAAATACCGTGACAACCTATAGGTTTTAATACATCTTAACCAATGGTTAGTGCTAACCATGCTTCGATTAACTCAGCCCCGGCTGAGAGCTGCCTGACGGCCTTGCCATGGTCGCTGGCCCACTGGCGCATGGATTCCTGGTCCTCCTTAGACACCTCCTTAGACATAGTACGAACGGGAGGACGCTTCAAATTGGATACATTCTTCAAGACAAGACAAGACAAGACAAGACAATTATTCCATAACATGGGCTGTACAATTTCTTGGCACGCAGTTAGCCAAAAACGCTAGTCCTGGCGTTTGTCTGGGGAACTGGATAGTACGAGTTGTCATGGGTGAAATAGTAGGCCGACCACTTTGTTGCTCATTTCGTCCTGTTCAAGGGCACCCAAAGAGCCAAATCAACCAAGAGCTGTAGTAAGGCATTTTTAAGTACCTTATGGTGTTTGAAGTCTGTTTAAAATGATATTTTCGTTAGCTAGAAGAATTTCATCTATTCGGATACCCTAACTGAAATTTTAATTGCCCGAAAATATTACGGAACAAAATCTTCATTTGAGAAAATGTTAGCTGAAATGAACTTTCCTAGACATTTCAAGGGAACTATATTCTTTTCGAAAATGCTAGCTGACGTTTTTGACTGCCAAAAACAGCAAATACGACCTTTCCGAAAACCTCAGGAGCCATATTTCAGTTGCGAAAATCCGAGAGCATTCTTTAATCGACGCTGAAAGCCTAAGGCGAGCTACCCTCCACCGAACAAATATCTACTGAAACGTGTCGTTGGGTGCCCCTGACTGTTGCGAAAGTCTGGCATATTCAAACAGAGTACAAGTTGGGTGCTTGAAGTGGCTGACAGCATAAACATTTTCAACCTGAATAGTCAAGCAAACCTCTGGCTTGATGGAATATCCAGGAATCAAGATGTCGATGTTCTCATCCAGCCTCTCAAGACCCTTCGCCAGTAGACTTAGGGATAAAGCTGTTTTCGCAGCAATGGTTCCCTGTAGACCATTGGTTGTGCTTGTTATTCCATACGTTGACTTAAAGTTTACAATGGTTCCATTGCAATAAGACGAAACAGACTTCACCATTCGGTGTGCTTCTTTGAGTGTGAAATCGTAGTGCTGTTGGATCATGTGGCGCACCGAAAATGCACGGTACAGCTTCCCCAGTTGTTCCTGATAGGTTTGTAACTAGCTTTATCGTACCGATTTGGCCATCGGTTAGGAATATATGAGAATGAATATATGAAAATCATATATTTGAACTGCGAATTAAAGAATGTACAAATGCCCATTGACTTGCCGAACGCCGAAGGACTTCCAGACCCATTTTTTTTGCTTTCCTCCCCGGTCCCAGCAATTACTTTTACCGCAAATCAATTATTTAAGCTCGATAACGTGAGGAGTGGTTGCCCATTCTCCCGAGCCAGGGGTTCATATAATAAACGTTCGAGCGTTCCGGATCGAATTGGAATTTAGAAGTGTTAGTTTTTGTGGAGAGGGGAAAACAGGAGTACCCGGCGAAAAACCTCTCGGAGCAGAGTAGAGAACAAACAACAAACTCAACCCACTTATGACACCGAGTCCGGGAATCGAACCCGGGCCACATTGGTGGAAGGCAAGTGCTCTCACCACTACGCCAACCCTGCTCCCCCAACCGGTACCCCCGCACCGCCACTTTGGAGTACTCTAAGCTGCCTGCTGTCTTGTTCTGTAAAGGCTATGCTTCCATCTTGGCCCCAGTTGTTGAAAGAGCGGATAACTCTATCCAGCGGATAAGTCGCTATCCAGCGGATAAAGTATATAAAAAAAAACTCTCTCTGATCGTTGCGTAGAGAAGCATTGAACTTCTCTTTGTGAATGGACGCTGTGTTCCTGGTGCTAGAAGCCTCGTCTATGGCCGCAAGAAAGAACAACACCAAAACTCTTACCGTCTTGAGAGAGTTGGTATCATTATTTGCCATATATAATTGGCATTGAAACTGTGGAAAATCCCCTTAGATTGCAATGAAATAGAAAAGCTTGAGGAATTGTGCGGTCACTCAACGCTCTTAATTACAACACGTGCACGTTCGTTGTGTTTCCTGTCATACGGTCGGTTAAAAGAATACTTTTTATTTAATTTTATCTGATCGCCCGTCGATTACTTGACAGTTGACTATTAACCAGGCACCGTTCTTTTGTTTTTTGCGATTGTTTTGAAAGGTTCGTCTAGTTGATTCGCGTTTCGCCACTAGATTAAACGATTGTTTGAGTCGTGACGATTTCCCGACAGACAGGCCAAAATTCTTGCATCCCGTTCTCAAATTTTGACGAATCCCGCTTCCCAGGTAGCAGGCAAATCACTAATCCCGTCAATATATTTTTCGTTTTCCCGAATCCCGGAAGTTAATTTGGTCGAATCCAGGATCCCGAAAATACCCTTCCAGACCCTGGTTATAGGAATCACAATATGCCTATGGACTCTTCATGGTCCTTGTGTTAAAGTTTTCCCTTTCATTCGCTTTGACGGATCCGAATGCTTCGAATGCTGCAACAAATTATCGTGGTGTGATACATTTCGATCAACCGTATCGACGCTGCGAGAACAATGATAATCATCTCCTGTGAAATGCGCCTCCAATGATTTTCAAGATCAAAAGATTTTGGATCTTCGTCAACCTCCGAAAAATACAGCTCATTTACTTCCAATCGTCTTCGTTATGAGCTGCTACACGTCGAGCAAAATATAACAAAAAAACAGTAGAAAATACGGACTTGGGGCTTGGGTTGGACTGCATTCGATAATAATGAATTTACATTCGCATACTAGCCATTCTATGCCTAATGAAAGATAATATATGGGTGAAAAATATTGCGAAAGAAGCATCGAGTGAGCCGGGGAGAAGGGATTTGGCAGCGTCGCTGAAAGGGAGGTGAATGGAGAAACTTGCTGCAGCCGTCTAGTAGAGTAGACTTGCGAGAAGAGAGAGATTTACATGCAACGGGAGTATAAAAGGTTCGGAGAATCTCCCAAGGGGCCTAAATAACCAACTGGGTGATTGACGCAAGAACGCGTAGTTATAAGATATGAGAAATAGTTATTGCGCGGCTTTTACGCGAATGAGAATAGCAAGGATGATGCAATCCTAGTGTCTGATTGGTTTCCTTGGTCCCAAGGGACATCACGTGATGTGTTAAGGACGGAAAATTTTCGATGACTATAGTGTGGGCTACCACAGGTGGCCTACTCAAAACCGAAGTGAAAAAGGGGAGGGAAAGAGATAGAGAGGGGCGGCCACAGTTTGCGACTAGCGTGTGATAAAAATCGGACAATACTGAACTGGAAGGTTTCACTCAAAAGTTTTCGAAGACTTTGTGTGTGTGCGTGATTTATTGTCGAGACCATCTGCTGGCATCATGACAAACAGTACCACATATGCATGAAAGTATTTCACACTTGCTTTCGTTTTAATGCGATTGGCCATAGTCAAGTTATTGAGTGAAGGGACATACATGTAGTAAGTTACTGTTTTGCAAGGGTCAGCTATAACGCCGGTCGCAGAAACGAGCTGATACAGTCATACGTGTCACCTTTTAATTAGACGTTTGATGACTTATCAACACGGATTTAAAAAAAATGTTTTATGACTGTTTAGAAGTATATATACATAAAATTGAAAGAAAAAATGTTGATTTTAGTAGGTTTAATCGGCTTTTTAACAAACCTGAAATGTTTAACATTTTTTATTGTTATTTTTTGCCTACACATCATTAGTTAAATGTTAATCGCTCAAGTTATTTGAACTTCAAAACAAAAGTTTCATGTTTCATTGAGAAGCAATTCGCGACACGTATCCTGGCATTTACTGACATTTCTGAGCGTTGACGCGAAGAACAGTTAATTAAAGTTTACATTCTCATACGGTTTTATAGACTATTAAAATCATAAATTTCAGCCCTGTTCAGAAACTAATATCCCAAATTTCCACAAGCTGATGTTGACTTAGGCCAAAATGCTAGCGAGCGGTCCGTATTTCGCCTTGCCAATGAGTACTGTCCAATCACTTCTCACACGTGTCGACAGATTGAATCTTCACGTTCACGGCTCGATCAGTTGGTGGATATTGAACAAGAAAGGGGCCTATAGCTGCTTTTTTGCCTCGAAGAGAAGAAACTTACTGATGAGAAGACATTTTACCAAAAGAAAACGCTAGATTTGTTATCACAATTTAACAAAATCAGCATTAATGCATTACGCAGTGTCTAGTGCCCATGAAATGGGCTTTTTCAATTGCGCGCCGTGCTCATTTTCGCACAAACAGAAAATCTACAAATCACCAAGTAAGCGTTATATCGGCAAAAAGAACCCACCTCCATCAAATTTTATTCCCACAGTAATCCTTGAGGTTTAAGTTTTAATATAATTCTCTATTAATTATCAAAGTGAATATTTCAAGGAGATTGTTACTAGGTAGGAAAACAAAAACGATAACACAGGCGGGCAAAATGTATGTATATATATATATATATATATATATTCTTGTGTAAAGATTTCCAGACTTCAGAATGATTCATAATCGCTTTATAGCTCTGTTTCGTATAGCCAAATACTGACTATCATCAGGCAGTGTAGTCAGTATTTGGCTATACGAAACAGAGCTGTTGCAATAAAGCGATTATGAATCACTTCTGAAGTCTGGAAATCTTTACACAAGAATGTTTACAGCTCCTGAAAAGTTGAGCGCTCCACGAAAACCATTCTTCAAACATTGATTGACCTATTATATATATATATATATATATATATATATATATATATATATATATATATATATATATATATAGGTTAATTTGGGAACAGAAATTAACACAACTAAGTAATTAAGTGAAAATGTGGCCCAGTCAGGAATCGAACCTGGGTCTCCAGATTACCGGTCGGATGCCTTAACCACTAGGCCACTGAACCAACCACACTGGGAACACATATTTTTACTGTACAACACAACAACAACACCGAAGTCAACTTAGCGGATGACAAAGGAGGATCCAATTACGGATAGAGGCTTATTTCAATTAATTATTACAGGCTTATTTCAATTATTACAGGCTTATTTCAATGAATTTTCAATTAATTAAATTTCAATTAATTAAGGCCTGTATCCGTAATTGGATCCTCCTTTGTCATCCGCTAAGTTGACTTCGGTCGTGTATCAGTAATTGATCCTTAGTTGGGTTTCAGATGGAGTTATAGGCTTCCCCAGCCTTGTCACCTTGAAAGTATAATTTCCCGGGATACCACGTCTTCGATCACGTAAATCACATCTTCGATTGCCGTGTTGCCAGCATGGTTGTCCTGATGGTGTAGTGGTCATCACACCCGACTAGTATACGGGGGGACGTGGGTTCAAATCCCGCTCAGGGCAAATTTTCTTTCAAACATTTATATATAAAGAAAATTATATATATATATATATATATATATATAATTTGCCCTGAGCGGGATTTGAACCCACCTCCCCCCGTATACTAGTCGGGTGTGATGACCACTACACCATCAGGACAACCATGTTGGCAACACGGCAATCGAAGATGTGATTTACGTGATCGAAGACGTATATATATATAAATATTATTTTCAAGAAGTACAGTGTGGAGGAGATATAACTGTGGACGGCACTGGTGAAATCAAAAGTCCTCGTTATCCATATTCCTACCCTAATGATGTGGACTGCGAGTGGAAGATTTCAACTGAAGCTGGCTCAAGAATCACAATAACGTTCCTCGACTTTGAGGTATACGTTAATCAATAGAAACAATTATTCCCCAATGTCTAGGTAGATATCAACGGATATTCACCGACTGCGAGGTGACTGGCTGTTTCCGTCCCCGTTTTACCTATGTTGTGCTGTGTTCCGTTGCGTTATGTTGTGCTGCGTTGTGTGGTAACTCCCGTCCGGTGTTTGTATGATTTTTATTGTTGTTGTTTGTTTGTTTGTTCGTTTGTTTGTTTGCACTGAATAGAAAGTAATTAGCGATAAGCTCAACCTCGTTCCCAGGGTTTATCCCTTGGATGGGGAACGAGGCTGGCGACAAGGTATCTAACTTGGAAGAAAATGAAGCAGATATAAGTTTTTTTGATACATTAAGATGTTGGTATTGGCTTTTCACGTGATCAAATAAAGGCCTGTTATACAGGATATTCCAAATGAAATTAAAAAACATGGATCACACAAAATTTGCAATTCACTTGATTGCAGTCAGAACACTAAGTTGATATTTAGCAAAACGTTTGTTTTTCAGTTAGAATCAGACAGCGACTGTGACTATGACAGACTGGAGGTGTATAATGGAGGGACAAAGGATTCAAACCATCAATTACCCGATTTATGTGGCAGTGAGTTACCGGCTCCAATCGTGTCCAGCGGTAACAAGATCCTCCTCAGGTTCCGCTCGGATGCTTCAGTTTCTAAAAGAGGCTTCAAACTGCAGTACGCCAACACAGGTTTGTCTTAATTCATATATCATTCACAGAAAGTTACCTCTTAAATGGGCGCTGTCAACGGGGGTTTTGCTGGTTTTATGTCAAAACACTTGAGTGTCCTTAAATCTCTCATCATGTACAGCTTTTCACACACAAAAAGGTCCTGTAAAACTGAAAGATACAGCTTATCACATAAATTTTAACAGTAAGAGGAATCCATAATGAATTTGCGTCTGTTTCTCCAAGACTCATCTTAAGAACTGAGTTGACAAAAGACGACCTCACGGTAAATAATTTCATTTCGGGGCCGTAGTCTCCTTCAAACTAGCCTGTTCCAGGCGTTCACATAGTACATGGTACGATACTACGGCAGTGAACGCGTGCAACAGGCTACCTTCAAACACTGAGCTTCCGCTGGCGCGAAGAAATTATCCGCGCAACCGCGATGACTACAGTTGCATTTTAAGAGAGATAAGCACTGGCATTTTAATCAAATGTGGTGTTCGATCTGAACCCTTATAGAGAGCTAAATGATGTCAACATCAGCATTGATTGCCCAATGCGGCCACGGCCAATCCAATATAACCAATGTTGTGTGTTACAAGGGATTGTTCGTGTGAAATATGTTACTATGTCCCTTCATATGCAAGCAATGTTTTCATGCTGCGAAAAAAGTGCCTCGCCTCTTATTCTTGCAACAAGAAAAGCAAGATTTGTGTAGTAGTGTATTTACTGGCTATTTTTCCGTTACCTTTTTTTCTTTATAGGTTGTAGCAAAACATTTGGCGGGGAAAGTGGTGTGATTACGTCCCCAAAATATCCATACAACTACCCTGAGTCTCTGAAATGTTCCTACCTTATCAGGGCTCCTGCCTTATCAGGGATCAAAACTATCACTCTCAGCTTTTCACATTTTGACTTGGAAAGTAAGTTGTCCTGTGATTTCAAGGGATTTTAAGAAACAGCTACGGTAACATCAACAGAAACATAATTTTAAGGCATAAAAAGTTGCGCCATGTGAGCGAACTATCCAGGAACCAAACTAGACGGAATAGCGTTGAAGGTGATGCGCTCAACATCCCCGACAGAACTTTTAATCCACCCATTTCATGTTGTTTTTCAAACGACGGTAAAGAAATATGCCAAAGCTCAATTGTTTTGCCATGTTTTGCTCATTAATCCTATGGGACAGTTCCAAGTTGCGAGGCTTGAAGCACACTCTTTCAAATGAAAATGACTCTTTGCTGAAATGCAAATAAAACTAACAGCTCACTTTCGAAAAGAGTGGGATCGACAATGCTGCGTGAGGGATTGTGGGATTGTTTGGGGAGACGCAATTGTTTCTTCAGAGTGGGAATTTAGCGTTCTCCCTTGCAGAACAGTAGTCTTGTAATGTTGTAAGTATTGCAATTGAGAAATTTAACAAACACTGATACTGGTCAAAGCAACGGCGACGCCAACGACAACCATTACACTCGGCACAGAACAATAGGCCATTTGAGAATACAACTTTACTTTGGCCTCTTCTTTCCTCAAAGCGAGGTCCTGGATCAAAGATTGTCATATGGTAATAGATAGCTCACTCTGGAAAAGACTGGGTCAAAGTGGCTGCGCAAGAGATTGTGGGATTGTTTGGGGGATGCGTATACACCATTTTGCTAATGATCAGTTCCTGGTGAATTGTCGGTAGATCCAGTCCTGTTTGGGGACAAACGGCCATTTTAGGACGTAATTTGAAATTTTAATTTTGACCGTTTGCCCCACAAAGGACTGGATCTACCCACAATTCACCAGGAACTGATCATTAGCAAAATGGTGTATACGCATCCCCCAAACAATCCCACAATCTCTTGCGCAGCCACTTTGACCCAGTCTTTTCCAGAGTGAGCTATCTATTACCATATGACAATCTTTGATCCAGGACCTCGCTTTGAGGAAAGAAGAGGCCAAAGTAAAGTTGTATTCTCAAATGGCCTATTGTTCTGTGCCGAGTGTAATGGTTGTCGTTGGCGTCGCCGTTGCTTTGACCAGTATCAGTGTTTGTTAAATTTCTCAATTGCAATACTTACAACATTACAAGACTACTGTTCTGCAAGGGAGAACGCTAAATTCCCACTCTTTATCATGCAGTATAGTTAAATTCTATTCATTCACTTGACTGTGGGAACTAAGCAATTCTGACGACACTACCACAACTTAAACATTTCAAACGGATTTCTTTCTTTCTTAATTTTTCTGTCTGTCTTTCTGTCTGTCTGCCTGTGTTTCTGTCTGACTTAAGGTTCCGACAGATGTGCGTACGACTATGTTGAAATTTTTGATGATCAGCGTTCACATTCTCAAAGCAGCCTTGGAAAATTCTGTGGTAGCAACAAGCCCGCCCCAGTCCACTCGTCCACCAATGAACTTCTCCTGAAATTTGTTTCGGATCGGTCCATAACTCGCTCTGGCTTTGCCGCTTCCTACACCATCGAAACTCAAGGTACGTATTCTTCTCTAGCATTTATTTAGCACTGATTTGGTCGCTTTGCATTCGTTTCAAAATGGTGATAAAAGGCATAACTCGAACTATTAATCCTAGTTCATTAACTCTCAAGAGCAGAAAAATGAGTTAGCAATACTGAATATAAACTTTAAAGTTGATGAAACCTATTCTGCTATTTAAAAAAAGCTACCCAAAGGGTACATGTGTGTGATACACTGTCCACAATGCATTGCAAACTTTGCAACTCATTAGCATTAACCTTTTTTTCTGCGGTAACAGTTCCTAATCACTGTCTGGTTAATAACGGAGGATGCAGTGACATTTGCTCCAAGACAGATTATGGACGGATCTGTTCCTGTCATCCGGGATACTCTTTAGATGTTGACGGTGCAACTTGCAAAGGTACAATCCTACGCTAAATAAGAATCGCCAATCAGCAAAGTATTCGACTATCGTTCAGGGAAAATACACACTTGTTTGTATGATCTAAATAGGACCCCAATTCCTTCGTTAGCTCGGACGAAAGGCTGAAGATAGAAACGTCAATTCCTAAGAATCTACGGTGGCCGATTTCCCTTACCATCTACAGCGGGTGAATTGTGTTTCGTCAAGAAAGTTGTACTCAAGTTGTACTGGAATATAGATGTGACGTGTAGGCTTGAATAAGTTCTGATTAACTCGTCTTGCAAATCCAAAACAGGATTTCCGTCACAGACGAAATTTTTCGTCTACCGTTCCTTTTGCAAACGAGTGATAGATAATTTTGAACCGTCCCTGCTACTTTTGACACGACAAGTTGTTAAGAAATGCGTCGCCTTTGCATGTAAAATCGCTCAGGTGTATGATTAAAACCCTGTACTGTCCTCACGTTTAAATTTGAATTCGCAAGTAAACATTTATAGCGACTTCAATCATCTAGACTCGCATCCATAAAAACAGTCAGAAGAAAAACACAAATAAGTCCAACTGTCGCTAATTCGATGGTTTTTGCTAATGGTATGGAGTGGTTTTCAATCGACCGTCGAAAGTACTTCAGTCACGTTTGCTTTGGTTTTAAATGGCTTTGCTTTGTTATTGTCCTGGGGCAGAAAAGGTACTCCTTTCGTGTACCTTCCATTGAAAATGGTACCCCTTTCACAAACCTACTTAAGAACACTGCATCCCCTTTCTAGCCTTTAGAATGAAGTCTTCTTGTCATTTTCATGTATAGCATTTAATAAATCAAAACAGTACAGTCACAAGGTATGTGTGTTCGAAATATTTTAATCAGAGGCCCGTTTAAATACCTAAATGACCGCTTTCCCTACCCTTTCATATACTTCGACTTGTGAAATCCCTCCCTTTCATCTACCTGAAGCGTGAAAAAGGTATACCCCTTTCGGGTGAAGCCTCCCCTTATAGGCCATTACAGGGAGTACCCCCTCCCGGGTGTGATTGATTAGCAAAAGTCGCGCCACTTTCTCAACCAATCAGAAACCAAAACCAAACCCAATCTTGACTTTGTTGTACGTGTTTTCCAGCGCTTGGCACCAGCTGCACCACGTCTGTTTCGGTCAGATTAATTGCTTACACTCTATTGCAATAACACATATGCGCTGCCTATCTAATTTACGCACATGGGTCCTTCTCACAATTATTCACAAGAAGAGAACGAAGCTCAAATTCAGTGGAATTTTTCTCACATTAGGCGCCAGCTTTAGCCATGTTCCGTAACTTAAGCAACTGCACATACGTGGGTAGGTTGACACGGGTTTTACTTGAAACCGGAATCTGTTGAGCAATACCTCCTGGTAGTGATGCTTTCACCTACCTCATGCAAGATCATCATCATCATCATCATCATTAGTAGTAGTAGTAGTAGTAGTAGTAGTAGTAGTAGTAGTAGTAGTAGTAGTAGTAGTAGTAGTAGTAGTAGTAGTAGTAGTAGTAGTAGTAGTAGTAGTAGTAAGAATGTACCACCCTCTGTATCCTTTCCTTCCTAAAACTAAAGAGCTTTCTGCGCGCCTTAGAGTTCCGTTCAGCCAGCTGCCAAGGTTAAATACCCAGCGATTAAAGAAAAGCTTTATCAATAGACTCTATTTTAAATGAATATCAAGTAGAGATTTAATATTAATATTGTTTATAATGTTAATATTGGCCTTAACTCTTTGAGATTTTCATTGTTTTTCGTTCCGAAATGTAGTTTTGGTAGTTTAGCATGCTCAAACAAATACATTTACATCTGATTTACATTTACAGCTATTCTCACAGGCATGCAATCACTGCGCGCAGTCAGTCACACACGCACACGCACGAGGTCTCCCACGCAGTCTGTCTGACATGCAAGCAGTTTCTTGTGCAGTCTTCGTCTCAAAAGCCCGCTGTCTCTTACACAATATCACACTCACGCAGTCCCGAGTTCATGGAGTATCCCACAAACACAGTCTCTCGGACACTTAGTCTTGCACGCTTAGCCTTGCACGTATAGAAACTCAGACCTACGTATTTGCAACTACGCATTCTAGCACTCACCTGGTCCTACAAACTAGCGCAGCCTTCTACACAATATCTCATCCGAATTCACACTGTCAGGGAGTTCAAGTTCTTATGTAAGTGTCACATCCATTCACGGAAGAATGAAAACAAGGTTTGCACAGCCATAGACAAACAAAGTATTTTCCCGCGTTGTCATGTATTTAAAGTTTTATAGAGTGTTTCGACCTTTGGTTTCAGACGTTGATGAATGTGCTAGACCTCAGGTTCACCAGTGTCAGCAGCTTTGTAACAACACCCGAGGAAGGTAACCACTTGCCCAGTGTGTTCTCCCTTTGTTGTTGCTGTTGCTGTTGTTTCCCCAGCCTAAAATATCTCGTAAATCAGTCAAACGTCGGCTATTTAACGGCCTCCCCAGTTTCCTGATATGTACTATTTACTGGTTTGTCTGTCTGTTTGTTTGTTTCCTTGCTGATTGCTTGCATTCCACTTGGTTTTTAGACATCTCAAGACCCTACATGTGCGTGTTTCATTTTAAAATCTTTAACCTTAGTCTTTTTAACATAATTTAGTTTTCACTGTGAATGCCGACAGGGATTTGCTCTTCAGTCGGACAACAAAACGTGTGCTGGTAAGTAATGCTCAATTTATTTACTTTCTTTGTCAGTAAGCCCGTAATTAAAACTTAACCGTTATGATGGTCTTGTTACATCCAGACATCGACGAATGTAATCTAAACATATGTGAGAAAGGCTGCAATAATTCAGTTGGAAGTTACCAGTGCACATGCCCCCTTGGCTATCAACTGGCAGCGGACGCACATCACTGCGAAGGTACATTAAAAAGAACCTAATAAAGCCAAGATTAAAAACATCAACTGATAAATTTAGAAAGAGAATTGTGAGTTAGAAAAGTAGCCGAGCTTGAGAATTAAGCCATGTTTCCAAAACCGGGGAGATAAAACTCCGTAAATATGCAACATTTTCGAACGGCATTTGTGTGGTGACGGAGAACGCTTTGGTTGTGCTTCGCTAGGCAAAACATTGCCTACCGAGCTCTGGGAAGCTTCACCGAGACTTCAACCTCAAGAAGAATTCTTATATGTTCTTCTCAAAATAATCTTTAAAACAGCTTGTCTTAATGCGGTAACTTGTCTTACTTCAAATACAGTGTTACAAACAAAACCTCCTTATGACTGAGAGTGGTGCTCAAAATATACCTGTCTTTTCCCCCAGACGTAAATGAGTGCTTAGAGAACAATGGTGATTGTGATCAACGATGTGTCAACGAAAATGGAAGGTATTGGAAGTATCTTTTAATGGTCTTTATAACTTATGATTTTCAAACGGTAAACCCAAGGAAATTTAACCATGAAATTTGCCGAGAATACAAATCAACCTACATCGCTTCGATTTGTCGGCGAAACCGCTCTTTGAATTGTGAAGGGCGCGATCCATTTGGTCAAAAATTCCGGAATGTTTGGTTCAAGAAGCAAATGGAACGGTAATTTCCGGAAAGTTCAACTCGAAAATTTTGGTCAACATCTCGAGGTTGTCCATTTTCCCGAAATATCGGAATTACCGGAAATTTTCTGTTCCATTTGGCATTTCATTTCGGTGAGACATTCGGCTCCCCCAGTTTCCTTTGCTGCCAGATACCGAAGGCAAGATGGCGGAATCTGCGTTATACCAATGGGAAAAGAGCGGTCCACTGCAGTGGGGAAACCCGTTCCATTTGACACCTAGGAAACAGGAATATTTGCGCAATTGGATCGCGCCCCATAAGTAAACAAAACACAAATTCAGCGGTTACTGTGTGTGCCATTTTAAAATCCTAATTTTCGTCTCTTCTTGTTTAGCTTTCACTGTGAATGCCGACAGGGATTTGCCCTTCAGTCGGACAACAAAACGTGTGCTGGTAAGTAATGCTTAATTTATTTACTTTCTTTGTCAGTAAGCCCGAAACTAAAACCTTAACCGTTATGATGGTCTCGTTATATGCAGACATCGACGAATGTAAACTAAACATATGCGAGAAAGGCTGCAACAATTCAGTTGGAAGTTACCAGTGCACATGCCCCCTTGGCTATCAACTGGCAGCGGACGCACATCACTGCGAAGGTACATTAAAAAGAAGCCAAGATTAAAAAACATCAACTGATAAATTTAGAAAGAGAATTGTGAGGTAGAAAAGTAGCCGAGCTTGAGAACCCATGTTTCCAAACCGGGGAGATAAAACTCCATAAATATGCAACATTTTCGAACGGCATTTGTGTGGTGATCGAGAACGTTTTGGTTGCGCGTACTTCGCTTGGCAAAAAATTGCCTACCGAGCTCTGGGAAGCTTCACCGAGACTTCAACCTCAAGAAAAATTCTTATGTTCCTCTTAAAATAAGCTTTAAAGCAGTTTGTCTTAATGCATCGCGGTAAAGGCTGGTTCACATGCACGTGCGACGCAAATGCAAATGCAAGTGGAAGCGCAAACGGAAACGATGTTCACACGTCGAACGCAAACGCAAGGAAGGTGAGATACGCAAGCGCAGTCGAAGTCTTTTCCAAGATGGCGGACGAGACGGAGGTTTTCATTGGTAAGACTGCTTTTCCTGCTTTTCGCATAACGACTGATATAGAGACGACAAAGACGTGTCCAGACGTTTTTATCGTGTACAAAGTATATCGTTAAAATATAGTAGGATTAGGTGATACGGCTATGTGGGAGTGCCACCTTGATATTAAAAGGGAAATAAACCGCGCGGGGTAAGAGGGGTGTCCCTTATCTGTTTAAATGTATCATATTATGGGTTTATTTGTTTAAAAAGGGATTAATAATAATAATAATAATAATAATAATTATTAAATAACAATATATAATTATAATAAGAACCTTCCCAGAATCCTTTGCAGCTGGAAAATCGTCAATCCCAAATAACTTGGTCAGTTTGAGGGCAGCAAGACCCCCACGTTGTCTAGAAATAAGTCTTACCATAAACTAATTATTGTACAAGACTAAGGGCGATGACGTCATTGGTCACGTGACTTTGCTCACAAGTGCGTTTTTGCTCACTGTGACGAAGTTATTTTGTTATTGAAAAAGCAGTCAACGTGGTTTGAAGCACAATGGTGTGAGCCATTTCGGACTGCCCGGGTACCGAACAAAATATAAATATTAAGGGAGGTATATACAATTTTCAAAAAGTGGGAGTCTGGGTACAAGTGCTATCTCCCGTTGCATTAAACGCGAGGAAACAAAAATTTGGATATTGGTAGATATTGTTATGAAATATACATTTTTGTCATTTTTAATGCTGTGACGTCATCGGTCACGTGACCAGAACGGACCGAAGTTTAATATTCGCTCTAAAAGTTTACTAGAACCTTTCTCCAAGAATATTTTTAGGCGAAGTTGTAGTTTAATAAATAGTGTTTTAAAAAATGGCCATGATTACTTTTTCCTAAAAAAGTGCGGCAGTAGAAAATCTAACTGAAAAGTTTGTCAGCTTCCTGCTCAACGACCATTTGAGGTAGGAATAAAAGAAAATTTTGCCTAAGGCTTGAGAGTATGCTCTTTATGATGGCGTTGTCAGTTTCTTCTAATTTCGATTGCTTTTGGCGAGGATCGATGTTTAAGATTTTTTTCAGAGGAGAGGGCCTGGAGGAAAGAACGAAAACGAGGCTATACTTTCGCGCGCTTTTTGTTCACTGCGACGCCGCGCCACAAAAGGTTAGCTAGAAAAAAAAATTCCAAGGACTGGAAAACGGACTGGACTTGCATTTTCTTTAAACGGAACTTTCGACGACTTTTTTAATTATTATTTTTTTTATGGCTGCTGTCTGCTCAGGAACAATGTATACTTGAGAAGGTAAGTTGATACAGATAGTTGTTGCTGTTTGTTAAAAAACAAAACAAAACAAAAAAAGCGCGTTTGTGGTACACTTAAATGCACTTCTCACCTAAAAGGTGTTGTTTAATTCTTGAAATTATAAAACTTAAACTAGAAGTTGCAGCAATGCGAATGAAATCAAATTAATGCTAACATTAAATGAGACAATTTAAGTTGCTTAAGGCAACCGATGCAAGCTCAGTAATTTTACTAAATACGATATTTGAAGGTTAAAAACGTATCTTAAACAGTGACGGAATAAATGATTACTTTATTTTCAACCGGAACTTGAAACGTTACCTTCATTCGCACAGACATCAAAACTTTATTTTATACTGTCCATGAACTAAATTCCCTATTACAATTATAACAAAGTGTACAATAAAGCCATTATTCAAAGTATTGGCCAAAGAAAAATAGTTGCGCATAAACAAATACTGGAACAGTTCGTGCTTTCAAATGGATTACCCTAATGAATTACACGATTCCGACACATAAATTTAATTTGAGTGGCGAAACATTTTGTTGTATCTGAAAAATTACTGTACTACAAAAAACGTTCTCACAGAGGTTGTAATGCATGGGGGTTCACATAATTTAATTCAATTTTATAAAGCTAAAAATTGTGTGTCAAAGATTTAGCAGAAACAGAGAAAAGTTTTAAAATCACGGCTGTTTGTGCGAGTTCGTGTACGTTCGCGCTAAACGCGGAAAGTACCTAAGCTTAATAACTCTGAAGACGTCAAGACGTTAAGTTTATGTCAAAACCGACCAAGAACCAGTCGAAAAAAAACAAAGAAAGATTAGCAAATAATTGTTTTAATAGATTTGGCAGTTTTACAAAGTGTTACGCTTCTGGTTTGTGGCACCTATTTACAATGGTAGTCTGAGGAAAAACCTTTTTACAACAATGTTTAAATTAGAAGCTTAAGGTTACGGTAAATTTCATTTGAATCTATTTTTTAAATTGAGGGGAAATTAAAATGTAATTTGCTATAAGAATGGGTCCAACACAGAAATCCTGAAAACCTTCTTCACAAACAAACTGGCGATAAACTTGAAA
>JAEMWC010000270.1:732500-755000 GCA_016490735.1 Pachyseris speciosa
CAACGATCTCCATTCTGTTCACATGACGTCAAAGCCCAGAACTGTTCCTATGCATGCAGTTTGAGCGAATAAGCGGGATCAAATTTTTCTTTTCTCTTAGATATTGATGAGTGCCTGCTGAATACTGCGTGTTGTAATCAAGATTGCGTCAACACAGAGGGCAGCTATAACTGTACTTGTTACCCCGGATATACACGAGCCATAAGCAACTGCACATGCGTGGGTACGTTGACACGGTTTTTACTTGAAACCGGAATCTGTTGAGCAATACCTCCTGCTAGTTGTGTTTTCACGTACGCTATGCAAGATGATTCTAACCGGGCTAAATGGATCAAATTAAGTGAGGTTATCTCAGACTTTCAAGGAAACTAAATGTCTGCCACTACTGCAAAAGGATATCGTACGTAAATATATGATATAGTGAGAGTGTCTAAAACGTAAACGTGATGTTCATTATTTTCTTGTTATTGCAAACCCTTCTTTATGCATTTTTTCTTGGGAATTTTGTGATTGAGAAACCAGAGACTTGCTTCAAGTTTGATTTCAAACGCTCTTGAAGCTAAAACGATTAACAGTATTTCGTTGTCACGTTACTTTATAATTATGATTATAATGATAATGATGATGATGATGATGATGATTGTTATTATTATTATTTCAGACGTCGACGAATGTGAAACTAATAATGGAGGCTGTCAGCAAATCTGCACAAACAACCCAGGAAGCTATGCGTGAGTCATATGTATTATTTTATAATAATAATAATAACAATAATAATAATAATAAATAGGTTCTTAAAAACGCATTATACATCCCATTATTTTATCATCTTATTATTTAAAGAACTTCCTCTTTTTCCTGGAAATATTGACAATACTAGAAGTCTTGCTCTAGCTTTGTCAGTGCGCTATAATTGTAACAACTGCTTTTCAAACCGGATTGGAGAATTTGCTTTGCACCTTGGCCTCTCTCTGTTGCCAAGGTCAATCTCTTTGGGGATCACGTGATGAGAGGGAGAGTTCGTCTCAGATAAGTCAGGCACTGATCAGGAACAGGAAGAAGGCAGGGCTGCAATACAGTTTAACTAACGAGCGTCTGAAGTCCTGAAAGTCCTCCTCAAACTTTAAAACTCAGCAAATAGAGACATTGTCTCTTCTCATGTCTTAAAGTGGTTCGAAAAGCATAACCCAATATCGGTCAAACAATCCTCGCACCAATACAAGTGAAATAACCTAATATATTGTATACTTTTGCCAGGATTTTATTCATATTTCCAATGAACAGCTTCCGTAAGTGCGTGAAAGTATTTTTTATAATTTGATATTTACGCCTTCTTCATCTTTAGATGTTCCTGTAACTCGGGTTTTGTAATCGACACCAAAGATCCTTCGCGCTGCGTCGATATAAACGAGTGCCTAACGGTAAGAACAAAAATAGTCATTTTTTTTGCTGGTACGTTTTGTTTTTCACCACTAAATATAGACAAGTTTCCCACTGGCCCGGTCAGTGTTTGGCTCTAGTGCTGAAGACTATTATAAGTTTCGTTTGCTTGGCCGTCCTGTGATTCCATTGGGACCTTTCCTTACAATATCATAATATTCGTTTAATTGTATTTCAGGACAATGGAGGCTGCCAACATAACTGTACCAATACACCCGGATCTTTCCAATGCACTTGTCACCCAAGATTCAAGTTGCAAATGGATGGCAAAACATGCGGACGTGAGTCATTTACTTGTCGTTTCATTTCAAGACACAGTTGCCTAACACTTAACAATTATCCTGTGAAATTGCTCGGAATATCGCCCGGATACTTAGCTAAAATCAGGGGGATATATTCCGCAAGATTGAGCAGGATAATTTTTTTTTATTATTCAACACACTGATAACAAAGTACAGTTTACTGAGTTTACGACAGAAAACGTGGTAAAGGCACCATTTTTCTACAGTACGACAAACCTAATTACATATATTGCGGGATAGCTGTCGATTGCGCACGACGAATATCGAGTCCACTATGACCATATTTGGAAAGTTGGCTACGATGTGTTGCATAATAACAGGACATAGACCTTTTTCATAATGGTTGACGATTTTAATTATTCTTTTGTATATGTGTTAATTAGCCCTACTAACCTCACTTTAATGAAAAAATTCTATTGAATTTTGCACATGCTGACGAGGCTAGTAGGGCTCATTATCATAAGAATAAAAGAATAATTTGTCGGACGCCATTATGAAAAGGGTCTATGTCTGCTTGTTGCTGTTGTTGATGTTGCTATTATATTGTATAGTTGTCTTCCTGTCTCAGCAGGCAAACCTGAGCATGTATACTTTTTCTCGTCCAGATTGTCCCACCTGTAGTGACTTCGAATCCCTGTTGCAGACAGTTGAAGATTTGAAGAGAAAGGTACAGCAGTTGTAACGTCATGCGTAATCTTGTGAATTAATCGACTTCCCAGACTGCCGTTTATGTATCAGTCAATGCCAAAAGCGTCCTTCCCCCCCCCCTCCCGGGCATACCCCGGGTTTTTGACCCAACATGTGTCCCACCCTTGGGACATTTGACTATCGGCTAAACACTGGTCGCCGGTCGCCAGCTAAAGGGTTTCGCGTGTCTTTCGCGCGAAATTCATTCGTTCACCATGGGAGCCGCTTCGCTCCCTTCACTTCAAGATTCCGCTTGGAGTTTTCCGCTGTTTACTAAATATACGGTTCATATGCCTTTATTCAAAGTTTGGGGTGCGGACAAAAGAGATCGGAAAATAGTTTTGACGCACAATTTTATTTTGAGCGGGGCTGGGGCGTGCCAAAATGCTTCATGCAACGAGTGATCTGCTATAACTTCAAAATTGATTTGCCCCTTTTGAGGCCCTAACGGTGGGGCACTTGACCGTCTAAACTGGAACTCAGCGGAGCATTTGACCAAATTTTTTCAAAAAAGTCAAATGCCCGGGGATTTGCCCGGAGGGGGTGGAGGGGGGGGGGGTTGGTGGGGTTAGTTGATGAGGTATATTCATTATGGGACTTCGCCTGATTATCGGCTTTAAAAGAGAGGTGTCTTCCTATCCATATCTATAGCTATGGATAGTTAAAAACGAAGTTATTTTTATTTTCTCAGTGATTCATGTATGCTCAACCGCCGTTTACCTGACGTAGCCGATGTGTTTTCGATAGACTCTCCTGAGAACGGACTTAATAAGTGTGGGGAGCCGGGGGAGGGGAACAATTTTTGATGAGCGCACCTCGTTAACACAGGCTTGATAGAGATGTTGTAGTCCAGAAGGTATCTTCTATCTATCAAGAGAGCTGTATTCCTTTTCCTTTTAAGCTCGCCTCCATTGAGGTTTGGAAGCAGAATATAAGCAGCCAAGGATGCATCTTTGAAGGAGAATTGAAACCAAACGGAACTACGTGGAGAAAGGAACCGTGTGAAATATGCCATTGTCAGGTACAATCTTGTTTGTTGTCTTGTCTTTGTTGTCGGTTTCCAAGACAATGCTGAAGAGCCGCACTAAAGGATTGCCAGTTATTTCTGGCTTAGTGCAATTCTCAGTTCTCCTTGCGTAACCATAGTATCTCTCTTTTCTTTCTAGGGAGGTCAAACTCGCTGTGAGCCAATCTCTGGCTGCCAGGGTAGGAAGTTGGTACTTTGTGGGTTTAATCAGAGCTTTATTTTTTGTCACCTGCTTGCATCTAATGAATTGTCATGACCTTTTTACACAGGACTAATTTGTTTTTTTCTTTTGTGGAACTTTTTCATCAAATACCCTATATCTCTATCAATGCAAGGGTACCTATCATGTGTGCCTTGCAACTTGTTTCGCATTTAGAATCACAGATTTGTATTTTAACGTTTATTTTGCTGTTGCTATAGCTATAATGGCCGCACATCCCACCACAGGACAAAACACGCCAATTATAGACGACGAGGACGATGAAGAGGATTTCACTACAGCGAGTAAGACATGTTGTTGAGTTTCTTTCGATCTACGAGCACCCTTAGGTTGCATGCAAACGTGACTTATTCCTTTCCATTATCGTACAAGGAGGAATCTGCACGGCGACGCAAACAAACATACGCGTCGTGTATTGTTTTCTTGTAATGTCTTAATGTTTTGAGGTTTTTGAACCGTGGTCAATTCCTGTTGCCTGCTTTAAAGGATCAGGTTCGTAATACTTTTTGTCTCTTCTACGGCCATTTATGTCAAAGTTGCTTAGCCATTTTTCTAGCTTACTACAAGATAAGTTTGTTACTTGTCTAATCTTGGAACAAACATACACATCGTACTTTGTTTCTGACCCAAAATGTTCTTTTGTTTCAAGGTAATCCCGAGTTCAACTCCTCGGCCACGCTTGTAAATGAATAGCCAACTGGTCTGCCTCCTGCCAGTTGTGATTCTTGACCTGTCTTGTTCTGTTTGAAATATTTGTTTCAGTATCATTATCCCTGAAAAGCCCCTGGCGGGGAGAGGATCATCATCGTCATCATCATCATCACCACCACCACCACCATCATCATTATCACCATCATCATTATCACCATCACCATCATCATCATCATCATCATCATCATCATCATCATCAGGATTATCACCACCACCACCATCATCATCATTATCACCATCATCATCATCACCACCACCACCATCATCATCATCACCATCATCATCACCATCACCGTCATCATCATCATCATCATCATCATCATCATCATCATCATCATCATTATCACCATCATCATCATCATTATCACCATCATCATCATCATTATCACCATCACCATCATCATTATTACCATTACCATCATCATCATCATCATCGTCATCATCATCAGCATTATCACCATCATCATCGTCGTCGTCATCATCATCATCATCATTATCAGCAGCAGCAGCACCAGCACCATCACCAATTTTTTTTCGTGGAGCTTTTCTCATCGAATACTCTGTATCTCTATTAATGCAAGGGTACCTATCATGTGTGCCTTGCAACTTGTTTCGCATTTAGAATCACAGATTTGTATTTTCACCACTTTTTTTGGCTGTTGCTATAGCTACGATGGCCGCACTTCCCACCACAGGACAAAACACGCCAGTTATAAGCGACAAGGACGGTGAAGAGGATTTCACTACAGCAGGTAAGACATGTTGTTGAGTTTCTTTCGATCTACGAGCACCCTTAGGTTGCATGCAAACGTGACTTATTCCTTTCCATCATCGTACAAGGAGGAATCTGCACGGCGTATATCTTTGGTTCAATTTTTATTTGTCTTTTTTTAACTCGGAAAATGGCTATGCCATTTCCGAGTTGTAGATGTGAGGCAAATTTTACTAACTCCTTTGCTCGATCTTTCGCTCCTTGTTTACTGTGAAACATTTTGTGCATCAGCTCACCAATGCAAAACGCTTGACATATACGAATGTATATGTCACTGACGTTGGGAGCAGGTCAATTGTGGGTTCATATGTTCTCGTGAAAGAAATGAGTGTGAGTGATATATGAAATAAATGATATATGAACTGCGGAAATGAAATCAAATGAAGAATGATCCTCGCAGTTGTGAACGCAATTTATGCAATTGCGAAAAGAAGCCTGAAAAAAAAAAAATTCAGGACCTCAACGGGGTTTGAACCTCGCGATACCGGTGCGATGCTCTACCAATTGAGCTATGAAGCCACTGATACTTCTTTAATAATCCTTTGATTGTTTGTTTGTTTGTTTGTTTTTATATTAGGTAGGGATTCCCCTACTACTGATCCTTCATCAGGCAGTAGTCGTTGAGAAAGCGAGCTTCTCGAAGGTCTGTAGTAAGGAGGCATTTCTTAGGATCGGAAACAAGACGTCGTGGTTATGATATATGGCTGTGATTTGTACACGTAAATAAAATATTGTAGCTGAAACAGTAGCCTGCGTAGCAAGCATTCGAACAAAGTTTTCCACATTCTGGCCGCGCAAAAATTGGGACGAGAGAAAAAATGGAGGACGCGGAAAGGGGTGCTATCGCCCCAATTTTCGCGCGGCCAGAATGCAGTAAATTATCTTTCGAAGAGGAACGCTTGCCCCACCCCCTTGGGTAGGTGGAAACCCTGACCCTGTTTAAGACACAATTCTCTGATTTCCCTATCCCGTTTAAAGTGCCTATGAAGTAAAAATAATTTCTTTCGAATCTTTTAAGCTTCTTGTGTCTTGATTACGAAATGACAAAAGAAATTTGACAACATCAACTAAAGCCGAATTTTTTGCCCTCCAAAGAACCTCAAAATTCACTAAATTGTGTCCCTTGGATTGGGAACGAATCTTTGCTCAGAACAATGCTGATGACGTAGGAAATGCCACGACACTCGTGTCTTCTGAAACATTTCCTTCGTCACACCTTTGTAATACGATCTTTTGGCCGCGCGCAAGATGGAGACACTTTTTGGCGCCAAATCTAAAACTTCGGCCCCATTTATTCCGCGTTGTGAATGTTTTACTGCCTAAAACCTAAATATTAAGAATCAGAAAATGATTAACTATTACATTAGAACAAGAAATTTTTGACTTCATCAGTAGGCACTTTAAGACAGAATTCAGAGTTTTCAGACCCTATCTGAGACATTTCACCCGAAATTATACCCCGTTTGTAGTGTAATAAACTGTAATTATAAAAGTCAAGGGAAGCCCACCAATAACTGGCGGCTTGTGGTCAGGCTTCTATAAACAAACATCTAAGCTTATCCTGTTAGGTCATTAGGTCATGTAGCGATACCCTGTTTAAGACAGAGAGTGATGAAATCGATATCCATATCGCGCCGCAAGTCCCCGTTAAGGACATATAAGGGAGTACCCCCTTGGAGGGAGGGGCTTGCCACGCAGCCTACTGAAACAGTTTAGCGAAGTTTAAATAGATCAAAATTAAAGATGCGATTTTCAATCCAACATTTTGCATAGATTCTGGTCTCAATATCTTGTATTTTAGTTAACCTATACCGCCGTTTGCTGTTTAGAAGACTGACAACTGACTGCCACTTTCCGCAATACAACATGATTTCTTGCACGTTCTAACTTGTAGTTTGCTATTGTTGACAACATTTTGGTAAACCGATGAACGAAATAAAATAAAATGAATGAAATAAAATAGAATAAAGTGAAAGCCTGATTTCCATGAATGCCGTGTTTGAATTAGAAGTTAACAGTTGCCGAAAGCTAGTCAAATATTTTGCTTGTCTTATATCAGAGGGTAAGTTGTTCCACAGAACAGCCCGCTGTAGCCGAGAAGCTATTTCTATTGTAATTGTTACGAGGCAAGGGGAAAGCAAGCTTATTTTCAGAATCTCTAAGGTTATATCACTGCGTTACATAAATTTAGAATAACCAGGCGCAAGCCAATCCCTCACTGCCTTATTATTAAGGCGCTGGGTTTGAAGGTTTTTCCACCCCAAATAATTTAATAGTATGCTTGAATATCAGTGTATGCTGGCACACAGAGTTCCCCCTTTCTGAAGAGTAGACGTCTTACTCTTTGCTTGTAACCCCCTGTTTATAGGGCGTTGTTTTACACCCTGTTTTTGCTGTAGCTTGTCGAAAACTCTAGAGATGGGTAAAATAACTAACTAACCAACTATTGAATTTTCTCTCGCAATTATCTATTGACGTGTCCCTCGGAAATAGTAGGAAATGGCATTACCGAGACCCTAAATTTCAATTTTTTCTGGGGGACCATGCTTGTAATTTGGCTTCAGGATTGTTAAAGTGACACTTTTACATTTAATAAAATCGCACTTGAACGTTTTGAGGATTCTTAATTCGGGCTGCAACGAATTGGATCAAATTTCAAAGCGTTGTTCTAGTAAAAAACAACAACAACAATATATCACCATGAAATTTTCCTTGAAGTTCTGTCTCGGCAGTGAGTAGGAAATATTCAAGGAAGAACTTTGTGTTGCCCATAGTTTAAATTTTTTTTTATTTGATGACATCACATGAAAACCAGCTGACAGTTATCCCGTTGGACTTTGCACCCGCCAAATTGAGAAGGTCCTCGTGATTGGCTTGTTTCCAACCCAAATCATGAAAGAAAATCCAGGAATCCAGCTCATTGTCGTTACTGAAGGGGGCTACATGTATGTGTACATGTTTCTAGCCTTGCCACACAAAGCATAAACAAAGGAATCCCAATCAATGATGTATCATGCAGTTTTGTTTGTAATTACTGTACTGGATCCATGAGACTCTAAACGGATCAGTTCAGTGCAACAAAAAGACACTATATAGCACTGTGTCAAACTTTTTTTTCTTCTTTGGTGACACTTTCAAAAGCTGACAGTCGCTCGTACCCCAATGGAAATCTAAACTTACGATCAAGTTTCTAGCTGGCCAGCTAAAACTTGATAAGTGTCTTTAGCTATAAGGATGGCGACGGAACCGGATTCTAATGAAAGACTGAGTAATGATTGTTTCCTCATTGAAAACAACACTTGGCAACTTCCTCTTTGCTTTTTATGTAACAAAAACCTTTTAGTCGCCGAATTGTGAAAAGCCTTACTAATGACTTCGCCTACAGACAGTCAACCATCCAGTCGACAACCAGATAACAAGGAGATTCGATCAAAGCAAAGGCAAAATGGCGGTGAATACTTGAAAATTGTAAACATTTATCATCAGATTTGTAGAGTAGCTTTGAGAGTATATTAGAAAGATGTAAAATTGAGTTCAGTTGTCTTTAGTACGCTGATATTGTTGCCGAGGCAAGAGTAGATTTGTGCTCAAAAAAGGTTCTTTACACGTCGTTACCGAAAGCAATCTATGGCTGCTTGAAATTAAATACGATGAAAAGGCCAATGCACCATTCAGTCAAAGAAACCAGTCAACTCTTAACTTCGTACCATTATATACTATAACAACAATGCAGATCCGCAGATTAAAGTTTCCTCACTACGTACACATGCAAAACTGAGAAAAACGTATTTTACAGTTTTTTGTATCGGCTAAAGTGAGGATACCATCACCTATTGACAATTAAACAGCCACGCATCAATGTTAACTTACATCAGTTTTAAATCAGCTAACTCAATTCATATAACTGCGATGATCATTCACATATTCATTCTTTAGTCCGCAGTTCAAATATACGAGTTTCATATATTCATTCTCACATAACTCAATTCAATATCATCCATCTTCATTTGCTTTATTTATTTTGCTTAGTGAAACACTGCAATACAAACGTCCTGTCAAATTGTCTTTTTCGGGTGCGGACCATAATCGGCGCTTTTTGAATCAGAAAATTTCATTACGTTCGATTTCGTTTAATTCAAGTCTACGCATTTAGTGCATTAGGATATTTGGAACAGCAAAGCAAAACAATCAAGTTGAATTCACTTTGTTCGTATCAGTATGCTACAAGACGTTTTTGTAAATTCGAAAAAAGGCGATGGCAATCTTTCCCCAACTAGTAATTGATTTGTATTCATGACGAAATCCGTTCAAACCGAATTTTACGGAAATTTCCAAACTGTTGTCGAAGTTTAATTACAGTTAGTTAGATAACAACTATATCGACTTATTATATTTTCACGGCTAAGTAATTTATTACTGTACATTTGTTCAGCGCCAAGAAATTGACGACCGTTTCAACTTTAGAAAACCCACAAACAATTTATAATTTTAACTGGCTTGCCAGCAGGTTTTCGATTCATTAATTAACTTCTTTCAATCAAACATCCGGATTATCCTATCTTGACGATATTTTGCGCCTGATAAATAGAAAGAAGAAAACATTTGAAGCGAACACGAGGCCTCTTTCGCACAAAGAAATTATATACAGTGTTTTCAAACCACATCTATTCTAACAAAGAAAACCCTTTTGTATCGGTAAGGCTCCCATACAAATTCTTTAAAAAATAGCACATGTAGCGTAGTTTGCTGTTATTTCTCAGTTTCTGCAAAGGCACATCTGCACGAAACGAAATTAAAATATTGATCGACTGATTATTTGTCTGTGTGATGTGCAATGTTAGTCCAATATCGATTAACTTCCAAGAGGGTATCTTTTTGTTGTCCTGGAAACCGTACATTTCATGATTTTCATGTGCGTGGAAGTCCGTCAAATACGAAAGAAAGGCCATGGCGTTTCTTAGAAATGGCTTCCACGTTTTTGGGGGTCGTGCGACAATTTAAATGTCCGGGATTTATCTGACCTATTTCCAAGAAACAACGAAGTCTTGAAACGTTATTCTAAGCCACCACATGTAGACGCGCTGTGAAATAACGAAACGGTATTGCATGAAAAACTCAACAAAAAGGAATTGTCACTGACGGGAAAATAAGCCTCGCACTGAAACTCTAAAACGAGCTCTTTTTCAGCGTGAATTTGTTTCAAAGAGTCTATTTCACGACAGGTTTCTATCTTTTTGTGTAGGTGATCATTACGAGCGACTCAAAGCAAATTTTCTACACTTCAGTAACCGTTTTTAGAAATTCAACTACTGCGGGATTCAGGGCTTGTTTTGAAAGCAGTGTTTGACACTCGAATAAAAACTTATCTCTCAAAAGAAGAAGCACTCATTTGTGACAAACTATAAGCAAATCTGTTCACCAGGTGCTTAAGGGCTTCCTTTTTTCATGATTATTTTAGCTGAGATATTCCAGTAACGACGCTTCAAAGCCAGCAATGTCGAGTTCGAGCATCGAACGGAAAATTAGCAATTGCGGGCAATACCACGTTTAAAAAATACGATGTTGAATCAATTTTTGTAAATCTGTTTCATATTTTACCTCGCACTCATTATCTACAACGCTTGTGTCTTTTGCTTGAGCCTGCTTTGTTTGGGGAAGGAAATTCTGCTTTTGCTTATCAACAAAACACACAAACAAAAGAGTCAGCTTGGCTCGTCAGATGGGACTCTCTGGCCGTCTCATTCATGCATAATCAAAGACCCCTATTAAGAAACAAAACTTTTTCCTGGTCAACGACACGTTTGCATTAAAGTTGGATTATGTCGTAAATTGAAAACTCACTGCGGCGAAAAAAGAGGAGGTCCTAGTTTCATTTTCGCATCATTTGCCTTCCGTGCAGAAGATTAATGCTAATCTCTTTCTAACAAGCATAAGCGACATAAAACTTTTGTAAAGGCTTCCTTTTGTGCGCCTCTTTGATTGTCTTAAACATTTCTATCACCTATCTGCAATCACTCTATAACGCGGAGTTTTTGTTAGTTTTCAGCCTTTAAGTGAGCATGTAAACCGCCAAATTTTCTGAATCATTTGTCGGATAAGCGCTCTTAAGATGTAAATACATACTCGAAATCGCCCATGCGTTTTTATGAATATACATGATTACACGGGAAAATAAATTACAACCCGGCAAACATTCCAGCGAAAGAAGGCCATTCAAAATGCGATGTTGAAAGCTGGCGTTCTGCTGTGGATTATTAATAGAAAGGGAACCTTTCAATTTTCGCGTACGTGTTCGAAATACCACCCCCATTACACAATAATACCACGTGGTGAATTGTTTTGGACAAAGGTTTTTCAAACCAAAGTCTACTCAATAGGTTTAGCAGACAAGCATTCACACGCTTGGCGTGGATTTTCACACGTGGAAAAAGCGCAAATGGTAACTTACATGATCATGTTTTTCTGTAATGTGCGTGAAATTTGCGCAATCGAGAGGGAAACGACTGTGATCAAAGCGATTTATTTTTCAAAAGGTGCAGATATTGATCAATACCAGTGGTGTTAGTAAGATCCGCTTGCTCCGCTCCTAGTAACGATGGACTATGACTGCCAGGCATTTATAATAGCATTTTGCGCAGACAGCTTTCTCCCCTCCCCGAAAACATAATTACCATTATCTGATATGCTTTAAAATCGTAATGCAAACATCAAATTCAACATTTTGATGAAAATCAATCCATTCTTTATTATTTAAACAAACATAGTAAATCAACAAAATAACAATGATAGACCACATCGAGTCCATAATGATGTACTGGAAAAGTACAACTCAAAAGTCTAAAAAATATCATCTTTACATTGCGCAAATAAAGAAACTTTCAAATAGAACAACAAACTGTACACTATACTTTTTACGATGCTAAAAGAGTCACTTTAGAAAAAGGATCGCCTCGAGTTTACTGTGAATAAAAAGTAACCAAACGGTCTCTTACGCGTATTGAAGTTCGGCCTTTAGGGCAAAGTAAGGCCAACCAGAGTGATTTCTGGCGATGGTCTGCCCCGCTGGACTAGGAAGCTTTTCTCTTGGTTGCGGTATGCTTCCTGGATGGATGGTCCCTCTGACGGCGGGGTTTTCACACGGTATAGGGAAGCGAGACGGTTCGAAGTAATACGGCGAAGATGTGGGTGACAGGTACCCATTCCAGGACGGGACGTCCGACGGACGCACTGAAAAAGGCGGGATGTATCCCGCTGAAGCGTTGCCGGGCTTTGGAATGTGTTCGCTTGCGTAGCCATGCTTGTCAAAGCCGTATCTTGATGGGAACATGGCCGCTTTGTAATCTTGCTGCAGTGAATGGGTGAGGAATGCAGACGATGTTGGCCGAGTGTTGGGGTATAGCGCAAACGGCTGCCGGAATCCATCGCTGTTTTGTCCAGCCTCCCCACTACCTGCCTCCATGCGATTCTTTCGGCGCGGCCGGTACCTGTAGTTCGGATGGTCAATCTTGTGTTGCCGCCTGAGGCGAATTGCTTCTTCTATGAACGGCTTTTTCACGTCGTCCGACAGCTGTTTCCACTCGTTTCCCAAGATTTTACTGATCTCGGCGTTGCGCATTTTGGGGTTGTCTCTGTTCATTTGCCGTCTTCGCTCTTTGGCCCACACCATGAAAGAGTTTAGCGGGCGCTTGATGTGCAGGTCATCGTGGCCTGACAAATGTAACTCCATGTTGCACGTTTCTGGTTGTCCGTATACTGCGCTAAATTAGTGGCGAATGGAGCATTTAACAAACATATTAGCCCTTTTATCGGAAACCTGATTGTCTTATGATTGATTTGAATGAACAATAGTTTGAATACATATGCTAGTTAAAGTTTTCTTTGTCTGTGCGCGTTCGGTTATTGCGTTAAAAGTCGATCTTTGTTTGCTTTCCAATTTATTTTTTTCATTCTGAAAGAGAGCGCATTTCGGCGTGAAGCATATCTAAATTAAATTTCTAATAAGCGATCGGGAAATCTTTTTGGCGCGATCTTCCGTTTTTAATGTAAGTCGTATAGATGGGTTTTAATGCGTGGCTTCAAAGCGCGTAATTACTTTATAGTAACGGTTTTGCTATCAACTAGATTAAAGAAACATACAAAAGTGGCACCGCGAATTCAGCGTCAGTTTTTAACAATAAGTTTAAAAGCAGGCCGCCATGAGGCAGTTTTCAATGTTTACTATGAAAGAACATCTTGGAACTAAAAGGCTCGTGTTGAATTCAAGATTTAAATCGTTTACTCGAAGATGCATCCTCTAATCGTTGCTCAATTTATACGTCTCGTCGAATATAAGTTAAGTTACTGATAAAAGATGATATCAAGCTGCCTTCGCCTCTGAGTCCGTTAACTGGCCTTTCAAACGGAAGTCCAATGCTTACAGGCTCTCTGGTTATTCAAGTTGATTCCCCGAGTTTTTTTTCCCAGGTTCTTCGGGGCGAATAATTAGGCCTAAGTAATCCAAATTGCGGTTTAAATTTCACAGAATAATCCACAAAGGTGGAGGAAAAAACACGTTTCAATGCGGCCACAAGCTAAATTAAAAACATCACCAAGTGATAAACCTGTCTTTCTTTCTTAATGTAGGTTTTTGTTTTATACAGCGAAAAAGAAAAAAAAAAGAAAAAAAAAGACACAAAAACGTGTTTTGACGGCATGAGACGTAGATTTATTAGCGTGTGCCGCTTTATTTTCGATTTCTTTCCCGTGCTGTGGAGCAAATCCATTTTTCAAAAACCCCGAAGACTTTGATGTTCGATGTTGTTTCGATTGTAGCTGCGGACGAGAAAGCCAGATCTCACCATTGTCCACCGGACAATGGTATTTGTTTGCGTGTGAAGCACGCGCGTGGCGTTCAAGAACACAGAGCGACACCTGACTGCCAAAGCATTCTTAAGCGATTTTTCGTCTTAACGGGGTACGTACGATTGGGATTTTGTGAAACCAGATGCGATCTAAGAAATAAGAAAGTAAAGGGTAAAGGGGGACGCACAAAACTACTTAGGCTGCAAACGGACATAGGAGCACCTTGGGTTGGTAAAGGATTCTCTGGTATTGATCCGTCTGTTAATTATGAATGTCACCTTTGAAATTTCAATCACCAATTTTCCTCCACCATAATTTCTTAGCCCTCCCCCCTTCCCATCTTTTTTCCCTTGAACTGCATTTCGAAAATCGTAACAAAATATCTGAAACATTAATTGCGCCATGCAGGTCTATGACCATATTTGGGTACTGGATCGAATGAAATATCGGTGATTGAGCGTAATTCCCCCTAAATACTAACGTTATAATTCAATGGTTGTTTACAACATGACATTTAAATGTACAATCTGTCAACACGTTCTAGCCACAAATGTGTATATTTTAATAGTTGTGACACTGGTTGGATTGATAAAGTTTCCCGCCCTGTTGCGTAAGCTCAGGACTGCCTGTTAGCAGATATAAAGAAGCCTTATTTATCGCACGACGATATCAAGCAGTATAACAGTGGTTTGACGGAGGTAGGGAGTCCTGATCTTAACCTTAGAGATCCGCATCAGATGTCGCTATGAGCCGTACTGAGTGAAAAGGCAGTGGTTCGACAGTCAGCTCAGCAATTTGATTCAGCAAATTTTAATTGAGATAAGAGAAATTTTGCAGCCTCAGATTCTACAATTGAAGGGTGTCAAGTCGATTCAGACTTCTGATGCGCCAAGAGTTATGAATAAAGCAATGTAAGGTTAGTGCATTTTACAGCTGCACAGCAAAGCTTTGGATTACCTTAGACCGACTCTTCAAACAAGAAGCTTGTGCGTGCAAAAGTAAATTAAATCACTTGGGTTCGACTCAGGTTAGGTAAGGATTTCGTACCAGTATTGCACCATATTTACTACAACAAAGTTTGAGAAACTACATACCAAACGATGGGACGGCAAGCTCGAAGGTTCTATCGACGGAGAATTGACCACGAGCAATTTTCCTCGCGCGCGCTCTCAGGACCCAGTGAGTTTATCGAAAATTAGACAACTCTTAAGTAGGCATTCAGATTTCGATAGTGCAGACAGAAAGAGAGACAGACAGACAGAGAGACAGACGGACAGACTGCCAAACCAAATTGTTTCAGACACAGTAACTGGCAAACCACTGATGACTCTTAGGCACATGAGACAGAGGTGCGCCGGAGAATAGAGAAGGTAAGTCCCATGCAAGGTACCCCTTTTTACCGGACCTTAAACCTTAGACATGCCTTCTTGAGGGCGAATTTTGTTTGTTTTTATTATCAATTTTTTTACCTACTCCGTTTATTCTGAGAATGAACGAAATGAACAGTATATGGTTTACTCGGAATACGCAGAATATGTGTTTCTTTGGGAAAACGTTTGGTGGGAAATCGAGCGGCCTTCCAAGCCAGTGACGTGGCACCGGAAGTCAGCCTCAGGTGCTAGGTCCAGACTGTTCTGAGCGCTGTTCTCAGGTCACTTCCGTCAATAAGAGTATTCCGTTTTCAGAATTATCATGTGTTGCATTGGATACCGTAAAAGCTCTATCAATTCCCCATCTCTAATAAGCCCTCAGTCTCTAATCAGGGAGCAGGGTTGGCGCAGTGGTGAGAGCGCTCGCCTTCCACCAATGTGGCCCGGGTTCGATTCCCGGACTCGGCGTCATAAGTGGGCTGAGTTTGTTGGTTCTCTACTCTGCTCCGAGAGGTTTTTCTCCGGGTACTCCGGTTTTCCCCTCTCCACAAAAACCAACATTTGATTTGATTTGATTTATTTAGAGTTGATTTGATTTCATATATGTGATGCGCATTTGAAAATTGTATAATTGAATTTGCGCCATATAAATAAATATTATTATTATTATTATTATTATTACAAGTGAAACCGGAAATAACAATATATAATTATATATCCCATAAAAAGGTAGATATAAGGCAAAGAAACAAAATGATGGTCGAAAAGGGTAACTTTTAATGCCATATATTACGGCGAGACATGACTAACCTTCTTCAGGGGCAACACTGAAGCAAAGTAAAAATGGAGAATAATACAATACAGAAATAGAAATAATAGACGTGTACTGAAGCGGCTACCAAAAAAGTGGCATTCCCAAGGTGGCATTCCCAAGGTGGTAAGAACAATGATAAGTTGTGATGAATTTGCAATTTTGTTAGACTCTGCAACAAAGTTAAGACGTAAGTAGATACTGCTACGTAAGGGGTAGAACCAGAAGAAAAAAGTACAATCAGTTGAAGGTTCAGAACCCCTGCCCCACCCATTCATGCACTACTGACTTATTATTTAGACCTTGTAGACATTGTTTCTCTCACTAAACTTCTCATGGTTTTGAAAGTTATTTGTTGCTGAGCCAGCAAGCCAGAGCTTACTAATAAATGTAAAAAAAAAAAAAAAAAAATGGTTGTATTGAAATTTGGGGGTTAAATGTTGTATATTTATTATGAATGGGCTTGGATCGAGGTAAGTGTACTTTTACTTCTTTGGGAAAATAGTTGACAATTTTTTTTTATTATTTTTACCTTTTTTTGTTTTTGCATTCATTCATACCAGAAATCACAAGTGTTAGTTGAGAGAGAGAGAGAGAGTGTTAGTTGAGAGAGAGAGAGAGTGTTAGTTGAGAGAGAGAGAGAGTGTTAGTTGAGAGAGAGAGAGAGAGACAGAGAGAGAGAGAGAGAGAGAGAGAGGGAGGGAGGGAGGGAGGGAGGAGAGAGAGAGAGAGAGAGAGAGAGAGAGAGAGAGAGAGAGAGAGAGAGAGAGAGAGAGAGAGAGAGAGAGAGAGAGAGAGAGAGAGAGAGAGAGAGAGAGAGAGAGAGAGAGAGAGAGAGAGAGAGAGAGAGAGAGAGAGAGAGAGAGAGAGAGAGAGAGAGAGAGAGAGAGAGAGAGAGAGAGAGAGAGAGAGAGAGAGAGAGAGAGAGAGAGATGCTCTGAAAAGACGCCTATCCGCTCTTGTTCTGACAGTTTTTTTAGTTCACGATAACCAAAAATTAAATGTTTTGCAATTTTTTTCTTTGGTTAAAATTACGAAGGAAGACATTGCTCGCTATGTTTGTCATCGAATGGTAGATTCTCCACACCTCGCGATTCACACGTCATTTTGTTTAACCAATCACAGAAAGTGAATCGACCTTCTGGAACGAAGCGACGGTTTGCTTGCGACAGCGCTGTAGCTGTGGTGAGAAAGTGGTATTTGCGGTCAAGTTTAACAAAGTAATGGGAAATTTCTAGTCCGAAGCTTAACTACATTCAAAACGGTGAAATGATTTTGAAATTTGGTTCATCCTGTCTCATAAAACCTTAGACCAAGTCAGTGGATTAGCGAGCACATGAACGCTGTGCGATACCTCGTTCGACTCTCTCGTTCCGCCACTTCGAATAGGTCACCTGAAGATGTGTTAGACTGAAAAGATTTGTGTGGTTAAAGAGCTGTGGTGAAAAGCTGAAAAGGTCGCCAAAATGGGAGATTTGCCGTCAAATTCAACTAAGTAATGGAAAATTTCTAGTCCGAAGCATAAAACCTTAGATCAAGTCAGTGGATTAACGACGTCCACGTCAACGCTGTGCGATACCTCGTTCGACTCCACTCTCCTTCCGCCACTTCGACTAGGTCACCTGAAGATGTGTTAGACTGTGAAAATATTTTTAACTGGCCACTCTGGGAAGAATTATATCAAGGCTTGATGGACGGCTTATTGGATGTATCTAAAGCGTTGTGAAAGGGATTGTATTCGCGCCGCGAATGCATTCGACAACACATAAATTTTCCCGCTGTGCTGTGAGCATGACTAAAGACGAAGGATGTGCGATTTACGCAGTGGCCCGATGTAGCCTTTTCGACGATTGGAGAAGGTATTTACCGTTGACCTTTTATTTAGTCGTTTTCTTCAAAAAACTTACGGTCAACCAATAAGCCAGATAAGCGTTGTCTTTGTTTATGTGCCCAACTTTTATATGGCTCGGCAAGAAGTTAAGCCTACTCTCAAATTTGGTTTTCAAGTTTATCGTCAGTTTGTTTGTGAAGAAGGTTTTCAGGATTTCTGTGTTGGACCCATTCTTATAACAAATTACATTTTAATTTCCCCTCAATTTAAAAAATAGATTCAAATGAAATTTACCGTAAGCTTAAGCTTATAATTTAAACATTGTTGTAAAAAGGTTTTTCCTCAGACTACCATTGTAAATAGGTGCCACAAACCAGAAGCGTAACACTTTGTTAAACTGCCAAATCTATTAAAACAATTATTTGCTAATCTTTCTTTGTTTTTTTTCGACTGGTTCTTGGTCGGTTTTGACATAAACTTAAGTACTTGACGTCTTCAGAGTTATTAAGCTTAGGTACTTTCCGCGTTTAGCGCGCACGTACACGAACTCGCACAAACAGCCGTGATTTTAAAACTTTTCTATGTTTCTGCTGAATCTTTGACATACAATTTTTAGCTTTATAAAAATTGAATTAAATTATGTGAACCCCCATGCATTACAACCTCTGTGAAAACGTTTTTTGTAGTACAGTAATTTTTTAGATACAACAAAATGTTTCGCCACTCAAATTAAACTTATGTGTCGGAATCGTGTAATTCATTAGGGTAATCCATTTGAAAGCACGAACTGTTCCAGTATTTGTTTATGCGCAACTATTTTTCTTAGGCCAATACTTTGAATAATGGCTTTATTGTACACTTTGTTATAATTGTAATAAGGAATTTAGTTCATGGACAGTATAAAATAAAGTTTTGATGTCTGTGCGAATGAAGGTAACGTTTTAAGTTCCGGTTGAAAATAAAGTAATCATTTATTCCGTCACTGTTTAAGATACGTTTTTAACCTTCAAATATCATATTTAGTAAAATTACTGAACTTGCATCGGTTGCCTTAAGCAACTTAAATTGTTTCATTTAATGTTAGCATTAATTTGATTTCATTCGCATTGCTGCAACTTCTAGTTTAAGTTTTATAATTTCAAGAATTAAACAACACTTTTTAGGTGGGAAGTGCATTTAAGTGTACCACAAACGCGCTTTTTTTTTGTTTTGTTTTTTAATAAACAGCAACAACTATCTGTATCAACTTACCTTCTCAAGTATACATTGTCCCTGAGCAGACAGCAGCCATAAAAAAATATGTATATTAAAAAAGTCGTCAAAAGTTCCGTTTAAAGAAAATGCAAGTCCAGTCTGTTGTCCAGTCCTTGGAATTTTTTTTTCTAGCTAACCTTTTGTGGCGCGGCGTCGCAATGAACAAAAAGCGCGCGAAAGTATAGCCTCGTTTTCGTTCTTTCCTCCAGGCCCTCTCCTCTGAAAAAATCTTAAACATCGATCCTCGCCAAAAGCAATTGAAATTAGAAGAAACTGGCAACGCCATCATAAAGAACATACTCTCAAGCCTTAGGCAAAATTTTCTTGTATTCCTACCTCAAATGGTCGTTGAGCAAGAAGCTGACAAACTTTTCAGTTAGATTTTCTACTGCCGCACTTTTTTAGGAAAAAGTAATCATGGCCATTTTTTAAAACACTATTTATTAAACTACAACTTCGCTTAAAAATATTCTTGGAGAAAGGTTCTAGTAAACTTTTAGAGCGAATATTAAACTTCGGTCCGTTCTGGTCACGTGACCGATGACGTCACAGCATTAAAAATGACAAAAAATGTATATTTCATAACAATATCTACCAATATCCAAATTTTTGTTTCCTCGCGTTTAATGCAACGCGAGATAGCACTTGTACCCAGACTCCCACTTTTTGAAAATTGTACATACCTCCCTTAATATTTATATTTTGTTCGGTACCCGGGCAGTCCGAAATGGCTCACACCATTGTGCTTCAAACCACGTAGACTGCTTTTTCAATAACAAAATAATTTCGTCACAGTGAGCAAAAACGCACTTGTGAGCAAAGTCACGTGACCAATGACGTCATCGCCCTTAGACTTGCACAATAATTAGTTTATGGTAAGACTTATTTCTAGACAACGTGGGGGTCTTGCTGCTCTCAAACTGACCAAGTTATTTGGGATTGACGATTTTCCAGCTGCAAAGGATTCTGGGAAGGTTCTTATTATAATTATATATTGTTATTTAATTATTATAAGCCCCCGTTTTGAAGTAGGTTTTTATCATAAGCCCCTCTCTCTAATAAGTCCTCTCCACCCCCCCCCCCCCCCCCCCCCCCCCCACTTTGGGACATGAGATTTTGTAATTAGTCCCTCCTATTCCCTCTTACGAAATCCACTTCATGCGGCCAGGTTGGTTTGTTTTTAAACAAATATACACTCAAACACATAATACTATTTCCTGATCTGTATCAAATACTAAAGTTTCACTGCAGTTGTTTGAGTTATATACAAAAACTATTTTAAGACAAAAAACGACGAGTTTAACATTTGAAATAAGCCCCCCTCTATATTAAGCCCCCGTTAATGAGGCCTGAAATTAAATAAGCCCTCCTCCCCCGCCCGGGTGGTTAATAGAGCTTTTACGGTAACTTTAATTCACCTATTCCCTCATTCCTAAACCGGAATATAGGAATGGACAGAATATAGTGCCCAAAAAATGCGCCCTCAGTCTGTGGTCCCAGAGCAAGCACGCGGACCTCGCGATCTGCGCATGACGTTAGAATCAATTAGCAGCTGCTGCTCTGGACACGAGCCAGCATTCCACCCAAAAGGTAAGGTTGTCCCATGAGTCAACGGCTCTACATCATCAGAACTCATTTGGTAAAAAAGAAAAACAAACTTTCTCTAGAGAGACGTAATATCAGACAGTTATTGAGACCTCCCATAAAATTATAGATATAACCAGAACCTGGTCTCAAACAGGTGCTAGATTTCCATCTGTCTTCAGTTGATATCTCACATTATAGACCAAATTGACACTGCCTAAAACAAATTCAGATGACAGGACGAAAACGAATCGTGGATTTAGTTTAACTAGAATAAGCCTGAATATAATAAATAAGAAACAGTTTATTTTTTTAAGACAATCAGCCCCCGATTTTCATTTTAGCTGAATGAATTCATTTATCGCTCCGTTTTCTAGTTAAAACGCGTTTTAAAATGCGCTTTTCTAAACCATAGATTACACGGAAATTTGATGTCTCTTTATAATCAATACCGTGATTCACCTTTTGTAATAAATAATTTCAATCAATCTGGGGCGGTGAATAAAGATTACAAAGCAATTTTTAAATCGTTTTCCGCCGCTAAAAGGCAAACTTAAGCTGAATTTAACTGTCTTTAGTTTAATGACTGTCGGCCACGTTTAATTTTATTTTTAAAAGGAAACTGCTGCAGAGGGTACCTGAAAATAATACCGCGGCTTTGGCAAAATCTTCTGCACATTAGTACGTATAGCATGGATAGCCGGGGATTTCATCTTGGAAACTGAAGCAACAAAGGTGTATTTAGCTCTTCCTTCGCGAATACACGTGGGTGCATACACTGTAGCTTGATGCTGGTTTTATGAACAAATTCAAAATGAGTAGGTTATGTAACAAACACCACGATTTGGTGCGAAAAGATGTAATGACTGTTTTCCGTGGACATTCTCTTTTCCAAGAGTGAAGCTCGCGTAGAACTGGCACTCGAAGTTTTTATAGAGTCCGTCATTGTGCTGATATTGCTTCAAACATCTTTGTAAGGTTTACATCTGCATATACATCTAACAATTACGAGGCAATAGTTTTCCATCTCGTCTCGAGTGCTGTGCTTGTGTGGGAACTACTAAATTTTCGGTGCATATATGTATTTTCCTTCGGAAGTTAGCGAGAGCATGCATGCCTTCGTGCTAACACATTTTGTGTTAGCGCGTGGAGTCTCCTAAGACTCCAGTTGAGTACATTGAGGAGTGTATTGCTTGATATATTCATCAAGTGTGACACTACTCGGCGGTACTTTAGTTCACATTCTCGGTTTATTTTATTGCAACGATATGCCCTCGAGCCCAAAATCTCCACAAAGCCAGAAGACTTTGGAGACGGAGGAAGTTTTCGAGCGGTTTAAATCCTACCTAGATCAAAAGGTTGAAAGCCTTGCATCAGGTTTAGTCTCCCAAGCAACCAGCGGAACTCAGAAGTTAGAATTTATTGTATCTCACCTCTACTAAGCTTAGTTTAGTTTATTGTTTTCTGCACTATTTAAAAACATTTCTACATTAAATTACATTACATGGGTAGAGAAATAGGCCAGCAACTAAATTACACAAGTGATAAAAAGCAAATGTGCGGAGTGACCAAAGTAGCTTATGCTTTCCAGTTGTTCACTGCCACGGACAATTAATTGGCACGAACATGTACATAGATATTTAAAGAACC
>JAEMWC010000270.1:760000-767500 GCA_016490735.1 Pachyseris speciosa
TGCAAGCTTCGGATATTCTAGTTCACGACGATCACCTAGAGATTAATGTTAAGAGTAGTAAAACTGATCAATTTAGGCGAAGTAATATAGTATTTATTGCTAAGAGTGGCGGTGCTACATGTCCTCACTCATTGTTGTCTCGTTATCTTTCCGCCGCTAGCATTGATCTCAGTTCATCAGCTTACATTTTCAGAACACTTCAACCTCATAGGAAGGACAATTCGTATACTTTAGGCCCTAGGAGACTCAGCTATACTAGGTGTAGAGAATTAGTTAAGGAATCACTTTTGGCTATAGGAGTAAATTCGGTCGGTTTTAGTACTCATAGCCTTAGGATCCGGTGGCGCAACGTTTATAGCTGACTATCTAGCGAAGTCAGGTTCTTCTGACAGGTTACTCACGCTCCACGGTCGCTGGAAATCAGAACAGCTAAGAATATGTACATCAAGGATTCCTTAGACAGTAGATTACAATTGACCAGGTTGTTCCCTACCTTTGGCGTGGAAGAAATGTAACTTATTTTGTTTTTTCTTTTTTCCTACTTTATACAGTTATAGCTTTATATATTCTTGTAACCAAATACTTTGGCTTGTATAGCGTGTATGGCATTAAAGCATCGTCGGGCAAGTACTCTCACTCTGCCTGCCTTATAGTTCGTGTCTTTTTCTATGCGTCAGCGTTCTGGAGAAGGAAAATATGTTTCCTTCGGACGAACGTAGTGAGGGAGTAGGAAATGCATGTTTCACCGACAGTCAGCCAACAGATTTGCCGCGAGGTTGATTCTTTTTTTCCTAGAGTTGCACGTTCATCGAATAAGTTACCTCTATTTGTTAAAAAAGTGACTCAGTTTCTAAGTTCAAACAAGAGTTCTACTCAAGTTGTTTTGCCTTCAGATCGATCGCCATGACTGAGTTTATATTTGTTCGACTATATTTTGGCTTTTGTTTTCTTTTTCTTGTTCTGATTTTTATGGTAGCCTACACTTTTTAGAGAAGTTTATTCCTGTTCCGTGGGTTTCCAACAGCATACTCGTTTTAGTGTATAGTTTAGTGTATATGTATTTGTAATTTACTTCCTTGCTGTGAAATAAAAAAAAATTATCCTCCCCGTGGACGTTGCCTCAGTCAAATAGAGTACAGCCAGTATTATAAGTAACACAGTTTGATGGAATAACAATATACATATGTTTGTACAACAAGTATTATTTAGATATTATATTGACAAACTTAAGACTTGCTTCAAGTCAAGGTGATGTTGCACAGGACTATTTCTAACCCAACGCTTTGCCGCGGTAACGCGTTGCAATACTTAGAAGACAGATTAAAAATCTTGCTAGACTATTAGCAGTCTGTTTCCTGGGGAGCTCATGCCAATAGCGCGACAAGACTGGTGAAAGTAGAAATTTCTCCACGCGCTGTTACACGATAACAGCTTAACACAACAATGTTACAATTCAACTACACCGCCCCCCACCCCTCCCAAAAGCAGGGAGCTTTAGCAACGACGACGGTACGACGGCGACGGTAACAGAAACGGAAACGTCATTTCAAAATATAACTTCTCGTATTTGCAACTCTTTCGCGATTATGCCAATTTGTTTAACTTGAAAACTGCTGTCGAAATGTCCAGGGACTAAATTAAAATGAACGGCGTTAAAGCCTGTAAAGTATAGCGAAAAAAGAGAAAACTTTACCATCTTGCGCTCACGTTCTCGAGGAATTTGGTCATTTGACGTTGTTGTTTGGCAGAGGACGGCAAAGAAAATGTACCAAGATGTAAAACGCACGTGCAGAGCGATTGTTTTTGCTCATTTTATTACACCCATTTTTAAATCACTGGTGATCCTTGCAATCTAATTGGACCTCAACAGTGCAATTTATTCCCAAATCGCACCATTTTTTTACTCTTAATAATATACATGAAAAAATTTCTCGATTCTGATTGGCTAAGAGAAGTGCAGTTTTTAGGAAACACCGGTGCAGAAAAAAGGTAATTCAGTGCAGAAAAAAGGAAATACAGTGCAAAACAAGGTAAAAAAGCTGAGGATTCTGATTGGTTGATAAACAAAGGCGCTGCGATTGAGCCAATCAAACGCGGCCTCTGAATGGCGCAAAGTCTGAAGAGCTGCAAGCGACTCTGCGAGCCAAAACAATGGCTGGCTTTTTGAGCAGGTTTTCTTTCTTCCTGACCGCAATAACAGCAGAGAAGCTGCAAAACAGCTCTAAAAAAGGAGAAACGGCTGCGAAAAGCACTGTATTTTAGCTGTCTGTTTGGAAACAGTGGTGTCCAGAGAAGGGAATTACCCACGTAATTGGAATTATGAGTCCGTTGATGGAGTGACGCCGAGATTAATAAACAAACAAGGACAAACAAGGCGAAGATAACGAACTAGAAAGCCTGAAGGTAATGTTTACAGCGCTTGATAGACACTTAGCAAACAAAGTAGCCTTATAGCTATAGCTTGTAATTGTTTAGCCAGTTTTTACAGCTAAAAACGCTTTAAAAACATCGAGAAAACTGTTGTTTTGGTTCACCTTAGCTTCGTTGCGTTGCTTCTGCAACGTTAAGAAGCTATCTCGCAATTTTTTCATGTATATTATTAATAAGTAATCACATGATTTTTCTCGTGCAATTTGGAATAAATAAGCACTTGTAAATTTTTTCAAAGACCACAAATTGCACTCGCCCTACGGGCTCATGCAATTTTGTGAGCCTTTGAAAAAATTTACTCGTGCTTATTTATTCCAAATTGCACTCGAAATCATGTGATTACCTATACAAATCGCATCCTTTCTGTAACCCATCAAAATGAAAATGAAATAATACTAACCTATCAAATTTCATGGATAAGCATATATTAATATGGATAAAAAAAACCCCTGTGATTTCGAAATGGCTGCAATAAAGTGGTAATTGAACTTCGTGTCATGCAATTTTGGTCTGAAAATCACGCGCAAATCACGGCAAATCACGTGCATGATTTCAGACCAAATTGCACTCCTTTCAGTTCAATTACCATTATAAACCTGTTGTTTTGTGGTATTCTCGTTGCCTTTGCTGTCCTTGTTGGCAAAACTCCCTAGAATAGCTGACAATGTTTTCAAATCGTACTGTTCATGGTGATAAATGCTTCTTTGCCGCCACTTGAACCTTTCTCTCAAAGTTGGGCGACTCAATTCTGCTATTCATATCATAAAATGGATTCATTATGACCTGTAATGAAAAATAACAGAGGAAGTAAGTAAGAAAAAAGCCGGTTGTACTTTTGGGGCAAAAATTGTTTGATCGTGTCCAACCATCAAACAACGTGTGTAGACGTTCATTTCTGACACTATTTCCCGTCTGTATGCCAAAGTAGAGCGAATTTAGAAAAATTTGGGAACTGAATTTAGGGCAAAAAGCAATATGCCAGTACGCCCCTTCTGTGGGAAAAAAGCCTTCATTTAAGGTAAGTCCCCTGAAAAGGATGTACTATTAAGGTTTTTTTCAGACTTGGCACAATTGATAGTTATGCATAGGATATTGAAAAAATGCAATAAAAAGATGGGGTCACCGTGCTTGTTTTCGCCCTGCATACTCGTTGTTCTAAGTGTTTTTACGGAGTTGCGCGGGAAATGTTCGAAGCATAAACAACTGAAGAAAGCTGTTATTTTGTGGCAAAAACTATGAATAGTAGTGAAAACTATCTAGAGCCTAATTGTTTTTCTGGGCTATATTCGTTTTATATTGTCACTCAAATTTCCCGATCTTGCAAATAATGTGAGGAAATTGGACCACTTCGTCATCATCTCAAACTCCTTCCTGGCTCCAAACGCAGAGTTTCATCCCATTTATATCTAAATAATCCAACTTCTACTATTAAACTTTTTTTCTCCTTAAAATGTTTTTCGTGTGCCTATTACGAGTACATTACACCAATAAAAAGGGGGGTCACCGTGCTCGTTTCTTTACAACACGACAACAAAGGGAAATTTTCAGCTGAAAAAGCTCAATGTCAAGGCAAATTCGCAATGTTTCTACGCTGAATGATGCCATAAATTATGTGCAGTAATGATGCGCCATGCAATTGAGAGGAATCACCTTAACAATGTTACAATGTAACAGGACTGATCGAAAAGAGTCCAGGTTGCTCCATAATCAAATAGGTGATTGGCACAGGGTTCCCAACGAGCCAAATCAAAGCAAAAGCTGTAGAAAGGCATTTTTAAGTACCTTATAACGTTTTTGAAGTCTGTTAAAGTAATGTTTTCTTTAGCTAGAAGAATTTGATCTATTCGGATTCCTCAGTTGAAATTTTAATAGCCCGAAAATTTTAGGGAACAAAATCTTCCTTTCAGAAAATGCTAGCTGAACTGAACTTTCCACTAACTTTCAAGGGAACTGTTTTCTTCCCGATAACCCTAGCTGACGTTTTGACTGCCTAAAACAGCAAAAATGACCTTTCCATAAACCTTATGGGGCTATGATATCCCCATTGCTAATCTTTTAGGCCATGTTTCAGTACTACCTTCCACTGAACAGATATCTACCGAAACTTGTTGTGGGGTGCCCCTGTTGACACTCAGTAGCTCAGTGGTAGAGAATCGAATTCAAATCTACAGTGTTGTAGTCATTGGAAGGTCACATGTTTGTCTCCAGTTGGGACTGTCTGGTGACTGGGAATTCTTTTCTGAGCATGCATATAGCGTACTAGAATAATTACATCCATCACTGATAAATTATGATACGGCAAAAGTACATGCAGGTACCTTGATATATGTTTCATAAACATCACTGAAGAAATTCTTGATCCCATCATCATTTCTTACATCATGCAGCATCATAAATCTCTTGCTTTAGCACAGTTAAGGTCACTACAATTTTATAGAACTAACATGGCATGACACACAATTCCAGATTTCTATACCTGGGTACTGGTTGAAGAGAATAATTCAATATTGCTTTACCATATTTCCTCACATAAGCGGCCATGCTCTAATAAGCACCCTGAATAAGCACCCCCCCCCAACCTCGGCCAAAATAACAAACATACCCCCCCCCCTGCATAAGTCCAGATCCCCCCAATCAATTGCAAAAAACTGCAAAAAGGATATCAGAGGCTGTAACAAAAGCAGACACAAACCATTCATTGAACTTGTCAACATGCTTTAAATACCTGATTGGACAAAAAAGAACTAAACTTAGTAATTATGTTAACTAATGAGTTAATACCCAAAATTGAATTTCAGGAAACTAAACAGAAGAAAAGCACTTGGCAAAGTAAATTGAAATCAGTCAGTCATAAACCCTAGATGCAAAACTGGCCACCAAATTAAAATTCTTCTCGTGCTCATTTCTGACCAGCCAGGGGTTATATTGGAAACTGAGACCCAGATAATGGAACTATAAAATGCTGCACCTGTCTTTGGAGAGGTCAAATTGCCAAGCCATTTAACCATTTAGAACCCTCTTTTTTTCAAACTGAATGAATAAAAATCCCTGCGAGCCTCATTTTTTGTTATTGATAATTCAGATGACAGAGTATACTTTTGAACTTACCTAGTCAGTCTAGCCTGTGAGTATACATGTACAGCTGTAGCTCTCTATTGGGATCTCATGTAGGGTTTATTTCTGGCACACAAGCTGCAAGAAGATTGGGGCACTCCTTATCTTGTCACTTCCCAATCCTATTGTACTCCGAAGTAAATCTTGCATGAGACTCCAAGAGAGAGCTAAATGTAGCTCAAAGAAGTCAGTCAGGCTACTGAATGTAGCAAATGAATAAAGTTCAAGCCATTTTTTCCAACATGTCTCTAACAGAAACTGACTGATGCTATAAGGACACTTACATCCCAGTTGTAGTCCACATGGTTTCATCAACAAGATCCAAGGCAGCATGTGCAATAAACTGGTTGAGGTGTCTGTGATCGTCCCTCTGAATATTCAATGTTTTAGTGAATGCTGGGGTACTTACAAGCATGCTAGCCTAGCAGAAGCTTAACGTACATTTAATTAATAGACCTTTCCTCTTAGTCAGGGCTTCTAATATTTCGCGCAGTTGCGGACCCGCAAAATTCAGGTAAATCCGTGAAATCCCACGAAATTCCCAAAAAACCGCAAAATAGGGGAGCAGGGATGGCGCAGTGGTGAGAGCACTCACCTTCCACCAATGTGGCCCGGGTTCGATTCCCAGACTCGGCGTCATATGTGGGTTGAGTTTGTTGTTGGTTCTCTTCTTTGCTCCGAGAGGTTTTTCTCCGGGTTCTCCGGTTTTCCCCTCTCCAGAAAAACCAACATTTCCAAATTCCAATTTAATCTGCTTGTAAAGCGCATTTGAACATATACACATGGAAAATGCGCTATATAAGTCCTAAATTATTATTAATTATTAAAATACCGCGAAATCCGCCAGAAATATTAGCAAATACACGTCGGCAAAACATATTTGATACTTATCTTGGCTATTAGACCTGTTTTATTCACCACAAACGTCAAAATTTATCTTGAAACTTCGTCACTACAATGAGTAAACAAGGTCCCAAAACTACCAGGTGTTCTTGGATTAATTAATGTTGTGAAAAACTGGGCACTGGCCACAATGTAAAACGCCTTACCATTGGTCCATTTCTTGAGCGCATTGTTGTTGAAAGATTAAATGATTATCTCTGTTAAAAAAATGTTAAACAACGCTGAAAATCCCGTGAAATTTAACTTTTTTTTTCCACGACCTATCAGAAGCCCTGCATAGTTTTTTAACTTTTGATAATTAGGGCATGTACAGCCAAACCTTGATTACCCAGGCTTCAATTATCCAGACTTCTCAAATATCTGGACTATAATTAAATTTTCCTTTGGTCCCAGATATTTCATGAATAAATTATTAGCAAGGCACAATGAAGATCCCCAGAAGCTATCATTATGAATTACTTTTAGTTTAGGTTATTAGGTTTAGGTTATTGTTATAAATAAAAGGTTTGTTCCCTTTCAAATAGCAAACATTTTAGACAAAGGCAGCAATTGTACGATACAGTATGCCATTGCATTAAATTCTGATAATAATAATAATAACGATAATAATAATAATTTATTAATTGCAATTGTATGATACAGTATGAAATTGCATTAAATTCTGATAATAATAATAATAATAATAATAATAATAATAATATTATTATTATTCAAGTCTCAAATCTTTGTAGCTGAGCACAGATGCTCTACTAATTGAGGAGACTAAATCAAATCAACTCTAAATAAAGAATCAAATCTAATCAAATCAAATGTTGGTTTTTTTGGGAGAGAGGAAAACCAGAGTATCCAGGGAGAAACCTCTCAGAGCAGAGTAGACAACCAACAAACTCACCCCACTTATGATGCCGAGTCTGGGAATCGAATCCAGAACACACTGGTGCAAGGCAAGCGCCCTCACCACTATGCCAATCCTGCTCCCCCTAATTATTTCAGTTTTATTTGTCTCATTAATATTCATATTTTTGATTATCCGGACTCTCAATTATCCAGACA
>JAEMWC010000270.1:772500-780000 GCA_016490735.1 Pachyseris speciosa
GCGTTTTCTAAGTGTCTGCGAGGAGGATTTGGATAATTGAAGGCCTCGGAGCATAACCATCCTATGTCGAATTTTGAGTCGTTTTTCGATTTTGCTTGGATTTGTCTGAATTTCTGCATGTGAACTGCAATTCGATGGAAACACATTGTATGGTATTTTTTTGACTGATTCATCCAGAATCCAGAAATGCATTTTTTCTTACTTACACCAAGAAACCAGCCTTCCATGGGAGTGGTTTGCAAGTTGCATTACATCTTCTTTCAATCGAATTGCAGTTTACATGCAACAATTCGGGCAAATCCAGGCAAAATCGAAAAAACAACCCAAAATTCGACATAGGATGGTTATGCTCCGAGGCCTTCAATTTACCTGTTTAGTTTTGAACGACTAGTAGATTTATACTAAAACAATTAGATTATTCGCTCTCGATTTCTATGTGTGATAGCTGATTCGGGCTGCGCCCTCATCAGCTATCACGCGATAGAAATCTCGAACCCATAATCTAATTGTTAAACATATCTATATAGATATATAACTATCAGCGGATAAATTGAAGACTTCATCTGCTATAAAAGTGCTCAATGGAAAAACCAGAGCTGCGAATATAATATTCAATTGTGGAGTCGGACTAGTTCAAACACATTTATTTGCTACTCCGAATTTCATGCTTCTCACGAAGCAATCATCAGGCAACTGAAGCATGAAAAGCATGAAACTTGGCGTAGCAAATAAATGTGTTTGAACTAGTCTGACTCCACAATTGAATATTATATATATATATATATATATATATATATCTATATATATATATATATATATATAGATAGATAGATTTTCAGAGTTGGATTATTTGGTCGAAGACATTTATTGCTACTCAGAGTTTCATGCTTCTTGCGAAGTAATCATCAGGCAACTGCCAAAAATAACAGATACATAAGAATATATACAAAATTTTAAAATACAGAACAATGCCTAGCGGCATGACACGTAGACGGATATGATTGGTTAATCTAAGCGAGCACTGTCTTTAAGAGGAATTTCTTGGAATGTCTACACGTAGATACCAGTTCGCTTCTATTGTTTAGTGTTGACATTTTGGGTTTACATATAATAAAGTATTTTTCCCATAAACACAAATTGCAATGCTTGTTTACATTTGAGTATGACGGGGCCTGTTTTAGCTTACGTCATTTGATGTTGTAGGTAATATTCTTATCCTTTAGGTTCCAAATATATTTACTTAACTCGGTTGCGTGTTTATACTGCGCGTTCCTAAATGAGCATACATGGTTTCTGTATCTTAACTTGAAAGTTGTGTCACAAAGTCCAATGTATGTCTGTCTTGAGGTTGATGTTGTGACCTCAGCTTGGTAAATGATGTTTTGGTCGTTGCATTTTCCATCCATGGGGCATGTGCTTGAATTCCTGCAGTTACTGCTGTTAGTTATTGCTGTCATTGGTTGGATCAGATTTCAATTCATTACCTTTCTATATTATTTAGCTCCTCTTTGTTGAGCACTCTGATAGTTTCATCATCTATTGCCATGGAGAAGGTCAATTTGGGCTATTCAACGAAGAACATCCCACTGCCATCGAGAAGCGAGTACATGAAGAATTTCATCCAAAAAACAGAACACTTCCTACGGCGTATGCGCTGGAAAGCCTATCATTTTCTCAACCGCACGGAACTTCCATCAGCTAAAGAAACCTATGGATTCAAATCACGGAACTCACCACCGAGAATTAGTGAACTGATACCCTTTGAAGACGGCATGTTAGACCTCATTCAAAATATCGGGTTCAAGGACGTAAAATGCAATTTCCAAAATCAAATGAACAGCGACATCAAGTATAAAATCAAGAGACCGGACAGCCTCTTAATCCCAGCAGATAAAACCACCAATTATTATACAATGAACCCAGCGTCATACAACAAGTTCATCAAAGAAAACGTAACGAAAACCTACAAGAAATCAAGTGATTGTGTTGCTGAAAAATTAGACGCGCAGTCAGCCAGCATAGCTAAACGACTCAAATTAGATGACCGAATTGAAAAGCTAGCAAAGAAAGATGCTTTTATCACCTTGAAAGATCACAAACCCGCATTCAAAGACCACCCGACATGCCACCTTATCAACCCTTCCAAGTCTGAAATCGGCAAAGTTAGCAAGCATATCCTTGATGAAATAAACGCCGCCATCATCCGCAGCACGCAAATCAACCAGTGGAAGAACACTTCCAGCGTCTTATCATGGTTCAACAGCTTACAGAATAAAGAGTCACTCTCATTCATATGTTTCGATGTATGTGACTTCTATCCTTCAATCAATGAGAAGTTGCTTTCAAAGGCTCTCGACTTTGCCAGTATGTACCGACCCATCAGTAGGCAGGAGCGCGACATCATCTTACACGCAAAACGCTCGCTGCTGTTCAGCAATGATTCACCATGGGAGAAAAAATCTTCAAATGATCTTTTCGATGTTACCATGGGTTCTTTCGACGGTGCTGAAACGTGCGAATTAGTCGGCTGCTACCTGTTATCCCTTCTCACCGAAAAGTATGGCCAAAACATCGGCTTATACCGCGACGACGGTCTTGCGGCCTTTGACAAAACACCACAAGAAATTGAAAGGATCAAAAAGGAACTGTGCAAAATCTTCCGTGAAAATGACTTAAAGATAACGATAGAAGCAAACAAAACCATTGTCAATTTCCTAGACGTCACGCTTGACCTGCAAACTGGCAAACACTATCCATTTACAAAGGAAGGTAACGTCCCATTGTACATACATAAGAAATCCAATCATCCACCCTCCATCCTAAAAAACATCCCGGATTCCATCAACAAGCGGCTTTCAGAAATATCTTCAGACCGAGAATGCTTCGACAATGCCAAAACCGTGTATCAAGAAGCTCTCAATAAAAGTGGCTACAGTTACAACCTGTCTTACAAAGAGTCGCACAACGAGACGCAGCGATCACGGAGAAACCGTCCAAGAAACATTCTTTGGTACAACCTGCCTTACAGCAAGAATGTTAAAACGAACATGGGAAAGTGCTTCCTTTCTCTCATTGATCAGCACTTTCCTAAATCAAATCCACTTCATCAAATTTTCAACCAGAACACACTTAAATTAAGCTATAGCTGCATGAGTAACATCAAAACCATTATTTCTAACCACAACGAAGCTCAAATTAATAAATCTGATCTAACCAATGACAGCAATAATATTGTAACTGCAGGAATTCAAGCACGTGCCCCATGGACGGAAAATGCAACGACCAAAACATCATTTACCAAGCTGAGGTCACAACATCAACCTCAAGACAGACATACATTGGACTTTGTGACACAACTTTCAAGTTAAGATACAGAAACCATGTATGCTCATTTAGGAACGAGCGGTATAAACACGCAACCGGTCATATTCAAATGTAAACAAGCATTGCAATTTGTGTTTATGGGAAAAATACTTTATTATATGTAAACCCGAAATGTCAACACTAAACAATAGAAGCGAACTGGTATCTACGTGTAGACATTCCAAGAAATTCCTCTTAAAGACAGTGCTCGCTTAGATTAACCAATCATATCTGTCTACGTGTCACGCCGCTAGGCATTGTTCTGTATTTTCAAATTTTGTATATATTCTTATGTATCCGTTATTTTTGGCAGTTGCCTCAGTGATGATTGCTTCGCAAGAAGCATGAAACTCTGAGTAGCAATAAATGTCTTCGACCAAATAATCCAACTCTGAAAATATACATATTGCTCTAGTTTATCTATTGAGCACTTTAATAGCTGATGAAGACTTCAATTCATTACCTTTCTATATATATATATATATATATATATATATATATATATATATATATATATATATATATATATATACCGGTATATATATAGACAAGGTTAATTTGGGAACAGAAATCAACAACTAAGGAATTAAGTGAAAATGTGGCTCAGCCAGGAATCGAACCTGGGTCTCCAGATTACCGGTCGGATGCCTAAGGCAATCAGTTGCTAATATATCCCCTCCCTACCTTACTGTACTATATATATATATATATATATATATATATATATATATATATATATATATATATAGGAAAACTATGTTTCGATTATTCCGTAGCACAGTGCTCGATACGTTAAAGTAGAGCAAAATTGAAAAATAGAAAAAACTACTCTTTTTATCCCTACAAGCCTGTTTCGTGATTGCTCACTCTTCAGGGGATTTTAATGACAAGAATATTCATAACCGTCGTTCTTATACTATAATATTTACATAAGCGATGATGCAGTGTGGTTCCTGGAACCACACTGCATCATTCCGTCACGCAAAACACAGAAACTCCACCGAACTCAGCAAACATATCTGGTCTCTTAAAGACAAGAACATTGACCACTTTATCTCATGGCGTATCATTTCATCAAGCTCATCCTACAACAGCTCACGTAAAAGATGTAATCTCTGTCTTAAAGAGAAATTTTTAATAATCTGCCGACCTGATTTGTCATCACTTAACAAACGTAATGAACTTGTATCTTCTTGCCGCCACAGGAACAAAGCGTTGCTACGCAACAACTAAACATTTAATCATTTGAATTAACCGCATCATCGCTTATGTAAATATTATAGTATAAGAACGACGGTTATGAATATTCTTGTCATTAAAATCCCCTGAAGAGTGAGCAATCACGAAACAGGCTTGTAGGGATAAAAAGAGTAGTTTTTTCTATTTTTCAATATATATATATATATATATATATATACACACCTATTTACAATTAAAAAATAAGAATAACTAAAATAAGGTTCTAAGAATTACAAAAATATATAAATATAAAAAAATTACAGTTCTTTAAGTAATTTGGACTTCAGGCAATTTTTAAAAACAGTGACTGAATCACACAATTTAAGAGAATAATCTAAAGAATTCCATAAATTAACTATGTTATAATAAAAGGTTCTTTGGCCGCTAGTGGTTTTAAAAAGTGGAATGTTCAACAATTGAAGGGCTGGGGGCATAAACTGCCTATGTGTAGTTTTAGGTGTTTTTTTGCATACGTTATTTCTCGAAAATGAAAAAGAAATCGGTGAAAAAAAATACGGGACAATGTTTTTTAATCAAAATGCAGTTCACATGCAAAAATTTGGACAAATCCAAGCGAACTAAAAAAACGGCTGAAAATTACACATAGGCAGTTTATGCCCCCAGCCCTTCAATTGTGAGTTTCTGGTGCTATGACTGCTTACCTCGGCTCGCTTTAAAAATTTTGAAGACAGGTATTCAGGGGCATGGCCCGTTATACATTTAAAGGCCATTGTAGGGCTTCGGTAATATAGCTGGTTTGCCACAGGTAGCCAATTGAGCTCTTTACGAATGGGCGTAATATGGTCATATTTGCGCACGCCGCTCACAATGCGGCAAGCGAAGTTTTGCACAGCCTGCAATTTGTTAATGTTACGCTTCGACGTGTTTGCCCATACATTAGAACAATAGAATAGTTTACTAAAAACTAAAGAATTAATAATCATCAGGAGTGTACGTTTGTGAAAAACATGCGTGATGCAGTTTATTTGGCTGAGGTGGGACATGCATGAAGAAGCAGTTTTAATTATGTGTTCATCGTAAGTTAAATTGAGATCCAAAATCACGCACAGGTCTTTAGCAGTGTCTGTGTCCTTTCCCATAAAGGGAAGGGAGTGAAATTGCAATTTTGCATGCATTTGCCTGTTGCCAAATATCATTAACTTGGTTTTGCCAGGATTGAGTAACAAGTGGTTGTTGGAGCACCATTCTCCTATTTTAAACAGGTCGTCTTTCAAATCAGTAATTGCATCCAAGTTGTCTTTTAATTGAAAGGAAGTAATGAGTTTCGTATCATCTATGTAACTCTGGGTGCTGCATTTCTGTGGTATCAAGGAAAGATCGTTCGTGTATATGCTAAATAGTAATGGGCCCAAAATACTCCCTTGAGATACACTGCTGGTCACAGGCAAAGGCTCAGACAGCGTTGAGTGGATTCGTACTACTTGTTTCCTGTTGCTCAGGTAGCTGCAAAACCATTGGAGAGTGTGACTAGAGGTTCCAACATCTTGCAATTTTAAAATTAATGTCTCGTGATTGACACTATCAAAGGCTTTGCTCATATTTAACCCATTGGCACCCGTGCTGGCCAAAACCGGCCATAAAAAACTCCCATGCTTCAAAACATTGCAACTTTCTCAATCGCACGAATATTGCCTTAACTGTTAGTTGTGAGCACGAAATGGAATGCCCTTTAAATTTGGATATCCAATAAATGCAAAAAATGTAGCGATTTTTACCAAATATGGCCTTTTGAGTTTGGACAAGAACGAAACTGACCGTTTTTAACATCAAAGAGAAACGACAAAAATGCCCCTTTTTGCCTTCATGTTTTTTAAGGAAATCATCGCCGAAAAACCAAACCTCAACCATCATAACGAGATTCAGTCCTTTTTCTAGCTTAGAAATAACTTTTTTTTTCATATTCTTCTCCCGAGCGTAGATACAGCCTTTTGTTCCAGTGCATTCGGGCCTTTCCGCCATTTTCAACATCTAGACCACATTGCATGCTGGGAAATGACGAGAATTTTTGACAGCACCCGTTCCTTCTCCCAATTCTCTCACATATAAACTAAGTCTACAGCCACTCCGACCTACTGCCAAAAATTCCTGCTTGTGGTCATCTTCAGTACTCAGAAATTCCAAAATATGTGGCGGTAGGTTGAGAAATTCATCAATAGTCAAGTCCCAAAGGTACTAAGTGTTCAACCGGCCAAATTCCCAGTTCGTCGAGTAACAAGCCAAATTCAACAACAAAGTACATCACCTTGCTCGATTATTTGAGAAAGTGGACTCTTAGCTACCGTCACGCTTAATGATGCTCATCAGGCAGCCGCTAAAGATGAAAAATGGCTGTAAATTTAGCAGAAATCGCAAGCAAACCGAACTTGGGCCATTGTTGTCGCTTCACGGATAAAAAATAGCTATGTCAAAATGACGTTTTCAGAAACCTTGAGCTTCCAGTGCCTTAGGACAGCACCACTTTTCCCTGGTAGTTCAAATAAAGAGTCACGAATTGCTATTCATCGTTTATAGGTGGAAAATCACTCAGAAAATGTAAAAACCTCCGGTAGTCAATGGGTTAAGAATACCACAGCAGTTAACTTCTTTTTGTCAATAGCATTAAGAATTATGTCAGTAGTTTCAATGACGGATGTTTCACACGAATGCCATTTCTTGTTACCGCTTTGAGACTTTGATAAGGTGTCGTTTGATTGCAGATACGAAGTGAGTTGATTATGTACAACCCTTTCGCAAACCTTAGATAAGACCGGCAGAAGTGAAATGGGCCCATTGTTTTTTCCCTGTTCATGGTCGCCGTCTTTTGGAATTGGTGTAACCTCAGCAGTTTTCCATTTTGATGGAAAAGAACATGTTAGAAAGGAGGCATTAACAATAGAT
>JAEMWC010000270.1:782500-802500 GCA_016490735.1 Pachyseris speciosa
CAGGACAGCTTCCTTCACAAAGACGAAATGCTCACGGCATTTAAGCGAGCGAACGTTAAGATGTGCTATTTTCACATTGCCAGTTGACTTTCCGAAATCGTTTGTAGTAGAGCAGTTTGCAGGTGCAGGGTTAAGTTCAACATCATGTAGCAGTTGTATAACAGGTCTAAAAGCTGATGTTCAATTGTCATAGTAGGCTGTAGTAGCGCTTGCTCGTTTGATTCTGTTAGTGACATTCACTTGGATCCGCCATTTTGTAGTGTGTATCGTGTCAAAGTCGAGATCCCAGTTTGCCACTTTAACCAACGTAGAATGCGGAAAACGTAGACCAGAGTACGTACTCACTGGTAAAAGAATAGTCTTGTTTGTCTTTCTTTGGGATATGAAGAAGACACAAAAGAAGTACGAGTCCAAAAAGTCGGGAGCTCAGAGACACGCATCTGCCTGCCATCTTCATTGACACATGACCCTTATCTTATTTGATTAGATAGGTAGTGTCACGAGAAAGCATGGCTGGAAGAACTCCACCTGATGATACAAGCAGGACATCACAGCCATTACGAGGACCATTCTCTGAGCCAAGACCTCAAAGATTCTCAGCCCGGCAATACCCTGCAAGTCTGGACGCTGATTTAAGTCTAGTTGCTGAGTTGCGACGTTCTGAGGAACAAGCTGAACAGAGATCCTTACCAAATAATCTGGTAAAAATATACAGGAAATCCCTCAGTTTGCCCATAATACAGTGTTCTCTTTTCACGATGCACTCTGCTTGTAGTTGACACAAAATAATAAGTTCTTTCCATTTATTATTTGAAAACCAAAAAAAAACCTCTGGAATTTTGTTGTAGAAGGTTATTGATATTTACAGTGGTCACTCTTCCTTACAGGGATGGTCTTCTAGAGGAAGTGCCCAGTCCCCCTCAAGCAAGACTGCTGCAGCAAAAAAGAAAGGGAAGCACTTTGAACAAGTGAAGCTACCAGCCAAAGGAAATCCAGGTTCACCCACCACTGATGCTGCCACCTCTTTTGCCAGGAAACGCCACCATACACCTGCTACTATTCCTAGAACACGCATACCTGCTGGCACTCCTGCAACGGAAAGAGCTGCCATGGAAAGTTTAAGGCAGCGTTTGTCTTTTGATGATAGTGAGGTTGGTAAATTATACAGTTGGAACCTTGTGACTGGAATATAAAATAAAATCAATCAATCAATCAACTTTTTTTTTTTTGAGAGAATTGTCTTTAATTATTATATACATCAATTTACAAAAATGATTACATAAATCAAGAAATAACATATATACTTAGATATACTTAAAAAACTTACACACGCACACTTGACACACTCGTACGCACACACACACATCCACTCAAGCATACGATCTTCAAATACCACGCCCACGGCTCCAGCCCACACCAAGCAATAAGACAAAGAGATTCGTTTAGAGGTTATAATGTGAGAGGAAAGGGGGGAAGTCTTCTATCCTTGGGAGAGAGAAGCATGTTTTGCAAGTCCAGATGTACATTCTTGCTATCAAAAATAAAAACGGATGATGTTTATGATTAAATAGGTGAACCATTCCTTAAAACTCTGCCAAAAACGGGATATGATGGTGCAGCTCCAGAAAAGGTGAATCAATGTCTCAACTTCGTATTGGCAAAAACTACACAGATTAGTGTTTGACAAATTGATTCGCTGAAGAAAGTCATTGGTCGCCAATCTCCTGTGCAGCAGCTTAAATTGAAAAGTGCGTAGTTTAGTTAACCAATGTTAGTTGACCAATCACATCAACGACCAGAGTACTTATACCATCTCCTGACGTTACCCCAATCACTTGACTCTGATGATGACTTCCGCTCAGGTTGTCAAAACGTCAGTCAATGTCACCACAAACAGTCCTTCTCAGGACTACACTAACCCGGACGATCGTGCTTCACTTAGTTATGATATGACTCCTGGGTTCAAACCATTTACGATTTTACGTTCACTTGGACGACAGAGCGAACGGCTTGCTAACGATTACATCAGTTACGCAAGCAACGTCAGACGAATACGACAACAACTCTGGTTCAACCACCGCTGCAAAGATCTTGGCCTTGTTCCGGCTGGACTTCGACTTAAGTCCCCGTTGAACACACAAGAGGCTATCCAGATCGTCAAAGCCACCTGCAGACGACTGATCCGAGCGTGTATTAACGACTGTCACAGAAGACTGAACCGTTACAACGACAAACTACAGAAACGATTTGACCAACTAAAACAACTTGTACCGACTAACTTACTTGACGTTGTACGCAACATTGCCGACCAATGAGCTAAGAAAACAACTGAACAATGCTGCACTAAGACACAACTAAAACTAACTCGACTACAACGTACTAAAGACTAAAAACGACACAAAACAGACGCCAACTGGGTCAGGAATATCTCTTCCCGTCCCTTAGACAAGATTGAAACTCAGGTACTCTCTTACGGACTTAAACACTCAGTAACGCCTAAACGTATACCGACCGAGGACATTGTATCTAGTGTTGAGGCGGCTCTGTCTCGTCAAAGAGAACTATCAGAACCAACCAAGGATAACATCAGAAGTAGAATAGCTTCTACTATACAATCAGCCTCTCTCACAGACAATAACCTGACTAGAGACTAACGACAAGCACTTAAACGACTGAAAAACGACAATGACATTGTTATACTTCCCGCTGACAAAGGACGTGGTACTGTTGTTATGGACAAGAAAGACTATCACGACAAAATGGACGCACTTGTCAACGAGAAACAGACTTACGAACTACTTAAACGAGACCCGACGCCAGCACTTCAACGAAAACTCAACGGCAAACTACTTTCACTTAAGAAAGCTGACTTTATTGACATTCGACGCTACAACAGACTGAGGTGCCACGTGCCACAACCACCGAAACTTTACGGACTGCCCAAACTACACAAACCTAACATACCTATGCGACCCATAGTCTCGTTCTGTGGTTCGCCGACTTACCAACTGTCTAAATACCTGACTACTATACTGAAACCACTGACTGACGAGTCACGACACAAACTACAGCCAACTGTAAACTTTATTGACGCCATTAAGACAGCACAAGTACCTGACGACTACAAACTAGTGTCTTTTGATGTGAAATCACTGTTCACCAGTATTCCACTCCAACTGGCTCTAGATTGTACTGAGACCGCCATCAAGAACTCCACGTTACAACTGCCACTACCAACAGACGACTTAATGGACCTACTGAACCTTTGCCTTACGTCTACCTACTTTCAGTACAACAGCAAACACTACAAACAATTGCACGGGACAGCTATGGGCTCACCAGTTTCCGTTGTTGTAGCAGAGATCGTCATGCAAAACATCGAGGAACAAGCCCTTGCGACTTACGAACGAACGCTACCGCTATGGCTACGTTACGTCGACGACACTTTCACAGCTGTACACAAAGATGAAATCGACGATTTTCACGAACACCTCAACAGACAGAACGCCCACATACAGTTTACCAAGGAGATCGAGGAAAATGGTAAGATACCTTTTCTAGACTGCCTTGTTAGCCGTGACAACAACAAACTACAGACGACAGTTTACAGAAAACCCACACACACTGACAGACTACTTGACGAATCATCTTACAACCCTACTTCACACAAAGCAACGACAATACGGACCTTAACGAGACGAGCACAACTAGTTTGCGACTCGAGCGACAGTTTAGCAGACGAACGCAAATACTTAGACAACGTTTTCTGTAAGAACAACTACGACCGCGACTTTGTTAGATGCAACACTTACAGGACAGAACCAAATGCTACGAACGCTAACCCGACACCAGTCACTACAGCGACTATACCATACATCAAAGGAACTTCTGAGACCATTGCACGGATACTCCAACCTTACGATATCGTGTCGCTCACAGACCCATCACAACTTTACAACAATTATTGACGAACGTTAAGGACAAAGACGAACCAAAGGACAGACAGGGAGCAGTTTACAAGATCGAATGCTGCGACTGTCAGGCCACTTATATCGGTGAGACTGGCAGAAATTTGAACGTAAGACTGACTGAACACAAACGAGCGACGAGAAATGGTGACATCAACAATAACATTGCTGAGCACCATTTACTGACAAACCACACAATCGACTGGGACTCTGCTAAATGCATTACCTACTGTACTAACTACCACCAACGGATCGCACTGGAAAGTTGGTTTACTAACTTAGAACAGACACTACTGAACCGTTGTCAACAGCTTCCCGCACCTTACAAACGACTTATTGACGATATCAACAACAGACAAACAATAGACACACCGACTAATTTGACTAACAATACACCTACGAACATTTGACTAACAAAAGATGGATCGAAACGCACCAACCACGGTTTACAGTCTTCACAGCCAATAACATCACAGCTTAACTGACAGACAACCAATAACATCACGACTTCATTGACCAATCACATCAACGACCAGAGTACTTATACCATCTCCTGACGTTACCCCAATCACTTGACTCTGATGATGACTTCCGCTCAGGTTGTCGAAACGTCAGTCAATGTCACCACAAACAGTCCTTCTCAGGACTACACTAACCTGGACGATCGTGCTTCACTTAGTTATGTTAGTTATTTTAGTACACTGAAAAGGTGACTGATAAACAGCTGCCCAATCAATCGAATTGTTCTCTTCAATCGAGCAGTCAGCGCACCATTTCTTCTGGCTGTTTATGGGATTCTTCCTTTTTCTTTCTACAAGCGTTTTATAAATAAATCTGTTTGGTTTATTTGCCTTCAGAAAGTTTTGCAAAAAAGCGCCACTGCTATCAACATCATTGTCATGACAGAAATGTTCTTGAAAAGTTTTGTGCAATAGCTTAATCGCTGATATTAGGCCATAGAAAGAGAGAAAACTTGGCTTGATATTGTAACGGCGTTTAAATTCTGTAAAAGACAAAAACCTGGTTCCATTTTCCATTAGATCATTAACTTTGAGTATTCCCTGCAAGTACCAAGTTTTGTAATATATTGGTTTATTCCCGACACGAATAAGAGAGTTAAGCCAAAGGCTCTGCGAAAGAAGGTGCTTGTTGGAAGAAATGCTACCCACATAGCTGATTTCCGACCATACCTGCATTATCTCTTGCAAGAAAGGGTCCGATAGCCTAAAAAATAGCTCTAAATCTTTTTTATGCAGATTAGCTTTAAAGAACATATCACCACCGAAAATCTGAAGTTGCAAATCCACAAATAATTTCCATTTAGCAAGGTTTTCTGAATCAAGGTACTTCTTTACCCAGCTTGCTTTTAGTGCCTTAGTGAAGAGCCTAACATCAATCATCTTTAGTCTGCCATGTTCGTACTCACTGATCATTACATCGCGCTTAATTTTGTCTCCTTTGCCATTCCATAGAAAGTTAAACAGCAGACTGTTAATTTCCTCGATGGCGCAATGATTTGTTGGTAAAGGTGACAATATGTAAGTAAGTTTAGAGATGATGAGACTTTTCAACACAGTAATTTTTCCAAGCAAGGTTAAACGACGAAATTCCCAACAGCTCAGGGTTGCCCTGAGGTCTGCTAATTTTTCCTCATAGTTGGCTTTCACTGTTATCGCAGCATCAGTAGATAGCCAAACGCCTAGCGTTTTAACTTTATCTCTTATCCACCTAAAATTTTTTTCAGGACAAAATTTCTCCTCACTATCCTTATTGGCACCAATCCAGAGCACTTCTGTTTTTTTATGGTTTAGGCGAAGGCCAGAGCTTACACTAAAAAGTTCTAAAGCCTGGACAGCGTTTGTGAAGGACGTCCTAGACCCATCAAGAATAAGGGTTGTGTCGTCTGCGTATTGGCTTATTTTTATTTCCTGTCCATTTACTGTAATACCCCTAATGTTATCATTTCTTCTCAAAGCATCCGCTAAAACCTCAGCACAGAGAATGAACAGGTATGGGGAAAGTGGGCAGCCTTGTCTAACCCCTCTTTCGAGGCCAAAAAAATCACTAGACCAACCATTGTTCAAAATGCAGCTTTCAATATCATAATAGAAAAGCTTGGTCCAGTGTACTATTGATGGTCCAAAGTTATAATGCCGAAGGGCTTTTTGTATGAAAGGCCATTCAACGGTATCGAAGGCTTTTTCAAAATCAAGGAAAAGTAGGAGCCCAGGAACGTTTTTAGCAGCAGTAAAGTTAATGACACTATCAATCAGTCGAATATTCTCTCCTATGAATCTTCCTTTTAAGAAACCAGTTTGATCACTATCTATAACTTTCGGGAGAACTAGTTTGAGGCGGTCAATCAATCAACTTTGTGTAACAAGGGTAACACTTAACAGTCTATGACTGACAAACCTGTGGCCCTCGAAATTCTGGATCGAATTGGAATTTGGAAATGTTGGTTTTTGAGGAGTACGCGGAGAAAAACCTCTGGGAGCAGAGTAGAGAACCAACAACAAACTCAACCCACATATGACACTGAGTCTGGGAATCAAACCCTGCAGGGGCCACATTGGTGGGAGGTGAGTGCTTGCACCACTACGCCATCCCTGCTCCCCAAGTATATGACTCTCCATCAACTTGGGGCTACATGTAATTATTGCTGATTTAGACAGGCAACTCTTGCTTTAGTTGAAAGGGAGTCATTTTATTAATGATTTTGGTCTTTTGTTGTCTTTCCTTGCCAAAAACTGGCCACACAGCACTGTAGTTTCACTCAAAGCATGTATTTATTCAGCTCCTACACCTCAGTTTCCTGGTAAGGCTTCTTAGACCTGCATTGTTGTACTTATTGTAAGAAATGTCGATCCATTACAGATGAGAACCTACCTACTGTATATACAGTGTATTTGAAATATTTTAGAGGGTCTTATTTTTTAAAGAACATACACAGTGAGTTCAGAAATTCCCTTCAAAAGCAAAAGTAATTGGAAAGGTTTTCAGTGAGAGTAGAAAGAAGTACAAAACTATATTCCAATTTCACGGTGAGGTTCATGTGGGTGTTATGGGAGCGGAGGATGTGGCTTGTAGAAGTTGTACATTTAAGAGTTTATTTCTTTATGGGGCTCAAGAATGTTGTAATTAAGCTTTGGCTTTTTAACCATAGCCTGTTCGCCAAATTCCCAAAACCAAAGCAAGCAGAGTTCAGATTCCATCCTCCAGTACAGCAAATAATGAGAGGCCTGTACCCACTCAATCAAGAGTCCCAGTGGCAGCTGCTACTCTACCAGTGTTGGAGATGAATGAGACTGAGACAGCAATACCTACTACAGAGGGTGTTGTTAATTCTACGGGCCCTAAAGTATGTTATCTTATTTATTTTATAATAATTGTGAAAACTTGTGAATAACTTGTGAAAACTTAACTTGTGAAAGCTGTAATGGCTAGTCTGGCAACTGTTGTTTCGTCGCTGCCAAGCGACTCTTCAGAGACCTTCCTGATATCTGGCAAACTCGTTGAGCATCTCGCTCAAAGTCCTGTTTGCAATCAGTTCAGCAGAAGCAATCTCGCCTTATATCGCATAAGGATTCCCGACCGCTAAATATTCACGAGAGCATTGTAATAATTGTGAAAACTTGTGAAAACTTAACTTGTGAAAGCTGTAATGGCTAGTCTGACAACTGTTGTTTCATCGCTGCCAAGCGACTCTTCAGAGACCTTCCTGATATCTGGCAGACTCATTGAGCATCTCGCTCAAAGTCCCATTCGCAATCAGTTCAGTTTATTATGTGGCTGAAAATTATGTTAATACAAGGCTGGGGTCGTAAAGGGCATAATGTCAAATTTTAGGTTGATGTTAGGTTTTAATCTTCGCTGGTAAGCCATTTATTAGTTCTCTGGCTGTGACCAGTCAGTACAAGTTCAAGTTTATGGTAACAGAAACTGTTGTTAATAAACCTGAGAATGATGCCCTATGAAAGCATGCTTAGGACATACTAGCAACAATCATGTCTCTGTTCTTATGTCACACAACATGAAACATTTGTATAAGCTTTTGTACTAAGTAATGGTAGATACTAGTTCAAAGTACAAGAAAGAACAATGAACACTAACTAGTTGTTTGATTACAATGTATCCTTCTTCTTTGGCAAAGTCCACTGTAATGTAGCATGATATATTACTAGACTCCACAAAGGTTCCATTCATATTATCACATGCTCATCATGCACATGTGCTCCCTTTCTTGCCATACACTGTCCTTTCCCAGTCAGTTCTTTTAGAGCTTCTGTGCATTCACAACAGTGTTTTTTCCCTCCCACCCACCCTTTGTTCAGACTGGAACCTTTGTTTAGGTCTTTGATTATTTCTTATGTTCCCTATATATTTCAAATCAAATCAAAACTTTATCTCACTTCGAATTCCCAAAGATAGCATCAACTAATGCTCATATCCCCGAAGGTATAGCAAAAACAAATAGAATACAAATGACAAAGGTAATTAGAATAAAGTAATACAGTTTATTATGTACAAGTTTAAGATAATGTAGAAACAAGAAAATTATTATATACATTGTGTCTACAGTACCTAGTGATAATTAAAACTAATAATTACAAGGAGCAGCATTTATTATCTATTATTAATGCTCTTAATTTTTGGATTTGAAAACATGTAATTATTCAGCAGTTCTAAGTACCTCTAGGAGCTTATTCCAATATTGGCTGGCAGAGTAGCAGTGTAGCAGTATTTAGCACGACCAGCACGTATTTTAAGCAGATCATTACTTTATTCCCCTATATCTATATGTATCCTTAAAATTAATCATTTAGATTAGGGTGTTCTACTTGACTAGGTCTCATTCCTTCATTAGGTTCCTGGGATGTAAACTGCTGTCTGGCTTCCAAATAAAAGGAGTGGCAGGGAAGTGCAACCCCTGGCTGCACTTTACCCCACAGTAAGGCTTGGCCCTTGGAGACAGGTCCGGAAAAATATCCACTCCAGGGTGTGGACCCCCGGTCCCACCTGATCTGTACTCCACCCAGGAGGGCCACCCCTCCTGGTTCCCCTTAGTTCCTGTACTGGGGGATATGGGCCTCACCCCCGGAGACTGATCAGGACTCCTGTCCAGGGTGGCTACCCCCGGTACCACTCGATCTTGTCTCCCCCCAGGAGGGCTTCTCTCCTGGTCCCCTTATCCCTAGATTTAAGTGCTTCCCTGCCACCAGAATTTTGCCCATTACCCTTTGTGTGTTTTCTGTGTGGTACCAGACATAGAGCATTTATGCGAAAAACACTGCCAATTGGAAGAGTTTATTAATTATGTACATAAACTGGTACTCTTTTACAAATGACTAAAACAGGGTGGTTATAATTACCTTCAGAGTTGGACACAAATTACATGGGTGTTGGGAAACAAAGTTGAAACCTAGATTTTAAGAACTGCACTGAATTTTAGCTTGATCTCTACAGTGCAGCCAAAAGTCAAACAAAACTGCAACACCGAAAAATGCTGTTTTTGTCATTATCACACATACCCAGTTGAATATGGATATGCTTATATTTATTACAGTATAGATAAAATTATAGCTGTAACTTTGGCTTAACAAAAATGTACCCATACTGACTGTATGATTTCGATAGCCTTCTTTATTTAATGCTTAGTCATTTTCTCTGCCCCTCCCAATTAAATTTAAACTGCTCTTGAACAAGTGTCAGCAATTTTACACATTAGTATGTTATGCAAAATGGGTTTGAGCGATGAACATGATTAGGGGTGGGGTGTGAATTTGAAAAAGAAATGCTAAGGGATCTTTTTTCACAATTGGGCAATCATTGCCATGATCGATCTAGAGAGGGAGGTTGTCTTTGTGAAAGTTATCAACAAATCTGTAAACAAAAAGTTGGTTGTTGGTTATCTACTCCGCAATAAACCAATTCACAACCCAAGGAAAGATTCCCAGGGGACCTGTGGATGAGGTTGCTGGGGATGCTGTTTATCTGACCTTTCAGATATTTCATTCCTCTGGTTGATTTCCGCTTTTGGACTTACATGTAAATATTTTCTTAAAAAATACCCTGGGTGCTTTTTTTAGGTAAAAGTAACACATGTATAGTGTAACACCAGCTGTGCATTTGCAAGTACAAAACTGATGTTTGTTTTTCTTTTTGTATTTCTCTTTTAAAGATCAACACATCACTGATAATTTCAAGACTAAATCAAGTCAGAGTAAGTTCATGATTTGCTGTTTAGCCATTGTCAACTTTAATACCGTCCTTCTTTTTCAAGCCTCTGACAGGCACTGTTTTTGATGAGGTGGTCTTTTACTGTGTTACCCCTTGTATTTATCATGGTTTCTTTGTTGTTTTCCTCCAGGACTTCCTCAAACAGGCAACAGCTATGTTTGTTACTCTGCAAGCTACAAGTGTAGGTGACCAGGGGGTAAGGAAATGCATCCTAGCTGTAATAGGGAGCTTTAGCAACAAGGACGGCAACGGCAACAAGAACACCACAACACAATAGGGTTTAATTAGCAAACACAATTGTGCTGCACATGCATTTTGCATTTTGGTACATTTCTTTTCCATCCTCTGCAAAACAACAATGTGAAATGAACAAATTTTAGGTTTTCTCAAGAATGTGAGAGCATGATGGTACAATGTAAATCTTTCTTTCTTTTTTCCATAGTAATAATTATAGTCCCTGAATAGTTTGTAACCACTTACCAATTTAAACAAATTAGAACAATCATGAAAGAGTTACAAAAACAAGAAGTTAGAGGATGCGAGGATTCGTGGAGAAAAAATTTATGTTGTGCACTATTTGCGTATGGACTCATAATTTTTGAGCCAGCCTCCATACAACGTAAAATCAAGTCTTCAAATATTATAAAGTAACCTACAGCTGTTTAGTACTGTTTAATCCAATGCTAAAAGAAGTGCTGCCTAACAGCTGTGTTCTCAAAGGCCTTGCTCCTCAGTGTTGTTGAACAGAATAGAATGAGGCTCTAGGAATGAGAGTTGGTGGCTTACATGATAATCTAAGGTTGCGACTAGGAATTGAAAAGTCGTACTCGTACACGATCTCGTACTTGTACTCCAATCTGAAGGTCGCCAATTTTAAGCAGTCAAAACAAATAATTCTGCCAGTTAAACGTGTTCGGATTTCGCCTTAATTCAAGTCATCGTCATCTTTCCGTGCTGCTGCACTTGGAGAAAATGATTTAGAACAAACTTCGAACTAACAAAATGTGCATTGTGTTACCATATGCAAATGAGTGGAAGTTTTGTTTCGTCATGCAAATATTTGGCGTCTTCTAGCAGCTTATTCAGACAAACAGATCGTGGTTTTCACCATCCTTTAATAAAGTGATCTGTTGCCATTTCAAAATGTAAACATTTTACATGCAATTGCTTGCTTATGTTCTTCGAAATTCCAGTCATTTTCCATTCATTAGTATTAATATGTATTCCTAACTGGTTAACCTTTAGCCCCTCACAACGTTTGTTTTGCCGCTCAGCCATTCAGACCAAGCAGTACAAAAATCATTCTGCTGTTCGCTCTCCGCCGTTCACAATTCTTTTTGGAACCATTTAGCCGTCCACCTATTATCCTCTAGGTATGTATTAAAAAGCTGATAGATCTGTGTGTGGCAACCATGCATGACTGTCCTCAATCCTGTTCAAGATTTCCTGCCAAAACTTGTTTCAGGTATAATGTTCTTCAGTGCGATTTTAATGTGGCATATCCAAAACATAAAGAAAATGAAACATATTCAAACTCGACTGCGGTATTTCATTACCTTGGTTTAACCTTGGTTAATTTTCCCGTGGCAACTTTGGAGCCTGACCGAAATATTTCCTCTTTAAAAAAGCGGCCTGCCATGGGAATACCAAGGGAAAGTCACGAGGAGGTTATGCAGCAATAACGCAGTAAGGGGTCAATACTTTCAGGTGGTACTGTACATTCTTTGACTGAACTTGACTGCACTGAAACTTGATTACTTACCTAATTACATTGGTGGAATAGCAGACTGCATAGAACAACAACAACAACAAAACAAAAATAAGAAAAATATTGATAAATAAAGTATTAATTTGATGCAAGCCACTAATCATAAAATGCTTTCACCATCTTTTGCTTTCATAATTGTAAAACTTAGATTTTTGCTTTGTTTTCTGTTATTTACTCTGCAATAAAAAAGCATGTTGTTGTGTTAAAGGAACAATAAGTTTGAGGCACCTGTTATTTTTTTTTTTCACTTACAAGCACCACCCTTTTCTATACAGTACACATGCTTTAGAGAAGCTGAAGGACTCTTGCACTTAGCTTCTCCTGACCCTTATTCATTGACACCGGATCATTTTCAGAATTGCCTTCTTATCTTGCACACCATTGTAGCTGTAAATTCAAAGTTTCTCTCACTGTTTTCTTTCCTTTTTTTTTTTTTATTCAGTCCAGCGAACTGAATGAACAGGCAACTAAGATTTCAAGACTTATCAAGCAGTTAAAACAGCAAGAAAGGGCTTATGTTGAATTGCTTCAGAGATCAGTGGTGAGTAACAGTGTTGACCATAATAAGGCAGTCTTGCTTCTTTCTTAGGGTTAGTTCTTTGAATTAGTACATTTGCAAATTCTCAAGTGCATAATTATGCATATGCAGCCGGACTTTACTACCAGAAATAAGCTACATGTAGTTGAACTTACATGTACAATGTGTCTTTATTTTGTTGTTGTAGGCAGTAGAACATGATTCAACTCTGGAAAACACACCTTCACTTAGCCTGCAGTCTTTGACTGAAGAGGAAAAGGTACAGTATGGCTTATGTTTCAAAACTGCACTTGATTGGCAAAACTGTATACAGGAATATTAGTAATAATTTATCAGGGTAATAGTACCTTTGGTAAAGGTTTTCACGGAAAATTAAGTCAGTGAAAAACAGAGTCTTTGACAAGGTCCAAGAGTAGGGGAATTTTGTGTCAAGTCAAGGAAGTTTTAAACATCTTCCCTGTGTGACTGAATAGTCAGAAAGTTTTATCTTTGACTTCCCTCAGGCTGGATAAAGGTTTTAGTTGACAAGCTGATGTCTTCTCAGTGGTCTTCAAGAATCATTAATTTTAACACCAGAGGATTTACCTTGTGGGTGGTCATGATGTAGGATTTTTTTTTGTGTGTGTGCATTGATGTGTGACATGTGATAATTATAGTTCTGCAGTGGGAGGCTGTATCGAACTGTCTTTTGTTTATGGTTGTGTTGAACAGAGTGAGTCAGCATCTATACGAGATGAGGAACTTCAAGGGCTAAGGCAACAACACGCATTGTTGAAGAAAATGCTGGAACAGCAGCAACAGGTAAGAAAAGGCCAGTAACAATAACAAGAAAACTCATTGTTATAACATTATGTAATGTATGTAATGAGATTTACTCTAGGCGAAAATTGGACACGTTTGATTTCAGGCATGTGTGCACCATTCTTAACTAGACAATATTCTCATTTAGAAAAGATTGCCTGTTTTTTCTGAGTGTCTTAATTCAGGGAATTTTGTAATCACTTGATCTAAGTAAACAAACTAAAATCCTCATATTCGCCCATCTGACAACAGAATCAAATTGTACTGGGGAGGGGGGGGGGGGGGGGGGGGGCATGTTTTGATTCCCAAGAAGTGTGTTTTAATTGAAAATTAGGAAGTTTGTAAGTTGTTTGTTTGCATAGGGTCCGTGAAGAGTGGATTGAATTGTTTTCAAAACCCTGACATACCAAGTGGTGATTTGCAAACTTTTGAAATCTTACAAAGGATAAAATGAAGATTGCCAAGACAACATTAATATTTTTCACTGCTGATGTTGACACAGTAATACAACCAATGAATTAAAAAAATGGTCATGGTGATATTGGTGGCTGGTGTGTAGTGGTTGAATGCCCTTCAGGGGTTACAGATACACTGTTGCAGTAACCAGATGTAGCAGAAAATTCAGACAATTGTTTTTTGCACCAGGAGAAGGAAACGAACCATGTTAAATTCAGCTATCCCTTAACTTTGACAGATACCATTCTAAGCTACACAGTCAAGATTTTGGCCAATTCTTAATTATACACCACGAACCTATAGCTACTCTAACACCGCATTCACTACTTGGCTCAAAGAGCCCTTTGATTTTCTTTAGTTAATTTTCATTAACAATGTATATTTTGCATTAGTGACCAATTTTTGTTTTTATTAACAGCTAAAAGAGCTTCAAACTCGTCAGGCAGCTCTTCTTGCCTTGCAGCGTGATGCAGAGATACGTTTGGCTGAGGCTGAGGAAGAGGTACCTTCAATAATTTTTGTCAAATGCAGTTAGCAAGTCCAATACAGTGAGCATTGATGGATTGCAATTAACCTTTAACCCATTGGCACCCGTGCCGGCCAAAACCGGCCGTAAAAAACTCCCATGCTTCAAAACATTGCAACTTTCTCAATCACACGAATATTGCCCTAACTGTTAGTTGTGAGCACAAAATGGAATGCCCTTTAAATTTGGATATTCAATAAATGCAAGAAACGTAGCAATTTTTACCAAATATGGCCTTTTGAGTTTGGACAAGAACGAAACTGACCGTTTTTAACGTCAAAGAGAAACGACAAAAATGCCCCTTTTTGCCTTCATGTTTTTTAAGGAAATCATCACCGAAAAACCAAACCTCTACCATCACAACAAAATTCAGTCTTTTTCTAGCTTAGAAATGACTTTTTTTTTCATATTCTTCTCCCGAGCGTAGATACAGCCTTTTGTTCCAGTGCATTTGTGCCTTTCCGCCATTTTCAACATCTAGACCACATTGCATGCTGGGAAATGACGAGAATTTTTGACAGCACCTGTTCCTTCTCCCAATTCTTTCACATATAAACTAAGTCTACAGCCACTCCGACCTACTGCCAAAAATTCCTGCTTGTGGTCATCTTCAGTACTCAGAAATTCCAAAATATGTGGCGGTAGGTCGAGAAATTCATCAATAGTCGAGTCCCAAAGGTACTAAGTGTTCGACCGGCCAAATTCCCAGTTTGTTGAGTAACAAGCCAAATTCAACAACAAAGTACATCACCTTGCTCGATTCTTTGAGAAAGTGGACTCTTAGCTACCGTCACGCTTAATGATGCTCATCAGGCAGCCGCTAAAGATGAAAAATGGCTGTAAATTTAGCAGAAATCGCAAGCAAACCGAACTTGGGCCATTGTTGTCACTTCACGGATAAAAAATAGCTACGTCAAAATGACGTTTTCAGAAACCTTGAGCCTCCAGTGGCTTTGGACAGCACCACTTTTCCCTGGTAGTTCAAATAAAGAGTCACAAATTGCTATTCATCGTTTAAAGGTGGAAAATCACTCTGAAAATGTAAAAACCGCCGGTAGTCAATGGGTTAAACAGTGCGGAGGAGAGTTACTCTGCAATTCCCATCTATCACTCCCAACAATTTATCACCAATTTTTTATGGCTTTTAAAACAAATTTATTTGAGTGATTTTTCCCCAAGGGTCGACAGGTCTCTACTGAGGTTGGGGCAGTAGGTTGCCAGGACAGTGGAGTTGACAGGACTAGAGGAGCTACAGGAACTTCTCAAGTATCCCAGCTTGATGCACCTGCAATGCAAAGTAGTGTTGAGGTATATACACAGCAAGTTGTTTTTAAGGGAATCTCCACTATTACAGCAAATTGGTGCTAAATTATAGGAAATAATTACTAGATTTCAAATTTTGTTTTAAAACATGGATTAACATTTAAGTGTACAAAAAAAAAATTGTTATCATTACCGCCTATTTTCCCTTTTAAATTTCCCGGGCGCGGCCATTTTGGATTTTATGACATGTAATGGTTTCCCTATTGTTTAACACAAGGGATTTTCTGCTTCATTTGCTTCCTGACAATAGCTGCAACCATTACACGTCATCAAATCCAAAATGCCCAGGAAATTTAAAAGCGAAGATAGGTGATGATGGCGTCATTTATTTTTTTGTGCACTTAAAATGTTATATCCATGTTTCAAAACAAAATTTGGAATCTAGTAATTATTAATTTCCAACAATTTAGCGTGAATTTTTTGTAAGAGTGGAGGTTTCCCTTAAGTCTTTACAGTTAACATTGTAATTTGTAAACTGAAAAAACCACACCAAACCTGTAATTTCTATCCTGTTTTACCAGCCATGTAATTGCCAGTGTTTCAGTTTGTGAAAGAAAATGAAACCCCAGCATACATATATTTACCAGCTAGTGACAACTTTTGTTGTGGAAAATCTGCCATTGAGAGGCCCCTTTGTATTGCTTGTCTGATTTCTCTCTGAAAGTAGATAATAAAATTTAAAGTTTTCTTTTGAAGTGAATGAGTATAGAGAAAAAATTATGTTTAGAGTAAACCTTACTTCTTTAATTTTATGCAAAATTTTGGTTTAGAAAGAATTTTCTGGGATCAGATTTAACACTTAATACTTGCAATCAGCTCACCATTAATTTGGTAGCTGAAAATGTGTCTCAGTAGTCCAGTTGACTAACTGCTAAGAGTAAACCTCACTAATTATCGATTGTTGGACAATAAACCCTAGCAGTTTCCTAAATTATTATGTTCACTTCATGAGCAAAGAAACTTTGATATTAGTCTCTTGAATAAGAACTTTCAATATGTGATTTTCACTTTCAATATGTGATTTTCATAGCGACCGAATGGGAGTGTTCTGGATGACATTCGCTTTACACCCCAGGAACTTGAACTCATGAACCTCTTGAGAAAGCACAAAGAAAAGGTTTGCTATTTTTAGACTTGAGTTCTTAACCCTCGGGAAAAGTTGCTGCTGTAAGTCACCTGGGATGGCTGGCAGGCATTGTACAGGTACATGCATCTCCTTTTCCAGGGTTGGTATTCCAATTTCCTACATGCAGTAAAAAAGCTGTTTAAATTGTATGTCATTAGGTGATACTGAGTATTCTACTACCGAGTGTTTTATAAGTTTAGAAGCAAAGTGTGTCTTGCAAATAATTAAGGTGCCTCAAAATGGTTTTAGTTTTAAACACCAACTCTTTGATGGATTGATGCTCCCATAATAATTTTTCATTTGTTTCCTTGAACATGGTATCAAAACCATTATTGTTTTTATTGTGGTTACTGCCTCGAAGAGGCGAAGCCACTTAGTCATCGGGTTGTAAGTCTGTCCATAACAGTAGCTGTCACAGGACAACCAAGAAATGAAATTTCAGCCACGTGCACATCATGCCAATACACTGTACATCACAAAAGAACCAAATTCAAGAGGGTTTTATAAATACGTTGCCACCTCGTATGGCTAGATTATATTAAAACTTTACCATTTGTATTAAGTTACTGAGGACTCTGTCACACTGAAATGAATTTTGAAAAGGCATTCTTTGCTATCTCGTCATCAGTTCAACTTGAAATGTATATTCACCGTGGGAAGTGATTTGTCAAGATATGCAGTTGCTTATCAAAATAATGTTGAATTGCAAAATTATAAAGGCAAATGACTCAGAGCTACAGTCTTGGTCACAATTCTTGGATCACTAGCGACCTATTTCTCCTTCTACCCCTTCAATGTTGATTTTCTGGAGGTCTGCAGACTTAATAGCAAACCTATGAAATCAACACTCGTCGAGAAAATCAACATTGGAGGGGGGTGAGGGGAAGGGGAGTAGGTTGGGTGAGATGTGGATGTGAAACGTGACGCTTTTCTCAAGTGTTACAAGTAATTGTGACCGGGATTGTATTTTGTAGTGCAATGAGGTGTCAGGTGAAAAGACTAATGTGGATTAATGCTTGTTCTAAGTGGAACCGACAGCGAATGTTTTATGGTTGTACTTGATAGTAAAAAGGGTTGTCTATGAGTAAAACTAATTTTCTATTTAGTGGTTACTTGTGCACTCCGGAAGGGAAATCAAAAAGAAATACAGAAACAATGGGTGGCAAATAAGTTTCTGTCTCAGAAAGGTTACATTTCAAGAAAGGATCATGATCGTAAAATGAATATATCCTCTCAATATATATATATATATATATATATATATATATATATATATATATATATATATATATATATATTTTAATGCTTTATTGATTATACAACTAACAAAACAAAAACAAAAAAAATACGTGTACATATAATCAAACTAAAAGAGACAGGAGGAACGAAATTAAAAAAATACATAAATAAATACAATTGCATTATAAGCTATGCTAACAAACCCTAATATACACAAATTAGCTACATTGGCTTATGCTTAATTTAATTTTGCCTTAGTAAGTTACACCTACTGGAATAGCTCAAATAAAATTGCTTGAAATAAGGCAATTCCATTTATTATTAAAAAACTTGGCGGTTTTGTTTTTGATTGCAATATACCTTTCGGTCATTAAAGTTTCTTTAAGTTGCAGTTTGAAAAGCGAAAAGAGCAACGATTCTTCGACTAGATTGCTTTTGTAGATAAAGTATTTTGCTACTAACAAGACTAGACTTAAAGCTTTCTGGTGCTTTTGGGGCTTGACAAGTCCATAAAGAAGGGTTAAGTCGTTCAAATTAATAATTTCTTTGGTGTTATAGTGCCACCAGGCCTTAAATTTATTCCAGAAAGAGACTAAATGGACGCACTGTAGAAACATGTGCTTGATTGTGTGCTTTTCTTTTTTACAGAGGTGGCATGTATCATCAGATATTAAGTTAGCCTTCTTAAGTTTGTCTTTAGTGTAAATAATGTCGTGATTTATCTTAAATTGGAACATTATCAGCTTTGTGTCTTTGGTAGTTTTAAAAGGCCAGTTATAAATTTTATGCATATCAGGTCGGGCTACCCCAAGGCTGATTATTTTGTTTTCATTGATGGATGGTTGGAATTTATTTTCAACAATAATTTTGTGGAGAGCAGAAGTGGTAAGATTTTCTACATCATTGAACCAGTTTTGGTTTCTTGTTTCACTTGGTATTGGGGGTGCCAATACTTTCCATTTGCTTCTTATTGCATTAAGAAGACCGTAATATGTGATGAAACTGCCCTTCACTTTGAATTTCGTTGTAAACTCTTGATAGGTATAAAAATTGCCATTACTGGGATCTAAAAGATCTTTCACTTTCTCAACGCCTGCGTCATGCCACGACTTATAGAAAACCGGTTTTGCTTCAACTTTTATATCGCTGTTGTTCCAAATTATAATATCATGTGGATCAATGCTATCTTGGTAGACTTCTAACTTCTTTCTTTTGATCTCTTCACAAATCTTTAAAACTTCTTTGTAAAAAGGAGGGACACTGTTCAGCTTAAGTTCTTTCGTGCTATAATTACAAGCCAACAAAAATTTCAAACCTCCATACTGCTGGGTCGTGCAATTTGGAATAATTTTCTATGGTGAGTCTGTGTCATTGATTAATCTTTTAACCCATGACGCTTTTAAGGCTTTATTCATGGATTCAAACTCGATCATATTTAAACCTCCCATTTTGCCACCAATTAACGTAAGTTTTTTAATTTTATGCGGTTTGTTATCCCAGATAAAATCAAATGTGCTCTTATCCACTTGTTTTGAGAACCTTCTGGTACCGTCAGTACAGAAGCATTATAAATAAGTTTGGACAAACCAAGTGACTTGACAACATTTATTTTCCCAAGTAGCGTTAATTTCCTTCTTTTCCAGGAGTTAAGCATTCTTTGAAGGTCTTCTAATTTCTTTTCAAAATTAAGTCTATCACTTGTTCTTTTGTCGTTAGAGAAATTAATGCCTAGTGCGTATACAGATTCTTCCGGCCAACGAAACCCGAATGGTGTGTCTTTCCTGTCTGTCCAAGAACCTAACCACATTGCCTCCGTTTTGGAGTTGTTCAGTTCTAACCCTGAACACCTTTTGAAATTTCCTAACATTTCGAGTAGCGCCTGCACTGAATCAAGGTCGTTAAGCAAGACCGTGATGTCGTCTGCGTATAGAGTGTTTTTTATTTCTGATTTATCTACCTTTAATCCTTTTATGCTACTACTCGTCTGGATTGCGAGATTAAGCAGCTCTATTCCT
>JAEMWC010000270.1:807500-941309 GCA_016490735.1 Pachyseris speciosa
GATAGCTGAAACATTGTTTCCTTCTCCTGGTGCAAAAAAAACCAATTCTGTCTGAATTTTCTCCTACATCTGGTTGCTGCAACACTGACTCTGTAACCCCTGAAGGGCATTCAACAACTACACACCAGCCATCAATATAATCATTTTCCTTGGTTGTATTATCAACATCATCAGTGAAAATGTTGTTTTGCCAGTTCTTTATAATTATTATCATTTGTAAGAATTTCAAAAGTTTGAAAATCACCACTTGGTGTGTCAGGGTTTTGAAAAAATTCACTGAACTCTCCATGGGCACTATGCAAACAAACAACTTACAAACTTCCTAATTTTCAAGTAAAATACACTTCTTGGTAAAACAAGAAATTGAAAAACATTTGCAGTGAAATTTGATCTTGCTGTCAGATGGGCAAATTTGATATGCGTTACAAGGATTTCAGTTTGTTTACTTTGATCAAGTGATTACAAAATTCTGTGAATGAAGACACTGAGAAAAACAGACAATAATCTTTCTTAAATGAAACATTTTTTCAGGTAAGAATGTTGCATATGCCTACAAAAACAAATGTCTTCAATTTTCGCCTTGAGCAAATCTATGTGACGGTGAAACAAGCCAGTGAATTTTGAGTCACTTTCAAGCACAATATATTGACTGCATGTACATTAGCAAGTTTCGCTAAAGCTACTTGGAATGCAATGAATCAGTCAATTAATGATAAAGCATGATAACAATTCACATTCAAACCTGTAATTTTTTGCAAGGTGGATTCCCAGAAGTGCTAAATATTTCCGAGAAAGTCAACAATGCTTGTGATGATTCACAAACTGCCAAAACCACAATCTGTCCTCTCAGAGGGATTTCTTCGCTATTAACCCATTGGCACCCGTGCCAGCCAAAACCGGCCGTAAAAAACTCCCATGCTTCAAAACATTGCAACTTTCTCAATCGTACGAATATTGCCTTAACTGTTAGTTGTGAGCATGAAATGGAATGCCCTTTAGATTTGGATATCCAATAAATGCAAGAAACGTAGTGATTTTTACCAAATATGGCCTTTTGAGTTTGGACAAGAACGAAACTGACCGTTTTTAACGTCAAAGAGAAACGACAAAAATGCCCCTTTTTGCCTTCATGTTTTTTAAAGAAAATCATCGCCGAAAAACCAAACTTCAACCATCATAATGAAATTCAGCCCTTTTTCTAACTTAGAAATGACTTTTTTCGTTCATATTCTTCTCCCGAGCGTAGATACAGCCTTTTGTTCCAGTGCATTCGGGCCTTTCCGCCATTTTCAACATCTAGACCATATTGCATGCTGGGAAATGACAAGAATTTTTGACAGCACCCATTCCTTCTCCCAATTCTTTCACATATAAACTAAGTCTACAGCCACTCCGACCTACTGCCAAAATTTCCTGCTTGTGGTCGTCTTCAATACTCAGAAATTCCAAAATATGTGGCGGTAGGTCGAGAAATTCATCAATAATTGAGTCCCAAAGGTACTAAGTGTTCGACCGGCCAAATTCCCAGTTCGTCGAGTAACAAGCCAAATTCAACAACAAAGTACATCACCTTGCTTGATTCTTTGAGAAAGTGGACTCTTAGCTACCGTCACGCTTAATGATGCTCATCAGGCAGCCGCTAAAGATGAAAAATGGCTGTAAATTTAGCAGAAATCGCAAGCAAACCAAACTTGGGCCATTGTTGTCGCTTCACGGATAAAAAATAGCTACGTCAAAATGACGTTTTCAGAAACCTTGAGCCTCTAGTGGCTTAGAATAGCACCACTTTTCCCTGGTAGTTCAAATAAAGAGTCACGAATTGCTATGCATCGTTTATAGGTGGAAAATCACTCCAAAAATGTAAAAACAGCCGGTAGTCAATGGGTTAACTAACTGATTTCCACTGTTTAAGCTGTCGAGTGAGCCTTAGAACTTGCTATTTTGATTTACAGTTTAAAAACCTGTTTTCCATCTGAGAATGGCCCAATGCTATCTTAAACTGACTCACTGTACTGTTTTTTTTTTTTTTTATTTTAAACACAGAAGCCATTTTGAAACCAAAGCAAAGCATGTTCTAAAATGGCCAGGTTACCCAGGGAGTTTACACCAAAATTTGCCCCCCTTTCAACAGACAGCTTTAAGTCGTTCATTGCACTTGCGTGCATTCACGACTTAAAAATGCTGGTCCTCCAACTCGATTTTGAGTTACAGGCACATAAAACCAAAATTAAGGGTGTTTCTAACAGGCTGTACTGTTGCTATGGTAACTTTGTATGTCAAAAAAGTGATCATAACTTGTTGAGAAATAATTAAGAAATGTTTTGATACCATGTTCAAGGAAACACACCAAATATTATGGGAGTATCGATCCATCAAAGAATTGGTGTTTAAAAATAATGAAACCATTCAAGTTCACTCTTTCTGATGTTCAGTAAGAACAATAATATATTATTACTCCTACTGACCGTGAGAAAGATTAAACTTAAATATAAGTGTTAATAAGTGCCTCCCATGCTTTGTTGGGAATATTTAGTGACACTAATGGGCTCTTAGATCAGCGTAGGCCAGGTCCCAGGGAGTTTACACAAAAATGTGCCCCCAATTCCAGCAGACAGCTATAAGTCATTCATTGCGCTTGTGTGCATTCACAACTTAAAAATGGGGGTCCTCCAACTCGATTTTGAGTTACAGGCACATAAAACCAAAATTAAGGGTGTTTCTAACAGGCTGTACTGTTGCAATGGTAACTTTGTATGTCAAAAAATTGATCACAACTTGTTGAGAAATAATTAAGAAATGTTTTGATACTATGTTCAAGGAAACAAACCAAATATTATGGGAGTATCGATCCACCAAAGAATTGGTATTTAAAAATAATGAAACCATTCAAGTTCACTCTTTCTGATGTTCAGTAAGAACAATAATAATATATTATTATTCCTACTGACTGTCAGAAAGAGTAAACTTAAATACAAGTGTTAATAAGTGCCTCCCATGCTTGTTAGGGATATTTAGTGACACTAATGGGCTCTTAGATCAGCGTAGGTCAGGTACCAGGGAGTTTAGACCAAATTTGCCCCCAATTCCAACAGACAGCTATAAGTCATTCATTGCGCTTGTGCACATTCACAACTTAAAAATGGGGTCCTCCAACTCGATTTTGAGTTACAGGCACATAAAACCAAAATTAAGGGTGTTTCTAACAGGCTGTACTGTTGCAATGGTAACTTTGTATGTCAAAAAATTGATCACAACTTGTTGAGAAATAATTAAGAAATGCTTTGATACCATGTTCAAGGAAACACACCAAATATTATGAGAGTATCGATCCATCAAAGAATTCTGAACATCAGAAAGAGTGAACTTGAATTATTTAATGGTTTCATTATTTTTAAACACCAATTATTGGTGTTTAAAAATAATGAAACCATTCAAGTTCACTCTTTCTGATGTTCAGTAAGAACAATAATAATATATTATTACTCCTACTGACCGTGAGAAGATTAAACTTAAATATAAGTGTTAAAAAGTGCCTCCCATGCTTTGTTAGGAATATTTAGTGACACTAATGGGCTCTTAGATCAGCGTAGGCCAGGTCCCAGGGAGTTTACACCAAAATTCGCCCCCAATTCCAAGAGACAACTATAAGTCATTCATTGCACTTGTGCACATTCACAACTTAAAAATGGGGGTCCTCCAACTCGATTTTGAGTTACATGCAGGCACATAAAACCAAAATTAAGGGTGTTTCTAACAGGCTGTACTGTTGCAATGGTAACTTTGTATGTCAAAAAATTGATCACAACTTGTTGAGAAGTAATAAAGAAATGTTTTGATACCATGTTCAAGGAAACACGCCAAATATTATGGGAGTATCAATCCATCAAGGAATTGGTGTTTAAAAATAATGAAACTGTTCAAGTTCACTCTTTCTGATGTTCTGATGCCCTGAGACTCTGGAATTCTTTACCTCCAGCTTTGCACAGATCAAACTTGATCAATTTATAGTTACATAAAAGGGCTCTTAAGACCTATCTTTTTACAAATTTTGTAAATAGTCATTCCTTGTTTTGTAAATATGGTCACTTTTAGTTTATTTTTTAGTTTTATTTTTTCTTACTTGTTAGTTAATTTTTACTTTTGTTTGTATATTTTTCTAATTTTGTAATGCGCCATGAACTTGAGAAATGTGCGCTATAGAAATAAGATAATGATGATGGGATATAACTCAAAATACATTTTACCATCAGAAAGAGTAAACTTTAATAATACATGTATAGTGCCTCCCATACACCTTATTCCAAAATGGCCAAAATCTCATCTATACCCAGCATATAACGACTGAGCCGGTAAAGAGCTTTTCAGGCTGAGGTTAGCTAGCGCTAATCATTGATTAAGATGTATTAAAGCCTAAAAGTTGTCATAAGATGGTATTTAACCCGGGTTAGCGCTAACCATGCTTCGAGCAACTCGGCTAAAGGAAGCTGACTACAACACTACAAACATGTAGAAAAAATATTTACCCAGGATAAACTTAACCAAAAATTTTATTTGCTTGGAACGCTAAAAAGGAGATTTAAATGAAGGTTTTTTTTTCTTGGAAATGTAGTTCAGAAATAATAGTTCAAAGTAGTCAGCAAACTGAAAATAAATGGTCATTGCCTGTACGCGAGTTATGTGCTTATGCTTACAAAAACACATTTGACTGACAACACTAAACAGAGTAAATGCACTACACTGTCCCATATGTGGAAGTTTTTTGCCTTGTTGTTCACACACTCCACGTGGATTTGAAGGGAGACAATTTGTTGTGTTTGCACAACTTCATCAGAGGTCATTTGACCTTTGGTTCCAATAAAAAGTGCCCCGTGGAAAGTTGACTAATAAATGTTTTGGCACCCCCAGGTGAGATTCCAATGAGCCCCTTCAGATTGGTATGTCGGTTTTTATACGAGCTAAAAAGATCACTGTTTAAACAAAGACTCTTAGGCATTTGACAGCAGAGCTCGCTGTAGTCAATTATGACCCTGGTAGAAGGATATTTATCCTTAATATCAGCAGGCATGTGGTCATTGATCTTTGCCCTTGAGGGCCATACTGAAATGGTACTGACCTTTAGAAACATAAAATTAATCCAGGCTTAATTGCCTTGGTCTTCCATGTTCAGGGACATCTTCATCATTTCTCTAATTCATTACTACATCATGAGAAGATGAATGCCAATAATTAATGTTTTCACCTTCTTTTACTGGATTTAAATACTGAATTATACTCTTGAAAATGGCTATTGGGAAATCCAGAATAGAAAGCTAAATCTTTAACTGACTTCATAAATCTGTCGACGCTAAATACTTTCGATTGTAAATCTTGGAAATATCCACCTCAAGTTGTTGGAGTTTTTCAGTAAGCTCGGCTTTCTCACAGTCCAGATCATGGATAGCTTTCTCACATGCCATTTTATAGCCCCCTAGAATCTCTATCAGGAGAAATATCTGAATCACGATGTCTTGGTTGATGACAGTAGGTCAGGAGATTCCTCAGTGGTTTTCCCGGGAATCTATGTCAAATGACACACTTGGAATACTGCTGCCAGCACCTATCGTAGCCGTTGCTGAGGTTTTCCTCAGTTATTTTCATTTGATTGGACTACTATGCTTTGGTGTTTCCATTTTACGAGCGAACACTTCTTTCACGGAAAAACGGATGGTACAGCAGTAGTTTTCAAAGTTTTCTTACGACCAGCAAATGAACAAATATAACCCAAAGACTTGAAGTGGTGCAAACATACCCTTGATCGAGTGTTTTGTCATTAAAGTTAATCCAAGATCCCTTTGTATGGCAACAATCCATTTGGCTTGAACACACTACACGTTGGTCTTCTGGAAACTCCTAATAAGAGATTTTAACACCATTTTCCACATAAATTTTCTTAGGACAGAATGGAATAGAGCAATTTTGAAGCATGATCGCTCACGATTACCATATGTAAACACCACAAGATTTTCATGCAGCCCTCGATGCCTCGTTTCAATGCTGCTCTCCCCAGGTCATTCCAAGCGGCCACCATTTTAGAATAAGGTGTATGCTTTGTTAGGAATGTTATTTTTATAGTCACGCATGAACGGGTCACTTGAGTTTTAAGTAGGTGGGAGTATGCAAATAGTAGCAAGGGATGACAGCGTTGTGTTATACACCATGATTATGCTGTTTCGCTACCAGAGTAGCCAGGGGTGTAACTCAAAATACGCAGGGAAAATGCCTGGACCCTGGCTCTTAATGACAGCTCTACATAAAGTTTGGTAAATTTGATATTTTTGTAAACTGTGCACAGAATGCTGATAAGATTGACAATTCACTGTTACAAAAACATGGAGAAAAACTGAGAAAATGAACTAAAGCTTGACGGAATTTCAAGATTTTAAAGATGGGAAGAGGGATCTGTTCATCTTTGTCAGCAATTATTCTGTCAATGTTTTAGTGGAGGTCTGCTGACTCTGGGAATGAGAAAGAAAGAGATGAAAGGGAGAACCAAAGGACAAAGAGAACAAATCAACCTCAAGCTGCAGCTGCAGTTCAGGTTAGATTTACTGATCAATGCAAGAGTATGAACTGTTTTCATTTGAAAGATACATGTTATATGAACATTCACTGTGCATACATACATGTACTGCACATTGTACAGCAGTATATTGCAGTCATGCACTCTAGGTAATATGCTAGCTCTGTACATTTCTCAGGAAGTTTGATATGAAGGTATTTTTGTTATATACATATTTTGCCAAGTTAAATTTAAAGGACTTTTGTTATCGTCCTCTAGGCTGTACATCCTGAAGTAAGTTCAGTGGTTGCAGATAATGAGGTATGCTATCTTTTTTCCCTTCCTTCCTTCCTTCCTCCCCTTCCTCTCCTGTCCATTCTTTCTTTATTTCCTTCTTTCCTATAATTCAGTTCTTTATTTCCTTGATGGTTTAGTTTAAATGTAGTTCTCAGTATTAACTGTCAAAATATTGCTTGTAAATATTACAAAAAATAAATAGGCAAGAGGGTGTCTATAATACATACATGTACTGTACATGTGTTTAACAACAATGTTGATTTTGTTCTTAACACCTTGTGAGTGCTCCCTAATATGTAGGGCAAGCAAAGATGAGACCTGTGCAAAAGGCATTATCAGTGGGGTCTCTGATCAAAAACCCTACAAGGTCAGCTACTTGACCCAACAGGTTAAGACTAGTAGTAATTGTAGATTTGGAGAGTGCATTCAATTATTGGTAGGTTTGTCATGTTAACCCTAAAACCACCGTATGGTGGGCCATGTGGTCCATGTTGATCTTTGAACACTAAAAGCACATTTTCAGCTTCTTGGAAAGCCTTAAAGAAATATAAACTTTGACTAAAACAATATTAAAACATGGTTTCTGAAAATATTTTTAGCAGCAAAGAACAAATAATTGTACAATCGGCAATTGTTTGAGCCTCATCTAGACAGTAATCCCCAGAAATTCCTTCAGCTCCTCAGGACTTGTTGCAACCCAAACTGGCATCTTCCTTCGGGTGGCACATTGGTTTGTTTCAGTGACCAAATGGCCGATCAACTGTGGTGTAAAAATGTGTACAAAATATTTCTCAGACATTTGTTCATCCTGATATAACATATTTCAGTCAAGGTCATTTCAGGAGAGGTGGCAGATCATCCACTTCAATCGTCACTTCTCCCCACAAAGAACCCCAATTTCATCGTGTTCAACAACTTGATCAAACAGGTCTTGTTTTTGAAAGATTTTGCCTATTCGCCTTTAACTTGATTAATTAATTTTTACTTGATGAATTGCCCACCCATTAGTTATAGTTGCACCATTTTCACTTTCACCATTTCCAGGCTGTAGGAGCTCACTTAAGACCTTTTTTTACACATCTCTTTAGTCTACCTCGTGGCCGGCCGCCATTTTGAAAGCTATTGAGAAGGGTTACCCTGAGAACTAGTTTCCAAGCCCCATGCCACCAAGCGTGTGCTTGGCAATGATGTCATTCATGTTTGCCCTGGCTGTAATCTTTGGGGAACTGATTTGGAGTCTCAAGATCGATGCACCAGTATGGTGGCCGAGGACTGCCACTAAGTTTTGAGGACCAGTTTTGCTTTTTTTAAGAAAATAAATGTGAAACAAAATGAAAATAACATTAAAATCAAAGACAAAATAATGAAATATAAAAGAAAATGCAAATAAAGTCAAAATCAAATGCAATTAAATGTAAAACAAAAAGCAAAGTACAAATCAAAATCAAACTTGATTCAGATTAAAATTAAATACATTTTTAAAAGAGGATCTAAATTTGAACTTAAAGTAAATTAAAATTGAACACACTTTAAAAAGATAATGCAAAACAAAATTAGTGGCAGCGCTCAGCCATGCGAAAATTTACTTTCGTTTGAAAAATTATTTCACATGGCCAAGCGCTGCCACTACCATCATGCTTCATGCGCTTCAATACTTCAAGTACCGGAGCAACTACAGAACACAGGGCAACACACAGGGCCAAATTTTGAGAGCTTGACGGTGGCTCACCGGCTCAAAAGTCGCTTCAGTGCTTTAAGAACGAGGTAGATAATTATACTAAAGAGCGGCTTGGTAGCTGAAACCTGCTGAAATTCCCCGTTGACACCTTGCCTTAAATGTTTGGAACCCTACATTGTGTTCTAATCATACTGAAACGTTTGCAAAATACATGACAGCTTATGTATTAAAACTTTTGTAACTTAACAGCTGTATCTAAAAAAACACACCACGCAGAATTAGAGACATGCATCTTGTTTATTTTTTCCTGCACTTTGTTTCTTTGGTTCTTTTTTTTTTTAACTTATACACTTCAACCTCCTGTAAGCAATCACTTTTCCATGCAGAGGCACAAAAATTGTTAGCCATCACATTTTTATAATGAAATGAACGAGCAGGTTGAATTTGTCATAAGAGGAAAAATGCCATTACTTGGAAAAAATTATGTGCTGACGCTGTCAATTAAATTTGTGGTCATACAACTGTAGAAGAGACGACTTGAACAGTTTTTAATGGTTTATAGTGCACTTACACACATTCCTTATAATGTCGACAATAAGTCAACAGCCTAAACATACAGGAGATCGAAGTGAGTTTAAATGCAATCTTTGAAGCTACATGTAACTGTCAATGTGTTCTCTGTTTGGTCCAAGTCATTTCCGGGGTTCTGGTCTTTGATTTCAGTGAAGTTATCTATATCTTGTCTCCAAAATTCAGAGTACAGAATAAATCTGCTCCATAGCCTCATGCTAATGACTCAAAGAAGAGACCCCTGGGAGGTTCAACTTTATATTTACAAGGAATCTACTAGACTCAAAAATGGACAGAGATGCATTAGAGTGACTCTTGAACAACTTACGAAAACCTTAGTCTAATTACCAGTAGTCCCCCAGGATTAATCACACCTATTAAACTTGCACACCTAATAACTGTATAGTTAACATGGCACTTTCTTGCACATACTCTTTGTTTAATTAGTGAAGCATTATAAAAAATTAATAAAGAAATAATAATAATAATAATAATAATAACAATAATAATACGGAAAAGAAGTGACTTTGAAAAACATTTCACTATAAAAAATTGCGATAAGATAGTACTAAAAAACATGATAAAAAGATAAAAAAGGTAATTCAACGACGTTTCGGCGTTAACTTAACGCCATTATCAAGTCAAAAAATGATAAAATTTTGGGCTTATAAATACTAAAAGAACAATAGTTGATTAAGAAGTGTAACAGAAATAAATATCTTAAACTAGACAAAAAGTTTAGCACGTATGGAGTCCGTTTGCACGTTGAGATTAGGTTTGAGTTTCTTGATGAAAAGCATCTCAAACACTAAACAATCAAACTTGCTTTGACATTTCTTAACGATCTTGAAAAGGTTTTCATTCAAAAGATTCAAATTACGCTCTATTTTCAGTCATCTCGATTACCCTAGGGGCCTTATTGAATCCGTCATTTCCAATTTTTCTCTTCTGGTCCTTCAGCGAACATGAGCGAGAGAGATACCGCCATAGTTAGAATCAATCTTCCTTTCAAAGATCAGGTTTCTGCCAATGCTGTTCGGAGGCATTAATTTGCGCGATCTTAGCCATAAGATTGGCCCCACTATGCAGCCAGTTTTTGTCAGTAGAAAGTTGGAGCAAGACTTTAGGCCTAAGGAAGCCAAGCCGTCTATTGTTAACCAGCAATGCGTTGTTTATCATTTTTCATGTGATCTTTGCGATGCAGATTATGTTGGTTACACAACCCGACACCTTTTCCAACACATTCCTTAACACAAATATTCGGTAATTGGCAAACATCTCGCTGAAGCGCACGGTGGCAGGAATCTTTTGAATGAAAACCTTTTCAAGATCGTTAAGAAATGTCAAAGCAAGTTTGATTGTTTAGTGTTTGAGATGCTTTTCATCAAGAAACTCAAACCTAATCTCAACGTGCAAACGGACTCCATACATGCTAAACTTTTTGTCTAGTTTAAGATATTTATTTCTGTTACACTTCTTAATCAACTATTGTTCTTTTAGTATTTATACGCCCAAAATTTTATCATTTTTTGACTTGATAATGGCGTTAAGTTAACATCGAAACGTCATCGAATTACCTTTTTACCTTTTTTATCTTTTTATGTTTTTAGTAATATCTTATCGCAATTTTTTGTAGTGAAATAATAATAATAATAATAATAATAATAATAACAAATAATCACTTTATCTACATCTCAAATCTATCTAGCTGAGCACAGATGCTCTACTTTATAACTGGGGAGATTAAATCAAATCAACTCTAAATAAATCAAATCAAATGTTGGTTTTCTGGGGAAGAGGGGAAAACCGGAGTACCTGGAGAAAAACCTCTCGGCACAGAGTAGAGAACCAGCAAACTCAGCCCACTTATGACACTGAGTCCAGGAATCGAACCTGGGACACATTGGTGGAAGGCGAGCGCTCTCACCACTGCACCAACCCTGCTCCCCCCTGTCTGATCTTTACTTAAACCTGTTCCATAATTACAGTGGTAATTATTTAATTCTAGGAAGCAGCCTTGGCACTTGTTAATGCAACACAAGAGAGGCTGGAGCTGGAGAACAAATTGATGGTGCTAGAGGCTAAGAAAGAACAGATGGATACCTTGTTAAAAGAACTGCAGTCACTGAAAGAAGCGCAATTGAAAAAAGGTGTTTTCCTGATGTTCTAAATGGCTTACAAAACACATTATTTTACCATGTGTAACCCTTTTTCTGTTATGCAGAGATGTAATTTGCTTACCAGTGTATTGAATATGTCATTATGTACAAGTTTTGCCCCTCTATGGGGCACATGGCTCATTTTTATGGATTGTTCCCTTGCCTTAATGTACAAAATAATTGGCAGAAAAATCAAATTATGGCAACTGTCAGGGGTCCAGGGGTATTACAATATGGTAACGAGTTCCTCATAATGAGCTTTTTGTGCTTGAACTTATGAGTGGAAGATGCTTTGTCACCTATGCTGGACAGTCAATAATAATGATTATTGTTAACCTTTGGATTCCACTGCAAGGGTACTTAACAGATGTCTTACACTTTAATGTTCTTCAGAATCTTTGGAGGCTGCTGGTGGAGCTAGTGCAAGTGTAAATGAGTCAAAACAAGAAGAGGATGAACCGCTGGCCACCACATCAGAAAAACTTGATGATGAGCGTATTTTAGAGGCTTTAGAGGTCCATGAAAAACTTCAGTAAGGACAATAGTCTTTGTTCATTAAGTGTGATAATTAATGCTCCTGCTTTCAACTGAGAACCTAGGAGGTATTTTTATGTGAAAAGCTGTTTCTCTATTTGCTGAGAGTAGGAAAGAAGCTTAACACAGGGCCCTTTGCAGCTGGTCAGTCACATGGTACAAAAATGCCATGCTGGAGGACAAACAATGCACTGGGACAAGACAAACAAAGAAAATTACCATTTTAAATGATGCAAGCTCTTTATTTCTCTTGTCCCAGTGCGTTACTTGTCCTCCAGCATGGCATTTGTGTACCACATGACTGCATGACCAGCTGCAAAGGGCCCATTCATTCAGAATCCAGTAATGGTTATTGTCCAATTAACACCTGCATCGCAAATGGAAGTTGGATGCTCAGGGACCTGCATGCTGTTACCATTGACCAATACCCAGGTCGGTATAACACCGCATAAGCCTGCCCTACCTGCAACCCAGCCACAAGCCCTGCCCACCACACTCAGCCCCAGACCAACTACCCATCACACTAGCAGTTCAATGGAAAAAAAACTACGCTGAGCAAAGTAAAGCTACGAGTACATGCAAAGGCATATGCATGAACTATAACAGAACCACGCTGACTACAAGACTGCCTGAAGGCATCAGACATAAGACAAGGACATAAAAGAACACATAAACAAGTCAAAAGGCTATAAGGCTGCCAGCAACCCAACATATACTGGCAAACAATAGCGCTAATGCCACACCACGCCACACCACGCCAATGACTGAGCAAACTTGCTCCTAGTTGTTACATGTAACTAAGTTAAATTGTATTTAAGCCCATTTAATGCCTGCATCCCAAATGAAAGTTGGGCACTCAGTTATTTGGGGGCTGGTACCACCAACAGAAAATCCGATTAGTAGAACACCCCATAAGCCTGCCTTACCCGCAACTCAGCCACAACCCCTGCCTGCCATGCAGAAAGGACCTCTTGATGAATAGCCCGGATCAATGGGGGTCCATGGCCACTGAGCCAAGCCCCCAAGGGACCAGACCTAAGGCACCCATCTCCAAATGAAGTGATGTAAATGTTCTACCTGCTAAACCAACTAGACACCCGGTTAAGAATGCCAACTGGTGTGCGGATGTACCATTGGTAGGCATCACTAGACCGCTGGCCTAACGTCTTGAAGAGATGATCTGGGACTCCCTGAGAAGCAGCTGTAGTGGCAATACCAATCCAGACACTGTGGTCTGAGTAAGAACCATGATAACAGGATGCCCAGATCATGACATGGCCTGGGACTGGCCTGCAAGAGATCAGTCATTATTGGGAGGCATTGGCAGGGATGAACCTCGTATACACTTTATACCCCAAATAATAATAATAATAATAATAATAATAATAATAATAATAATAATAATAATAATAATTTATTTCTTTACTTCTATTACGTGTGTTACATAGTAAGATGCTCACCTGATGCGAAACAATTTACAATTTTAAAGTATAAACTCTCCAGCTGCAGACAGTTGACCGGGCGATCAGTTAAACCATTGTCAATGTGAGTGGACCACACTGCACTGAGGTACACCTTGGTGGAGGACTGGTGGAAGTTGTCAGCCAACAGCAATGCAAAACGCATGAGTGACTGTTCATCAGCTGGTCAAATAGCACCCTCTGGACTCAAATGACCCAAGCAGAGACTCCAGCTAAGGACACTTGCAAAACCGTTTATCCGACCACGTATCCAAAAGTGCAATGATGCTATCTCTTCTGCACTGGAAACCGGGCTTGTAATGTATTTGAGTCCAGCTCAATACCAAGTATGGATGGACATGTAGGGGGACTCTCGGCTTACAGCGGTATCTGGATTCATGAAGGCGGAGGCCTAGTTTGGAGCACAGCTGGATACACATCTGCAAGTTGTAGTGGCAGACTGGAGAGGCTGCTGGACTCAGGGTCAGGAAATCATCCAAATAATGATGAAGGAAATCGACACCATGGTTGTGAGTCAGTATCCACTGGACCATGTCCACAATAGTGTTAAAGATGTATGGAACCAAATGCAGTCCAAATAATAATAATAATAATAATAATAATAATAATAATAATAATAACGATTTATTAGTAGTACTTCCACAAGGTGGCTCTTCGCCTACTAATTACAAATCTCAAATCAAATCAAATTAAATCAAATATTGGTTTTTGAGGAGAGGGGAAAATCGGAGTACCCGGAGAAAAACTTCTTGGAGCAGAGTAGAGAACCAACAAACTCAGCCCACATGACACCGAGTCCAGGAATCGAACCCGGGACACATTGGTGGAAGGTGAGTGCTCTCACCACTGCGCCAACCCGGCTCCCCAAATGGGATGTCTTTACAAATGGGAGAGACATGTCAACATAGAACCTATCCCGCTACTTCATAGTGATACAAAAGAGGGGACAATCCTGACGATGGACAAGCCACATTATGGTAGGTGCTTGCCATGTTGAACTTAGCCATGCCTTCTATAAAATAGTCAACGGTGATGTACTGAACTGAAAATGGGGGCTTCGAGATGCCTTTGTTGATGCTGTGGCCCTCGGAAGATGAGAGATCAAGGATTAAATGCCATTGGCCAGGCTGGTTGTTCTGACAGAATAACCCCAAAATGGCTGAAATGCAAATGAATGGGTCTGCCACCCTACCACACAAGACTTCCTTGTCAAGGTGAGCATCGATGACTGACGGGTGATCAAGGGCAGAATGCATGGAGGCTGACCTCAAGGAAACTGAGAAGGCCTCAGTCCATGTAAGAATATGCGAAATTTCCACTAACTGATGTTTTCTAGAAAGCAGCGATGTTCTGTCAAGGAAGGTCTATGGTTCGTGATCCACAGCCCAAAGATTGGCCAACAATAAGACGGCCAGATGTACAAACTGACCGCTGGTAATTTTAGAGACCAATATTATTTGGCGGGGATAGGTTCATGTCCCATGCCAACAACAAATACCTTCTCGAATGACAGGGGAACAACCGAACTCCCCAAGCCCGGAGAAACGCTCATACGAGTAGACAGAACCGGAGAGAGATGAGAGAGATTTCACAAGGTGGGCTGAGTTGTAGCCAGTGATGGCAGGTATAGAAGAGCATCTAGAAACAAATGAAGGCAACCTCAACTTATCTGACAAAACTACATAAGAGCCAGCCACGACCATCGCACTGGAGCTAACACTCATCATAACTGGAGGAGCAGATGACACAGGAGCGGTGTTCTCCCAGATTGCCTCTATGATAGTGGCAGTGAATTGCTGAGCACTTGGGCCATCAGATGGTCGTTGCTATCTTGTCAGAAAGAGAGGAAGATGCTCCCGAGGAAACTGTCATGACTAGAACCAAGATCACAGATAAGGGGCTGGCCCAATGAAGTGGAAGCTGTAGAGACAAAGCCAGCCTCCAGGCTGTTGTCAGTTGACAGTTAAGAACCATGTCAGTCCAGGGCAGATCAGAAAAGAGGGCCACCACAGGACCAGGAGATGCAAAGAATAATGCAACAAAAAATCCCTCAAAAAATGGCAGGAAATGCTACTAAGGCAGTACAAAACCAATATAAGCTATCCATTTACTGTGAAAACCTAACCGACAATAAATAATACTTGAAAAGAAATACTGGTACTCAAAAACACACGAGCTACAACACTCCATATGCCAAGCAAAGTAAAACTATGAGCACGTGCAAAGGTGCATGCATAAACTACAACGGAACCACCACTGACCATGATACTGCCTGAAGACATCAGACATAAGCCAAGTACATAAAAAAAACACACGAAGAAGCCAAAAGGCTATTAAAGGCCGCCACCACACCATGCCACGACAATAACTGCATAAGCAAAATTGCTCCTAGTCGTTATCTAAGTTTAATTGCATTTAACCCCATACAAACCAACCTGTAAAACCAAACTTGTTTGTTTAATTGTAAACAGAAAACTACAAGATGTGCGAGACAGACTGAAGCAGCTGAGAGACTTGATTGGTCATTATCAGGTAATGCAATATTTAAAGAGAAGCACTTGCTGTACAGTCTTCATACTAATGCTAGGGCTAATTATCGTCGAATGTTCGCGAATATTCGCGAAATTCGTCGAATTTCGTTTGCATTACTTTTGCACAGTACTGTACATGTATATTTTGTGAGAAACTATGCCAGCTATTGTTGATGAAGTACACATTGGTCTTTCATGTACATGAGGTAGGCCATGAAATAGCTAATTTTCCAGGTGAGTTTTTGAATGAAAGTGAATCACTTTCAGTGGTAGTGTTGTTCTACTGATCCTTCTCAATAGTAACTGTACATGGAGCCTTATTGCTCACAAAAACATACAAGATGTAAAAATGTGACAAAGACAAGTGTGTTGCTTTACTGAAAATTACCTTTTTGGTATCTATTAATGAAAAAAAAAAGTATGGCAACAGCACCCTCAAGGATTTTGTCCTGAGAAATCTGTAAAATGCAGTGTAAACAGTGTTAACATGCAGGCCTTATGATTGGGCCACACTGCACTGAGACAGAGCTCTAGGGCCGTAACTCATGGTGATTACTGAACAGAGTTAATTTGGTGCATATATTCTTGTATTTGGACATCTTGCAGCCTCCAGGAAATGAAGCAGATCAGAGACCAGAAAGTGATACACAAACCCACTCTGCAGCTGAGCAGCTCACCGTTCCTGTACAAAGCACTGAAGATGATGAGCCTGAGGAATTGGAAGGTGCAGTTGGTGGAGCGGCTGCTGTTGCTGTGAATGAGCAAGACACAAGTAGTATTGAGTGGATGTTGAGTGCCGGTGTTGAAGATCCTGACCTGATGGGCAAGATAAGGTACAATTCAATGTTGTATTCACCATACAGTCTGTAAGTATTGTCAGTGGTCCAGATAAGGGAAAGTCTCAAGTCAACAACTTGAGATAGCTGGCTTTATGGCTAAGCAGACTGAGTGATAAAATTAATTTGAGGAGATTTATAAAGGCACTTGACTACCTACCTCCCTCTAAATTGCCATTGACCTCCTTGCCCAAGTTGTTAAGGGGGGATTAACCCGCTGCCTTGCTTAAATGGAAAGTGGATGCCAGGGGTATCCAGGAGCTTCCACTGTGGCCAGCCAGCCCCTAGATAGAATACCGCCCCCATGGCTGGCAAATCCCCGCAACCCAGCTATGAGTGCCCATTCCAGGAACCCGTCAACACTGATTGAATCAGTGGAAGGAAAAACGAGGAGGGGAGGGGAGGTGGGGGAACACTGAGAAACACCACTTGGAGCTGCTGTGAGAGTGAGAGGTGAAGCAACCGCTAAAAAGTGCCAGAAAAAAACATTGCCAGCTTGAAGAAGACCGCTAGAAAATCACAAGAACACGGGCTGAACGAAAACAAAGCCGCAATGAACCATGTGATCATGAGCCTGCACTTGAACAGATGACCAGTGGCCAGAGGTGCCAGCTAAGCTCATGGCAGTTAGCTTTGTTAAATGAGATTTAACTAAATTAACGTTATTTAACAAGTTGTACAAGTTGCTATCCAGCTGATAAAAATGTATTAGTTGCAGTACATTTTACTCTTTGTGAAGGACAGTTACATGTAGGAGCATTCAGATGGAAAGATCCAAATACTGAAGAATACTTAATGTGCATTTTGGCTGCTTGAAAAAAACTTTCTGAGGCCTGGATAGGAAGAGTCCTGCAAAATAATTTGTTTCTGAAAAAGGATATGAACTCCGTGTAGTGGTGCTCTAAAATCACAAAGTCAGACTAGTGCTTTACCTGTAACGGTATGGGATTCATTAATTTTGTCACTAAATTCCCCTTGTGGCTTGCATTAACAAAGAATTTTTCCTTCTCTACGTAGACAACTTCAGGAAGCAAGAGCAAGGGTTGCTCATCTTTTTAAGCAGACAAATGAAAATGCACAGGTTTGTAGAAATGAGATGTTTGCCTGTATTGCTGCTTTTAAAGCAGTGAGGCAGGAATAAAGTAATATTTCGCTGTCTTGAGTGCAGTCAAGTTCAGATCTTGTATGATTTGAACTTGATAATGCAGCAGTGAATGCTGTTGTGAGGACAATGTAACCTTGTTGCACACATTTATGGCTAATATTGTCTTAAATGTTTGGCCAAGACTTTGCTAATAACAGACTAATAATTATTGTTATCATTGCAGCCACCTTCTCCAAAGGTAAACAATGAGCCTGTACGAACACAGACTACAGAAGAGGAGTCTGAGGCTGAGTCACAGACAGATACTGATGCAGAGAGTGCTGGCAGTTCAGGTGTCAATGCTCTTGCTTGGCAAGATGATCCTGAATTTCAAGCCAAAGTCCGGTGGGTTTTTGGTATTTTTGTAAATCTTTGTTTGCAGCACAGGCAACTAAACCCCAGCACAAAGTTACTCAAAGCTTAATGACAATCAGTCAATCAATCAATCATTTAACCAAACAACAGCCAACCAACCGATGAAATCAATTAATCAAAACTTTAATTCTGCACAGTACAAACAACAGTAAATGAAATACCGGCAGGGTGGTAAAGCATCATTAAATGGTTTACAAAATTATTGCCATGAAAGGATCTAATTCAGAAATCCATTCATCGATACAATACCTCTTCTAAAGAGGCCCAAGGAATCACACATACCAACATAACCTGGTCCAGGGGATCACCCATACACTGTAAGCTACATGCAGGGTTCGCACGCACCTTGAAAATCCTTGAAAGTCCTTGAAAAATTCAAGGCCTTAAAAGTCCTTGAAAATTGCAGTCAGTACTGGAAAGTCCTTAAAATTTGTAGCTAATTTCATGCAACCTAGATTCTCAAGTGCTTAAGATGAAAGTATATGCTACTGGCAGAACAGTTAGCAACACACAATAGTAAAAAAACACTGAAAACAGAAATGATCATTACACCTCTCCGAACCTCCATCAAGTGCCCCGCGTACAACTACTGATTATTCTTATTCTTAGCTATAATACCTGCGCTGATTGGTTCAATATCTGCAATGCTAAGAGCCAATGAACTGTTTTGCCCTATTCGCTCTTTCTGCGAAAGGCATGCGGTTCGATTGGTTCCTAATCCTTGTTTGCGTGGGTTTCCCTGGTCGGACTGTTTGACGGGTAATAGATTTACAACAGTGGGCAAGTGTGTTTCAGTGACTTATGGCTTCAGAAACCGCTGTATAAAGAGTGGCTAGGAAAAATCAAGGGCGACAAGCACAAGCATCGCCCAGAATGATGCGACTCATCCGGGACTTTTTCAAAGGGGCTGCGCGAGATTTGAAATGCACTAATGAGATAATACACTCACACAAAAGAGAAATTGGCATAGAGGCGCCTACCAGCGCATATTTTAGTCGCATTTTGGAGCTACCATTTCGCGCTTTCAATGAGTTAGCATATGGCTTTTGTAAATGAGTCCTCACTGAAGGAATCCAGACTTTTTCTGGGCTTTTTCAAGCAATGGAAGTGGTTGGAAATTGTACTTGAAGTCGGCCTATTTTGGGACTTTTGCGGTATGAGGAAATTATTCATAGCCAAATTTTTTGTAGCAAGTCGCTCTTGTTAAGAGTTAGCATATGGCTTTCTTTCCTTGTTACTTAAAGAAGCTCCCTGCTAATTTTCAGATGAAAAGAACAATTCAAAGTGGTTGGAAATATCAACTTTGAATCTTTCCTGTTGACCTCGTCGGCTTGTTGCTGCCCAGCACTTGCATGACAATAGCTTGGGCTTGCTTTGAAATTCCTGCTAGAGTTTAATGTATTCATGACTAAGCCTCCATTAACAACAGGACATGCTGCAGCAATTGTTTGGGTCGGTATTTGGAACTGAGCGATCACAAATACCATCCAATAGTGATGTGTAAAAGCCAGGCTCGTATCTCGCACTCGTTGACATGTTGCTCTAAACTGGTTTCAAACAACTGAATACAGTGCTTGGATTGAAACGTTTATAATGCTTTGATCATTAAAACCATAACAGTGATCACAAAACAATGTTCTCTCAGGCGTAAGACGCGTCGCCTGCTTTTTGCTTCTGTGACAATAATAATAATAATAATAATAATAATAATGATAATAATAATAATAATAATAGTCGTGATAGGCTTAGGATTTCATCATAATAATAAAAATAATAATAGTCGTGACAGGCTTAGGATTTCATCGTTTTACGACCTATATTCTTTTTTAAGTGCGCGATCAACGTATCAACAATCTGAAAGGATATACATGTAGTGAAAGACTCAGTCTATAATATTGAACTGCTTTGACCGGTTGACTTTTAAAAATCGAAACCATGAAATAGTCGTAAGTGTTCCACACATCATACTTGCTATTCGGCAACTCTTTATAAAAAGGAAGATTGTTTTGCAAGTAAGACAGTTTTGGCTATCGCGCTCAGACCATTCCAAGCATAACTTGTCAAAAAAAAAAAGAAGAGAATCTGATTACACACGACAATACACTTTGTAAAGAGCGTGGCCGCCTTTATTAGGACACCACGCCACTCTTTACTTTATCACACCTTGAGAATTACTTCGCACATCAAACCCTTTTATTGACAGCCACCGATTCTTTCACGAGAGAAGTTGGTTTTCCGAAAACTTAATCTCTTCAATTATTATTCCGCGCATTGAGAAAGTAGACACTGTAAGTAAATGTCGCGAATAACAATAGCATTCTGGGCGATGGGCACAATGCATCATGTGCAACATGAAGGATATTGACATATCGAGCATGGAAGAGTAGGCACTCACAAGTCACGTGAAAGGAAAAAACATAAAAAAAACTGACATCATAGAAAACGTCATTAGCAAGTGTTTCCGGTTTTTTGGCATTTCTTCTCAACAACCAGCAACTGCAAGTGATAATGCCAAAGTAGTTTTGAAATCTGCTACATCTGAAAGTAGCGAACAGGTGTAATAATTCCACGCAGTCCATCACTGCGAGTGTCACCCATGATAATACGTTGAAGGCAGAAATTTTATGGGCATTAAAAGTGATAATGTCTCATTACTCCTATAAATCATGTGAAAGTATGAGCAAATTTTTTTTTATTTGATGTTTCCTGACAGTATAGGATTGTGAGTCCGTTTTCATGTCGAGAAAATTTTGCACTGCACGGAGTCCTTAAATAATGGAAAATGTGTCCTTGAAAGTCCTTGAAAAGTCCTTGAATTTTTAGTCTGAAAAGGAGTACGAACCCTGTACATGTAAGCCAGAGAGATAGTTCTGCTGTTTAGTTTTGTTGGAGACTACTCAGTGCACCATCAGCTGAGTGTTACCTTTTAAGAACATTCAAGGAGCAGGGTGAAGACTTGAAGTTTTAAATTGCATTCCCTGGGTTAGCTTTAATTGGCTTATGAACAACTGAAACCAGATCGAGCATCAGTCTGCTCATCCTGGTTTCAGTTAGCGTTTGTTCTGGTGTAGAAACAACGGTTCTGTTTTATGTCTTGTTAATGTACTGTACTGTAAAGTGTTACAGTGTACATCCCAAAACCTTGAAAATTGAAAAAGAAAATGAGAAAATTAATAATAAAATTGGTTGAATTAAAGTGTACTCTGTTTGTTGTTTCAACCTCCTGTGATTTGAAGTCTCATCTGATGGCTTGAGACATACAGCCGTATCCATGTCCATTGTCTACTTATTTAAAGTCCAAACAAAGTATTGATTCACACTGCAGTGATTGTTACTATTAGTTTTAATCATTTAGCTCAGGTACATGTAACACATTGATATTGAAGAAATTTTCCCGTTTGTTTAATATTCTAGGAAACTGAATTCAGCAAAGCAAAAACTGAAACAACTTCAGGAACTTGTTAAAAAGATACAGCAGGTTTGTAAAATTAATTTTGTGGGAAGGTTAAAGAACAAAGTTGTATTTTATTCAGAAAGTAGCAAGTAATACTGTGTGATTCATTCTGTTGTTCTGTCTTCTCTGCTAGTTTCCAGACTCATCACCAGCTCTGCCAGCAGAGTTGGCTGAACTGAGCTTTGATGATGAAGACTATGATGATAATGATGACAATGATGATGATGATGATGATAATGGAAGCGACGGTGAAGGTGAAGAGGAAGAGGAAAGAGATGAAAGCAATCAATCTGAGACATCAGATGACAATGCAGGAGGCGATGTGCAAAATGAAGACGAAGTTACTACAGCTACTGAAGATGAAGAGGCTGGTGGAGATACCGTTGCTTTAAACAGGGACAGAATGCTTGATCTTGAGGGTTGGTTCTTAGGTGATTTAATGCTGTTGTTACTCAGTGACTCATTTATATTCTTTCATTTTGTTCTTGTGTTTTGTTTCTTTGAACTAACGTTTTCTTTGAAGACAATTATTACGAAACCGTGAAATTGTGAAAATCAACCTATTCATTTTGGTCAGACTGCACATAACATTGTAATTACATGGGTAAGTTTTCTTTGGACAATCAGACCTGTTTGGAGACATCAGCTCGGCATAGGATTGTCCAGCTGCACTGCTAGTTCTTTTGTTGTCAGAAGGTAACAGGGAACAGTCTTGACAGGGTTCATACGGGTCCTGGAAAGTCCTGGAATTTAGGTTTGGGTCCTGGAAATTCATGAAAAGTCGTGGAAAATCAGTAGGCTTTCTATGAGGGGAAAGCAATGTAGAACCGAAGTTACAAAAAAAATAACCAGCATGTCCAAATATATGATTTATTTATTTATTATAAGTAGACATAAATTAGCGCACGTTGCAAGATTACACATGCAAACATTTTTGTCATTGTTTTGACATTACCTTCTCAGAACAGTTGCTCAACTTAGGTCATGGAGTCACTGCAAATACAGCTTATTCATCCTCTTGAAAATACCTCAGCAATGGCACTTTTCTCCATTGAACAGGTAGTGACCAAGAAGCAGTTTATCAGCGATACTTGCGCAAGCAGACTGAAGAGCTAGAGCAGCTGCAACAAGAGAGACAAAGGTTGCTTGAGGTGCAACAGGAGCTGACAAGAATGAGCCAACATTCTGAGCCTCATAAAACAGTGTCAACACAGGTACCAATCATAATAAATTAAAACACTTGGGGACATACATGTACAGTACCGTAGTTCTGAGTAGGTGGTACTCGGAAGGTGGCAGAGGGTTCTTAACTTCCTATTTTGTGTACCATTTTACTGTAGTTCTTTTTTCTTACCCCTCCTTTGTGACATTTTACTCATCTCTCCAACCTCCCAGCTGCCTCTCTCAATGTTATTGTTTTTGTTGAATGGGGATGCTCCCACCATCTTCAATTGTGACCCTCGCTCCTTTCACTGCCCACAGTGTTCTCACCAGAATTTTGTATCTTGGGGTCCAAGGTCCCAGAAAGAAAAAAAAGTGTGCCATTTGAAAGACATACCAGGACATTGTGGAATTCGTCGGAATACTAGTTTGCTTCACCAAAACTAGCATTAATTTTGCACATTGTTTCTCTGGCTCGGTTAATGTTAACCACAGTTGTATCACATTTGTCCTTTGCCTTTTCAGTGTTACCTGTCATCATGTCCTGGTGACCTGAGATTCTCTTTTTTGTGCCATTGTATTGTATTGTAGACTACCCGAGCACAACCTCAAAAGCTGGAATCAGCAGGATCGTTATTCAGGAATGATACATTCACAATCAGTAGATCAAATGAGTCAAAGGGACCAGTTATCCCTACACCTGTCAACAGAGAGATCTCAACTCAAACACCATTTTATGGGTGTGACCTGAGAACTGCAAGATCTGTGGACTCCAGTGAACATCCAAGAGGTGGTTGTTATTAATTTATAACAGTTCTGTGGAATCACCAAAACAAAGTGCTGTAAAGGAAAGATTTGTGTGAAATGTGATAATTAAGAGAATTCAAGCATCCTCATAATCTCGAAAATCTTTTACGTCCATGAGTATCACCACTTTCTCTTGTGTTCCTGTCTGCAGTGTGTTATGCTATCCATTATAAGTCTTGTTTCTGGTTATAATTGCCAGTCTGGTTAGGATTTAACAAAGCCATAGTTAAACCAATTTCCTGCTGACCAACCAAAACAGCCCAATATCACTTGCAGGCAAGAAGGCAAGTAAGCAGTGGCTATAGTCAAACACACTTGTCTGCTTAAAATGATTGTCAGGAACACATGGATGCATACAATACGTTTATGGCCACAGTAGGCCATGGTCTGTGTTTCACCTGTTTTATGTACAGTTGTAACAGGTCCTCACAGTGTACAGTGTACATGCACTGCAACTGCTACTCTTGATTTTCAAGATTTGAGCCTGTAATGTCTTTGTGAGGCTTACACGTATGTCACGGTGACCTTCATTTCAGCTCGACCCAGTGCATTGGTTTGGTCAGAGCTAAGACGCCAACGGGAGCTGCACGAAGAGAAGCTGAAGAAAAGAAAACAGAAGTTCCTAGAGAAGCGCAAGAAGGCTGGTCTGGATGACCTTTCCGAAGGAGGCACCTACTCAGTCAGGAGTGGCAGAAGTGGGGACATAGATGAAGGGTTTGGTGTGAGTATGATGAGTGCAGATATCACAACAGCTACTTGGGGAGGCTCCACGCAACCCAGTAGTACACAGAATGACTCAGCAGTATCAGCTGATGAATCTGATGAGGAGAATCAAGAAGATCAGGCAAGAAAAACATCATTATGTGATGTTTTAGTTTGTTTTATTTTATTATTATCATCACAAATGGTCCTTGGGAAAATCAGCAGTGCTAGGTGGTCCCCTCACAAACCATATTACAATGACCAGAGCACACATTTACGATTATCAGACTAGGAACTGATACTCTTGGACTCTTCTTAACTGTTGCACAGAGACGTTTAAATGTATTTTTTCCCTAGCACAATCTCAACTTATAAGGATAAGGGGATTAGTTTCCACAACTATTGGTATATTATTGAATAGTTTTAGGTTTGAGACTGGGTTACAAAGTCTAAAAACTAAGATTTAATCCTAGTTTTTAGCCTTTTGTAACCCAGTCCCTAGACTTTGTAAACTTTTCGTTCTAAATTGGTTTTAGTCCATACTTGTAAACACAATTGTGATTCATGTAAACATGATGTATTATTAAACGTCATCCATCCATCCATCCACGTTATTTAAAGGATATTTTCTCAGCGAAACCAGGAGCCTCTGTATACAACCTCAGAACATCACAGGATGATATTGCCATACCAAGGGCCAGAACGGACTATTACAGAAAGAGTTTTGCGTTTACTGGGGCTAAGATTTGGAATGTACTCCCTAATAATAATTATGAAATCCGAGCTCTCCTTTGAAACTTTTAGGAATAAACTGAAATCTCTTGACCTCAGTATTGATATCTAAACTAGCCACTTTTCTATTTTTTTTTTATTTATATTTAACATTAATAATTCTGTAAATAATGTATTTTACTTTTTATTACCTAGTTGCACATCTTTTGTGAAGAACAAGAATTGTAAATTTTTGAACAAAACTACCGTGATGAAATAAAGTTTTCAAAGTTTTCAATCCATTCATACATTCATTCATTCATTCATTCATTCATTCATTCATTCATTCATTTTGTTTGCTTCCTTTGTTTCACTTCAGATTCCAGTAGAAGTAGAAGATGATTATCCTGATGGAATAGTGCAAGCAGAAGAAGAGGAGGAAGAGCGTATTGAGCCAGAAGCTTTTGCTGGAGGAGCAGAAGCAGTGTTCAGGAGCAGGGAACGAGTACCCCGCATGTCTGCCTTCAGGGGCAGTGATGGTGCCCCTCAGCCAAGCACTAGCAAGAAACGCAAACTTGATGGTACTTCTCTACCAGGCATGTATCAGAACTAGTTTAAGCTATGATCATAGCGAGGAACTTGCTGTTTTTGTAATGACTGCTTCTCATTAAGATCTCAATCATTTGAAAATAATGCAACTGTAAATTTAGTGTTACTGGGCAAAAGTCTATACACTGGTGTCTAGAGAGTGTCTATATTCCCTAATTGTTTGTGTAAATTGAAGAGACATTAATCAACCTGGTACATACCAAGAGGGTGTGGATTTGAATAGAGTTGCACATGTAATTAGCTGATAGTAGTGTAGCACACATTGTCATAGGCAGGAAATTGATCTGTACATGGGAAAATTCTCAACATAAATTTGTGTTACAAAATCCCACTCCTGTAATTTTGAATTCCAGTTCTAATCACAAGATGTGATGTTGATTTTTGATTCATTAGTACCAGTATTTCATGAACTTGCTATTGAGGTGTAGTAAACTTGTAAACGATTTACTTTCTAGACAGAGCTATTTTATATTTTTTATGTTACTTTGTTACAGATGGAGCCAGGAAAAGAGACAGAGAGAGGGGACTTACGTTTGAAGATTGGCCCAGAACATTCTACTTTGACAGAAATTCCAGAGGAAGAATCAGACAAGAGGTAGTTATGACATATTAGTATATACCAGACAAGTGAATAGTGCTCTTCGCGCGCTCTGATTGGTTAACTCAGAGGTGATTAGCAAGTACTATTCACCTCTGAGCAGCCGGCATGCGAGATTTTACAATTTCCGACCGCTTTTCAGTATATTGTCACACAAAGTAATGTTTTGGTCCACTAATTATTCAACTTGTAACATTTTAGCAATTATTGCATATAAAATTTGTCATATTTCATTTTCAAACACGTAAAGTGCACTTGATCATTTTATGGAAAGTTGTGCTATATAAATGTTCAATATTATAATTAATCATGGTCTCTGTGGCCATTACTAAAATAATAAAGTTTCTAACAAAGTGTCCCTGTGGGCTTTGTTTTAGTTCATAATTATTATGATGCCAGTCTTTTTCATGTGCTCCAGTTTACCCCTCATACTCCAGAATAATGACAATTCACGTTCACCTTCTGACACTGGCCTGGGTTTTGTGTGTAACAGAGGAAAATGGAAAAGCTGTATTTGTTTAAAAGTTTTCTTCAATGACTTCTTTGCAGAACTACACTCCTGCCGAGCAACTTATCAAGGAACGGGAGCAAGAACAGTTTAGCATGGAGCGTCAAGCATGGGAACAACACTGCGAGCGTCTTCACCAGGAAGTGTCTAGCCTGTCTACCCTTTGTAATGGCCTTTTAAGGGACCAGCAGATGTTAGTCTCCACTGTTATTGGCAGAACTGTTCCCAATGGTCCTCCATCAAGCGCTGGTGGTTTTCCTAATATTTCTGGCTCAATGCCTGGTTTCGGTAAGGGCTGTTTTGCATGTAGTAATAATAATAATTAAAGTTCTTAAAAACGCATTCTACAGTACATCTGTACTGCTCATCTGTACTCCTCATGAAATATGTTTGCATGCATGAATGAGATCCAGAAACAAAGGCGGTAAACAGTGTGTATGAAAAAACAACCAAGAACAATTTCTGGCCCTTCAGGATTCGTCATGTTACAAGACTTACAGTATGGGTCCAACATGCTGGTGTCCCTCTGAGTTGAGCTGACTATCGAAGTCGGTTAAAGAATTAACCAGATTATGCAACCAACATTCCTAATTTCGCTTCAGAATTGTAGAGATAGCACTTTACTATAATATTCTTGAAAATTACAGATAATTATTTAGTTATGATTACAGTGTGTACAAAAGGGTGTCAGTGGTATCTAGCAAATGCCAACTTACCAAATTAACACAGACAATTTGACTCCTTAATGGTCTACTGTCAGTACACGCAAAGATTAAATTTGATAAACCCTTCGAGATTCTAATGATTTGAAAACTGGAAAACGTATCCCCCCCCCCCCCCCCTCCCCTAGGTTCCATTCTTTTCATTCTTTGTTTATTGTTTTTTTGAACCAGTCTTCTGAGGTCTTGCAAATGGTGCAGGCCGCCCCTAGTACCCAACGAAGTTCCTTTCTCATTCATTGAACTCTACCTCCTGCAAATACTGTTGTATCTGCAGATATAAGAAAATGAACATTTAATGGTTTATGTTTACTTATGTGTTTTTATTTGATTGCGTAAGTATCAGCATATAACTCTTTTTTCCTTTTATCCGTGTTGGTGGTAGGTGGAAACCCATTTGAACAGTATCAGCAGCGCCAACAGGAGGCCTACCAAGGACTCCAAAGCTTTTTTGATCAACAGCGCTACATGCAGCAGCAGTATCAGATACTGCAAAGCCTCAATCAGTGCTACTCACAGCTCCAGCAGCAGCATCAAGACATGGCTGTCCTTCAGCAGCAGTTCCAACAACTGTTCTCTTACAACGCTTCCCCTGCTGGAAATCAAACCAGTGCCTCACCAAACAGGCCTCAAACTGCATCACCCAACATAACCAACAATGCCTCTCCATTGTTCATGAACCTGCCATCCAGTAGCCTTGTACATCCTCCATTCTCAGCTCCATTAACTGCTCAGGCGCCATTTCCATTTGCTTATTCAGCACCTTCTTCGGCACCCATGTTCAGAACTGCTTGGCATCCATCAACAGAAGCAGCAGCAGCTGCAGTTAGTGAAGCAAGTGAGAACATTCAAGCTTCTGGGAGCCGAGTCAAAACAACACAGGAGTCTTACTGTGTGAACCCAGACACAGGCATTCCAAGTCCAAGGGCCACTGCTCATAGTGGGCACCCTGTTGAGCCTGCCCCTCATCCCACCTCCTCAGGACAGGCCAACCCAGTGATGGTAGTTCGAGAGGTTGGTTCAAGCATAGCTGGGGTGGGCCTTTCTCCTGGTAATATTAGGCAAGGTCGTAAATATGACCCCAGCTCCTACCAAGGTAGGTTTTCAAAATTTACAGTACAATTCAAGCATTAACCATGATTTTTCTTCCCTGTGCAAGTGGATCTTGGTGATTGAAAAGTGTGACATAGCAAAGCCCTTTGTGACCTTGTTATGTCTGGAGAAAATTGTTTAGAAAACAGGAGCCTCATACATGTACATGTACCGCAGTGACTCAGGCTGCAAGGATGTCAATTATTTTTCTAAGTAGGTGGGGATATGTAAAAAAGTAGGCGGGGATTCCAGCAGTTATAGACCATATGCACACATGTATATATATATAACTCAAAATATCTGGGGAGAATTGATAGCCCGTAATGGCAGACCCAAGTATTGCTGATCCGTGCCTTGTTTAAAAGGCTCTACTTTGAAGAATTGTGGGGCTAAGGTGCTGGTCCCCTCGCCTACAGCAGACATTTTGAGTTTTTTTCCTAAGGGCAAAATTTCACTAGATGGAGAGCTACATTTAGATCGTAAGATACATTGTTGTTGTTTTTTTTTTATGTTTATGTTACGGCGGGTAGTCTGGTTAAATGTAGCTCCTTTGTTCTTTTTGTCTTTATAAAGTAAGGTGATCAGTTCCACCATTCCCGGCACAAAACTGTTATTGTTCTCCCACAGTTTGCTAAATGAGTGGATGATACAGATTTGTTTTCTGGTTACTGAAAATATTCATCCTTTTGTGTTGTAGAATTGCCAACTACAACTGCAGCTGCCTCCAAAACAGATAGCAGTACAGATGTGATTGGTCGCACGTTCAATACACCTCTGAGGGCATCAGCAGTAGCCAACTTGGCACAGAAGGACAAATCAGCCCAGAAGGGTACAGGGCTTAGTTTGGCACAAAAGTTTTTGGCTGAGTCAGCGGAGACGTCTTCAAGAGCTTCCAGTATACCAGGGGATGTTCAGGATGTGGCTAGAGGGTTTGTGTTTTATGTTGGTAACATGGCTGGATGGGGGAGGGGGACCAACAATACTTAGTGATCAGGCACAGCAAGGACAATACCCTCTGGACAAGATCTTTCAAGTCTAGTTCGCGTGCTTTCGATAATAGAGAGCTTAAGCAACGACGACAGCAACGAAAACGTCATGTCAAAGTATTCCTTACCGTTATTGTAACTATTTCACGATTATTCCAATAGGCTAGTTTCGAATTGTAGAAGAACAAAAGAACCAAGTCGAGGTTCAGGGGAATAATTGGCATTTTCCTTTGTTTTTAACAAAAGAAAATGCACATTATTCCCCAGAACCTCGAGTCCCGTTCTCCACAAAACGTAAACCTAGGTCATTTCACTTTGTTGTTTTGAAGGGGATGGTAAAGAAATGTACGAAAATGTAAAACGCACGTGTAGAGCGATTGTTTTTGCTCATTGAGCCTATTGTTTTGTGGGGTTGCCGTTGCCGTTGCCGTTGACGTCCTCGCTGCTTAAGCTCTCTAATCTACGATCTCCTTACGTGCTGGCAAGCAATTTGGTAGCATAAGGGTTCTGGGATGTGACTGGTTCCTGGTTGACTCAGTTGGAAGAGAAGCCAGAGTTCTGAGTAGACCACAAACCAGGGTCTTAAAATAACAGTGGTAAGATCACACTGGCTGTGTGCTCAACATCTGATTCAGTTCAGATGATCGAGTCATTGGGCAGTGACGTTACGTCGTTGGCCTCGTTTTCCTTCACCTCCACACATGAAAACTTGAAGGGGCGTGAAAGACCCCCCTCCCCTCCCCTCCCCCCCACCTCGTACTACATAGACGACATTTTCTGAGATAATTATTAGCATGTTTCTTTGCTACATTGTAAACCCAAATGTATTAAAACAAAGCCACTGTTTATCAAGTACCACGGTTAAGTGCTAGGGCTGATGGTGTGGAAAAAGAAAGTGATCTTTTGATGAAGTACAGCTGTAAGTTGCCCACCGTACCCGGATTCAACTGGTGGCATTTGCTAACGTAGATGATACGTGAAATTCGATGTTAACTGCCTGATAAGTAACTGACATTCTTGTGATTAATTAATTTTTGTACTTATTTTTCCCCAAGATCTTGGCAAGACGCTGATAGGTAGGTTTCGTTTTATTGACTTTGTAGAGATTTAACGTGTTATTACGTATTAATGCCGTAGTTTTCTTAACTCATGATAATTATTATAGGAATCTTCTTTCAGGGTTTAATGATTTCCTTTGTTGGTATTACGGTATTTTAAATAGATCCCTGTCAAATCAAACTCGATTCGCCATCGGTTTGTCCGAGTCATATTTGCTTTAGATTAGACATGCTTGTAATTCCTTCTGTTACCATTTACAGGGCCTCTGAAGCTGGAAGTGAATTTTCCCTTTTTGAGGCACTTAGGGACTCGATATATTCTGAGGTTGCAACCCTCATTTCTTTGAACGAGTCTCGGCCGCATTTTCTGGTAAGACCTTAACATGTATTTTCATTGCGTAGATGTATAATTATGTGGTGGCTGAACAATTTTTTCTTACCAAAACTACCAAAAAAGCCGAAAAAAGCCATAATTTGCGGCGAACGTCACATTTTCAGATCTTGGATTAAAGGAAAAACCGGGCTCGCTTAACAGGTGTAGATCTTACAAAAACGCGATGTTTCGTAGAGATAATTCAAACTCAAAAAATATAGATGTTTTTAAAGGTCACCATTTTTTACATAAAAGATTAATTGTGTATCTCTACCCACTGCCCACATTCCAAAGTATGATTGTTAAAATCGCATTTGTTTTAATTTTGAACTGACTAGTATATATTTTTCATCGAATTTAACATTACTGTAGGTGCCATTGCTTAAGTCACTGAGTGTATGGATTGATCCATATATGCATTGGCCTCACTTATAATTTGTGTCTGTATTGTGGAGGCACTGTATACTCAAGCGAGCAACAGATTGCCTTGTTAATTAATAAGAGGCCATGCAATTTTATGGACACATGACTTCTTTTGCAGCTTGAATTGTTCAGGGAACTTCAGCTGTTGACATCAGACTACTTGAGGCAGCGTGCCCTGTATGCCTTACAAGACTTGGTGACACGATTCTTAACTGAAGATTCAGTAGGCACAGAAGGGGGAGCATTACAGCAGGCAGTAAGAATACTGTTATGGCAAAATACACGAAACCGCATGGCAACTATACTAGAATTTCGCCTATCCTGGCAATTTGTATTTGCGTTTGATACTCAGCCTCGAAACTTGAACGTTCGTTTTTAAATTTTCCTCCAGTGTTTCAAAAGCCCTTTAAAATTGAACCCCATCTTTATGCAATTTTACTCGAAAAGAACTGATTTTGCAGGGAGGGTCATTCATTCATAAATGTTTCGTGGACCCGGCAGCTGGCCAATGGAAACTATAATTTTCTAGAAATAGAAAATAAATAGCTTTTGATTGAAGAAAATTGACTGAAGACTGAAGTTATGATATGCAGACTAATCTTTTGCTGCAGTTGTTTTACTTCTGCGTTTTATTTAGTGTTCCTCCTTGACAAACTTGAAATGGAATGAAGGTAGGGAACGAAGGAGGAAGGGAGAGAGGGGGGAGGATTTCAAGTTCAAGTGCAATCTTGTTGAGTCTTGATTGACTTGTTTTCTTTTGTTTCTTTTGTTAAGTATGTATGTATGTATGTATGTTTTGTCATAGCGATTCCAGGAATGGTTGGGGTCAAACTCCGAACTGACCCCAAGTGAAACAGCTGAGACGTTTGAGGATGACGAGTCTGAGGTAAGATGGGAAGCAGGTATGGCGTAGTGGTGAGAGTGCCGGCCTCTCACCATTGTGGCCAGGGTTCCATTCCCGGACTCGGCGTTATACGTGGATTGAGTTTGTTGTTGGTTCTCGTTAAGCTTCTTTTTTTTTTCTGGGTACTCCGGTTTTCCCCTCTCCTCAAAAACCAACATTTCCAAATTCCAGTTCGATCTGGATAGTGTTCCAATTGATATCTTTATTTAAGAGTAGGCTTGTGCTTTTTCATATTTTGTAATTCCTATGTCGTATCTTGCACACCGTCAGTCACAGAGAAAAGCATATACAGTTCGTTGCAACCACTTCTGGGCTGAGTTGCTCGAAGCATGGTTAGCGCTAACCATGTAATTAAAACCTATAGGTTGCCATGGTATTTAACCCAGGTTAGCGTTAACCATGCTTCGAGCAACTAGCCTCTGGGTGTGGCTGTAAACAAAAATAGTTATATCCTTTATGCTATCATAACCATCCCGGTATGCTCTTCTCGGGGTGGAGTAAAAAAAACTTTTGAAGATATAGAAGTTTGTACAAATGAGTGCAAGAGAAAAGAGTGTCAGTAATTGTAAAATCATAATAGTTTCTTCTGTTATGTTTTAGACAAGGGAAGGTGCAGTTCCAGCAGCCGAAATCGTGACAGAAGGAATCTACGACTACGTGGAAAATGTAGAGTCTGGTAGCACTCTCTCCACCCCTACATCCAGCCACACTGGGGAGCCACCATTTGCCTCTGAGGGACTTGGAGATACTGTTATCCACCTAGACAAGGTAGGCATAAGCGCTTAGTATCGTGAACGGAAAGGAAAGCTAGAGATGATTACAGTTTGTGCTCTGTGCAATTTTGAGGTAAGGAATTCAGTTTGTGCACAGTCGACGTTTGAAAAGTGTGCTGGTTTTCTTTTAAATGGTTTGACCCTTGTGGGAATACTTATTTGTTCGTTTGTTTTCTTGGTTTCGTTTTTCTTTCCAGACGCCCACAAGTCCAGTTGTTATGCGACTTTCACTGAGTTGTTTTCAACTAGATTTACTTACTGCAGTCATTTAAGAAACGCAGTTGAGTAAACTAAAAGGCGCCAAATGTATCTCAAGCGCTGTGGTACTATCACTGCTTAACTATAAATGACTTCATACGACAGCTACATTGTAACTGGATCATTTACCATTTGTTAACAAAACCGAAAATTCCGGTTGGAAAATCAAATGGTACAGTTCGTTCCACCGGAGAATTTTCGGAACAGATGGAAGTCCTCATACGTATGCCTCTTTTTCCGTTTCAACCAAAATGACCGGAAAATCCTGTACCACTTGTCAAACCATGCTCGCCCCGGTCCGTTGTCGAGCGCTTTTCGGATAAAAAGCCAGTACCATTGGGAGCTTTCCATTCCCACCGTTTTTTTCGTGCAAATGGTCAGTAAACGCTCCTGGTTTCCTTTTCAGGCTCTTAGCAGAATGCGTGAGTATGAGAGACTACGAACTGAAGGAAAACTAAGTGAACTAGTCAGCAGTTCAGCCATTGCAAAAGAGAAACTCATCAAAGATGATGTCACTACAAGCTCTGCTGGTGACGTGGGAAGTGAGTCTTCAATATCAGATGTGCAGGTTAGTCCTTAACACTTATCTGCACTATTCCATTCGGTCAAACCCCAATGCACCCAAATTACATGGACTGCACTTGAGACAAAAGGAATTTTGGACAATGATTATTATGTCAGTTCTTCAAAGTAATGGCCTCACATACCCGCTCACCCCTCTCAGTAATATGGGTAAACCAAAAGGTGTATTTGCAACGTTGGAACCTTTAAAAACGTTTTTTGCAGTTTTCCTACAAAGTACCTAATATGTGCATTGAAACTATTTGCCATTGTCTATGGCCACATATGACAAGGAGAAACTGGAGTGAAACAGTTTTGTCATTATGTCCTGGAAAAATCGCCATAAAATAATACTAGTTTCTTTTTCTTCCAAGAAATCATTTGAAATCCAGCTCTTCGTGGTACACGGCCATTCGTATCATACGAAAAGTACTTACTGACAATTTGAACAAATTTGAACAAGAATTTCCGTGACAGTGACCCTTTAAAGAAACGAAGCGATAAATAAACTACGTTTGCATGTTCACGGTACTAAGTTTGGTCACCCTTTCCTTAGTACCCCAGAATCGACACTCAAGCGCTGGACCACCTCATCAAGTCAATTATGTCGGTGAGTGCCTTAAGGTACAGTAAAAACCTGCAACTAAAAACCTACATTTTCGGGAAGTAGCCTAAACAGGTTCTTATATAAATGGTAGTTAACACAATTTTAGGCTACTTAGGTTCTTAAAATAGGTTCTTAATTCTGGAGAAAAGCAAATAAAACTCAGCTGCAAAACAAGATGGTTATTGGCCTATTTTCTATTTTCTATTTTAAAAAAACCTCATTTTTATAGTAATGAGAATCTGCTTTTTTCTTCAAATAGGATTCTTGCACTGCAGCTGTAATGTACTAATATGATTTTAGAAAATAAGAACCTGTTTTTTATTTTTAGGCTAAATAGGTTCTGGTTTATAGGGGGTATAAAATCCAAATTTTAGGCTAAGAGGTTCTTAATTTTCAGGTTCTTAGTTGCGGGTTTTTACTGTATATGCAATTGGTGAAGCGTGCGAGGTTTGAATCTTTCAGTCTTAGAATTTTTTTAATGCTTGGCCAAAGAGGGTCCACTTTAATTTTGTTTCGTTTTTCTTTTAGTTTAGAGAGTCTAGTTTGTCCCCACCCCCGCCCCTTTTAACAGTGAGGTCGTTGTGCTGGTAGAGTGAATACATTACTTTTGTACTCTTAAATAAAGATCCAGAACTTTCTTTTAATTACGGTACACTAGAATGTTGTTTAGTTTTCACTTCAAGGTTAAAGAAATTGACCACAGAAACGGCGAGTACTTATGAGAAGAAAACATTGGTTGTTGCCAAGGCAGTATTCCTGGAAATTTGCTTGAATTTGGCTAACATTTGTCGAAGACTGAAACACACTTATAGTTACGCCTTCTTCATCAGGGAACTTGTTATTTTAGTTTTTGTAACTACGTAGTGTTCTTGGAAATGTTTCCTTTTTTCAGGAAGTAATTCCTTATCTGAATGAGCACATGGAGGATAACTGCACCACTGAATTGCTTGGTTACATTAGGAACCTTGTGTTAGCAAGGATTCAAGTCAACGAAGAGCAGGTACCATAGCATGTGCAGGGCTGTGCTCTAGCAGAGCCCGATGGCCCCTGGCGACTTACTTTTACCTTTGGGCGACAAGGAAATCTTAGTTTTTGCCTAAAATTACTATGCTGGGCTCCCTGAATGTCAAAGGTTTAGTGTTTTGGGCAGCCAAACATTTTTCTTAGAGCACAGCCTTGATCTACACTCATGGCTGAGAAACAAAACTAATTTGTTGTGAAAGCAGAACACAGTTCACTTAATTTTTCGTCCTCTCTCTTCGAGATGGATACGTATTCTGATTTAATTTGTTCATTTCAAACTATTACTGTTAATAGCCGAGAAGCGTTGTTTTCTATTTCGTTAATATCATTTTTCGCTTCTTGGCAGCGCAAATATTGGACCAATAGAAACTCCCCTCTCCCCTTTTCCTTGTAACGCCCTTGTACTCCTCTTCTCAAACTATGCAGCACGTACATGTGGTAAAATGAACCCTTAGGTTTAAAGGACAGTTGGATCCTTAGTTATAAATTTGTTTTGATCAGACCGTAATCTAACTTATTTCCTCTGTTGTTATTAAAGGAATTTGGCAGATTCTTTCAAAAACAGCTGTCTTCAATTCTCCAGGATTCGCTCGCTAGATTTAAAGATAGAAAGTAAGTTTTGTTGCTTCATTGTGTTCTTTGCTGCGGCAATTTGTTCCCTGTTATATGAAGAAAAACTGTTGCTATCCTTTTGGAGAGGTTTTCCTAGAAGGTTCCATCTTTCTACTCTTTGTTGTCACAATACGTATCTGCTTTAATTTTCCGGAGAATCATCGAGAGGAGTAATTTGTTACAAGACATCTCTGACTCAACAAAATAGTTCTGTCGGAACCAGCGGGACCAACCTCTCTTGTTATACTTTGTTAACAGAATGAAAGACTGTGGTGAAGATATGCTGGTAGACATGTCTGAAATTCTCTTCAATGAGCTGGCATTTTTTAGACTCATGCAGGACCTGGACGGGTAGGAATTTTTGCTGATTGTTTACTAGCGTTTTGCCTCTTATCCACAACCTGTTAGTACAAATTATTGTCACATCAAGGAGACAGATCTTATAACGTAATTGTTTTAGGCTTTGTCAGAAAAGAACTCGCGGCATGTGTAAGAACTAGGAGACACTTAAAACGATTGTGGTGTTTTTATCTCTAGTATGAATGCGCCTATTAGAATACGCTTTACCAATATGGGGAGGGTTCCCAGCGTAGTTGGAGGATGACTTGCAGAGGATTCAGGAAGGTGCCTCAGCAGGGCTGTCACTAAAGTTTAATGTAGGCGGGGATGTGCAAAAAGTAGCCGGGGAATCCAGCTGTTGTCATATACATGTAGTCAATGATATGCTGTTTTTCTACCAAAGTAGCCAGGGATCTAGACCAGAATTATCAGAATTGGCCGGGAAAATCCCTGGCTCCCAGCCCTTAATGACAGCCCCCCAGGAACGCACTTGATCCGTTTGTAGCCAGGCGTGACTCTTTTACTAAAAAGGGATTTAAGCGTATTTCAGACTCCGACAAAACACTCTTACGATCTCAGACACAAGCAAACCTCAAAATACTCGGGTCCAGCGTTGCGTACGAACAAGCAGAAATTATCTTGCATGATGCGGGGGTCTAAGCTTTATGTGCGAAGACCTTATTTATATTATTGAGCTTATTTAATAGTACTTTTTAAAATTGTAATATTATCGTATTTCTATTTTGACTAAGGTAGTAAGTAAAATTTATTTTATGTTGTTTCCTTGTTCATTGTTCAATTTAGAACTCGTGGAGCCAGTCAGAGACCAACGTGGCGTCAGGTTAGTTCAATATGATGCAGCAGACTGTCCTTAGTTTCTCTTGGACTTGTTTCTTTTTACGTTTTCGTACAGATTATGCCGAACTTTATTAGTGAACCGGCAGTTTCAGTACCCGTGGTAACCACGGCAATGAGAATGTCTCTTCACGTTTGGTATCCATATTTGCTACATTTCTAATCAATCCTCGGCGTAAAAATGTAATGGCTACTTTTCCATTAACTCTCTGAACGTGAACGCCTCTCCTACGAATTCAGCTCCTGAATAGTTCTGGCTTCGTTGTCGTCGCAGTCGCCGCCGCTTACGTCCCCGTCTTGTAGCCAATGCAATGTAGATAAATTTGTAAAGGCACATTGGACTCTGTTTCAGTTTGCTGGACCAGGTTTTGAGTAGTAAGCGTCATGTTTTGTTTGTTTTTATGTGTCAGGGATTTGACTCCGCCAGCACTGACACTGGAACAGGGCAGGACGGGGACAAAGAGGACGGCGATGACACAGAGGAAAAAGACGAACAGCCTCCCGAAAGCAGGTATCATCACATTTAGTGGTTAGACACGAGGTCAGTGCAGTCGGGTGTTTTAGGACTTTTGGTCATAACTCTTATGAATTATTAATGAATTTTACAAGAATTGTTAATGATTTTTTAATGTCTGTTACAACATTTAGCAGGAGTGCCACGTTTAAGCAATAGAGCTGGTCACTTGCCTCCATGTTGCTCCTCTGTTCCAGATAAGAGGGGTCTCAGGTCAGAAACCATACAAGGTCAGCTACATGACCCGACAAATTGATAGAAGATTTATAATGGTTTGGTTGGAGCAGTGGGAATTTGACCCGTTGAATTCCTTGTTGACACCCTGCCTTAAATCTTATCTGGAACTCTGTACTCGTGGATGTGTGTAAAGAAAAGAATACAACAGTTAACGAACTGAAAATTTGAAGTTATGAGAATACTAATGCCAGCTATCAAGTGACCCGTCCTATGTGTCGGTTCCAGCGCCGTAGAGGATGATGGAGTTGAAGCTGCTGATGAACGGGAAGAAGCAGAAGGTGAGGAAGAGGTGGCAGAGGAAGAAGAGAGCAGCGAGGAGTCCTCCTCATCATCAGAGGAGTCCGGAGCTGAAGATGAAGGTGCAGATGATGAAGGACCAGAGGATGAAGAAGACGAGTTGGATGAGGGTGTAGCTGCTGCCCTACCAATCACTAAGGAGCAGCAAGAGGCTGAAGAAGAGGAGCTTGGGAAGGTATGGCAACACCTCAGTGACTGTTAAAAAAACAACAACAAACAAAACCATGAACAAACTCAACAAAAAACACCTATTTCAATATTCTAAGGGATTGTTTTCAAAAGTCTTCGTTCATGCAACATTGTACTTTGTTTGTTATACGAGGCAAATCTTGGGTTTTCCTTTTGCCCTCCCACCTTGAACCGTTCCAATTATGCATTATCCAATTATACAATACGGTACGTACTATTTGGAAATGGTTAGTTGAACTTACCCAGTCTTTACTATACATTTTAGCGGTACACAGATCACTTGCTGCAGTGATACTCCAATTTACGATATGATTGAGTAGGTTTGGTAAAGTTTAGCCTGGTAATCTAAAGTTCATTTCTGTACCTGGCACCATTACAGATATTCTTGCTTGTTAAAACCAACTTTCTTTGTCGGTCTACGTTTCTTCGTCATTTGCGTAAGTGTCAAGACTGGCTGAACAAATTGGTAAATTTTGTATTATATTTATTTTTTAGACACGAGATGACTTAATGGCCAATCAGTTTGAGGAGAAATCATCAAGGTTAGATTCTTGTGATACGGTTTGTTTATTTATTTATTTATTTATTTATTTATTTATTTATTTATTTATTTATTTATTTATTTATTTATTTATTTATTTATTTGTTTCTTTCTTTCTTTGTTTCATCGCAGTTTGCAAGATAACAGTCTTGTGGAATCCCCTCAGGTGAAGTATCATGCTATTGGTGTTCTACATTTAGTACTAATTGCTCGATTGAGTTGACGGGTCGGAGGACAACACGGTTTGGAGGCCTCGCTTACTTACATAGATCCTTAACGGACAATGGGCACACAGTGGAAAACTCTGGTCATCACGTGCACTCAAGCACAGGGACTCTGTTTGACCACGTATAGTCTACCACTCCGATCCGATATTGAAATGTTATTCTCCCTACACAACTTTTTTTAAGGATGTATTGGCCATCAAGACAGTACACCTTTCCACTTTCAGCCAAGGAGAAGATTGATGTTGATCATTTTGCCTTGATTGTGTTATGTCAGCGTTTTCTAACAATCGGAATAATACGCGTTTTTGAATTCATTATAGAATTGTGTAAAACTGGAACTGTCAGCGAGTGAATCCAAGCCCTTTTCAAGGTAAATTAATGGCCTGTTTTAACTTTAACACCGCTAATCTTGTTTAAGGCGATTTAAGGAAAAACCAACGCAGAGTTTGTCTCCTTGTTTAGTTATCTCGTGTGCACTTCTTAGAGCGGTTTTCGAGTAAGTGTCCCTAAACACAAACCAAATTAATTAGACGAAAAGAAAGGAATGTACAGATGAGGATTCGAAACAAATTCGTGTACCTGGCAGCAAGCGCGAGAAAATGCGTTCGAGCAATTCGTGATTGGTTTAGGTGTTGGTTTTCATCGTTTTGGAAAGTGGCGCAGTGTCACAGACCACTGTAAACCAAAACCAAGGAAAGCACACAGTGTTGTCGGCACCTAATCCAACACTGCCCTGTAGTACATCTAGTCTTATTTCTCCGTAGTTTTGGAAGTGGAGAAGAAGACGGTGAGGAGTCTTTTGACGACTCTGATGCCAGGCGAAAGTTAGAGGAATATCAGGGAAGCACAGCAGCTTCCGCTTCCGTCAACAGAGACCAAGGAAACAACAAAGAAGGGCCCAGTGACAGCGACGAGAACGGAGCCCCTCAGGATGAACAGCACCAGGCTGTAGAGGCCGCGGCTGAAGCCGCTGCGGCAGCAGGAGTAAGCCCGTATTTGCAAAACGGACAGGCGAGTTTGATTAGAAGCTAATTTGTCCTTACGCTGTGGTACGTTGGTATAGGCGTGTTGGGAGAATTTGGAGCATGGTCTCAACTTCTGAGACAGGGAAACGTTAACAAGGGCCAAGCATTTTGTTCGTGATGACTTCACCATGACTTGCTTAGAAGAGCAATTGCTAGCGCTACAACTATATGACGACTGTTACGTAGCTGGATGAACTGGGTTGGCCTGACCTGCACCAGTTAAAACTGACCTTCAACGTTTGTTGCGTGCGCCCGAAAATTACGATGCCTTGTTTGGTTACTCAGATTATTGTTTGACATCGACCTAAGGCATGAAACGAAATGGCTTTGAGCCTTGAGGGATTTTTTTTCGGGGTTTTCTCACCGTCGGTTAATTCGATTATCGGTGGTAAAATCATGAGATTTCTGTTTCGTCTCGTTAGATTTCCAACGGTCAAGATGATAGCGAGGTTACCCTCGATGACCTTCCAGCTAAACTTACTGGCTTGACGGAGGTAAGTCGGAAAACTTTCTTGGGGGCCGTTATAGGGAGGTCGCGACGTCCACGTGTTGCAGGGACTTCCCCTCCCCGATAATTAAATAAATGTTTTTGGGGCCAGATGCGTGAAACATTAGATCAGGTGTACATAACCTCTAAAGGCCGAAAGTACGTATCAAAGAGCGAAAGCAAACAAACAAAAGGAAACAAAAAATGAAAATGACTATCGGTAGAAACGAGGATAAAGCCGCGGCTACACGAGCGATTTTTTGCTCGCGTAGGTGATGCGATTTTTTCAAATTTTGTCGCGTCGCCAGCGCGCGATGAAAATCACAAGTGTAGCCACCCTCGCGCAGGTGATGCGCAGCTGAAAAAATCGCAAGAGAAAAGTCGCCAGAGTTGAAACTTTCGCGACAAAATCGTACAGATTGTTGGCCGTGTAGCTCGCCCTCTTCAATTTGTCACTCGTGTAGCCACCCTGGGCGCGCTGGCGACGCGACAAAGTTTAAAAAAATTGCATCACCGGCGCGAGCAAAAAATCGCTCGTGTAGCCGCGGCTTAAGGGTAGGGGAAATGTTCTACATGTATGGACGTTCCCATCGAGCATTTCAGCCATAGCTAAGACTCTTTTAAGTCTTTATCTCACCAACTGGTCCAATAGGGGGATTCATGCTTACGTCATTGTTTACATTTTTGCTCATTTGCATACGGCTTTGCTTACAGAAGGAAACATGTTAGATGTGATTTGACTCCAGGCAACTAAAGAGCTAGTGAAATTTAATACATTGTGAAATTTTTAGCTCTTTAGGTGTAGTATTCAAGGAGATATTGTCTTCCATAAACTGCAAAATTTCTGGGTGGCAAAAGCACTAATGAGCTCATGCATTCCTTGTAAAATTTTGTGTTTTTAAACCCGCGTTGCACAAAAAGTATTCACTACATGAGGCTCATATTCATTTCCAGAGTTATTCATGCTATGACCTTTCAATATTCAGAACTGATTTATTTGTAGCTCCATCAGAAACTGAATTGTTCATGCTAATGAGGCAAATATTGTAAACAAGGATTCCCCTATACTATAGACCCTTTTCATAATGGCGCCCGACAAATTATTCTTTTATTCTTATGATAATGAGCCCTACTAGCCTCGTCAGCATGTGCAAAATTCAATAGACTTTTTTCATTAAAGTGAGGTTAGTAGGGCTTATTAACATATATACAAAAGAATAATTAAAATCGTCCGCCATTATGAAAAAGGTCTATGACTAAGGAGAACACTCGATGTGACTTTTGGAAAACGAATTTATTTTCTACATTGTAAAACAATTGTTTATAAAGTCGATCTAAACTGAATTAAACTTTGTTAAGAGTTTTCATGTTTTAATTTAACGCTTATTTGTTGACATTCGTGTTCCCAGGCCGACCTACAGGCTCGAATTGCTGAGGAACAAAGCCGCACTGAAGGATCCTCTGGTGTTGTCGCAGATCTAGACGGACTACCAGGTACCCAGTGCATCATACATCTTTTATACTTCGTTATGAATGCATCAACCTGCACGCTTGATTGCAGTCACTATCCAGTCTCTGTTTTTCATTCAGGGAGCAAGCTCACCCACAGTCTGGCATTCTATTGCTTCTTTTATCGCCCTCAACAGCCCCAGTTCATGTCGTTATGACACTTTCTTTTGTTTGGTTTTGGTGTTGGCTTTTTGTTGCTGTTGTTGTTGTTTTTTCTTTTGTTCTGTTGGTTGTCTGTCTGTTGTTTTTTTCCGTTGAGGTTATGAAGCTCAGACTACTTTGATATTGACTAAGTAAGCCTTGACGTAGGTTTACTGAACCTTTGCAACTTCTTCGTAACCCTCCTTTGACTTCGTCTTGAAATTCAAATGTACAATGTTTTGCTTTCAGAACTTGCGGGAGATCCCGAAGCCCTTCGTGAGCCAGGTAGCCTTCATTGTTATGTTAAATTAGTTAGCCCTACTGAGGTTAAAGTAACTTCCTGTGCGTTTCTGGCTTGTTTAAACCAGGACGCCTACGAACTAGACTGGGTCACAAAGAAAACATGCTGTGGTCTCAAGTGAAAAGGTTTAGATGAATTTAGTGCCTTTGAAGTTTAAATCGAAAAGGAGAACTTAAAAATATTTCATAACTGTGACGAAATTTGGAAAGAAAAGAGAGAGTTGGACCAAATGGTTAAAATATTTTTATTGTTCCACAATCCTGCGATCGAAATACCTTACAATTCATTGCTTATGTTTTTCATGTGCAGAATCATCGGAGAGGCCACTAAATGGTTTGCATCCTGAGCCAGATAAATAAATTTTCTCCGTCGATCTTCCTTCAACCTTGAAATCTTTTTACGATGTTTGCAGCGATAGAAAGTCTGTTACCTTGACGAAATACGCCACGGTGAATGCTCCAGAACTCGTACTTCATGTTGCGTGGTGCTTTCATTGACTGCAGGGTCGACTGGTTAATTGATACTGGAAAGGCAAGATTCTGAAGAGTTAACTATGACTTGTAATAACTTGTGCTGCTGGCATTTTGTTTTGAAGGAAAGGGACGCTAGTTTCTGCGCGTGCTTGAGGACGTTGCAAAAGCAGTTTGTTCATAAACGCACTTCGTTCAGTTTAAAGGAAAAACGTTTTACAATGCCTTCGAAAACCTTGCAAAAGTTTTATAGCCTTGTGAATCACAGTTGCATGATATAGTAGGGGTAATCTTTAAACGCGTGAGAGAACTAGTATGGCACCAATAATAGAGCCTGAGATACCAAACTGTCCGTACATGTGTGTCATACAAATGGTTTGCGCGGGCTAGCATGAATATCCCAGCCATGTTTCCTAGCCTTCATCTTTTCATGAGACAGTCTGTATTTTCACGATTAATCGTGACCGTCAGTTTTGATACCAAAAAATCAGAGGGGTTTTGGTGTGTTTATCACTGGCTGAACATTAAGTTGAACATCTGCTTTTAAGTTTTTGTGATCTTTGTGATAAGTTTTTGGATGTACATAATACGCAACTTTGTTGCGGCAACGGTCGGTAATGGCATGTTACACGAGACGATTTTTAACGCAACATTGTTCGCTGCACGGGGACGATGTGTTGTTAAAAATCGACGGCGGGGTGTTACACACTCCAACTCCAACAAAATTCGGGCAACAATGTTGCATTAAAAATCGGCGTTCAAAAATCGGCTCACGTAACATCACCTTTAAGGCCTTGACAAACGAGGAGATATTGTTGCGGACACAAATGTTTCCCTGTTTGCCCGCGCGCTCAACATTTGTTGCGGACACAAAATTTGTGTCCTCAACAAATGTTTTCGAGTTTCCGCAGTATAGAAACAACATTTGCGTTGTCCCGCTCGTTTGCTTACCCAAGAAAGTTAACATGAGCAACAATGTGTCTGCAAAAATGTGCCCTCGTCTGTTAGGGCCTCTTCTTTGCTTTCCGAATTAATGTAATAGTAGCTGACATAATCTTCATGCTAATCAGCTGGTCTTTGTACCACTTTCATAACTAAAATAAAAGTATTTGTGCTCGGTAACGTCCTCGTTTTTCTTAGGCTCAATTCTAGTTTCATGTCGAGATTAGTCCAGCTCATCGTATGTGCCACTAATTTAATTCATTCATTTGAGCAGCATCAAATTAGAATAATTTATGCTCTTTCTTTCACCCTTCTTGTGAGGTATTATTATTAAAGGTAAATTATATAGTGTGAGTCGCTCTTAGATAACGAAAAAATCGCGACTGTTGAAAGTTTTTCACTTGCATTTTGCGGGAAAAGATAACGGTTTAACTTAACGTGACATAATTTATGCCAGTGTGATGCAGAGAGGTGTTTCATGTAGCGTATCCATGTTAGGGTGGTATTTATTTATTATCCAGTTATTAGAAATAAAAATACAACGTTTGCAACTTTTGCAATTCTTTATCTCAAGAAAATAATATTGAGCGAACGCACCATTTGTAGCAGCCAGGGTTTTGTTCTGGTTCATTATTACGGGTTGTTCCTTCTGTGCTTTTAGGCTTTCTATGAAGTCAGTTCATCTCGTCTTCCGTATCCGTAATATAATGGACTCTGTGTATGAGAGCGTACACTGGCTGTCATTCAGGCGGGAGGGAGGGGGGGATTGCTCCCGGCTGCTTGGAGCACATCAGAGCAGTCCCAGGCACATCCATAGAAAAACATCTTCAAGAGCTGAGAAAGTTTAAAGATTTATTCAAATACGGGCATATAAAATAAATCTAAATAAAAAGCCAATTACATGGAACAGTGAATGGACGTAAACGTCAGCTTTTTTAATCTCTACTCCCCCACCGACGCAGCACCACAGTTTCACCACAGTCACACGGGGCAAATGTTGTTTCCGGTTACGTTTTTTTCATGTACCCGCTTATTTGAAAAATTAGTGACAGCCCCGATGTATGCCGATTTCCCAATCTTTCGTAGACCAATGTATCCATCCTTTGGCGTGTCCATGAAGGCCAGGGTGAGGATACTAATTTTCAGTCTCGGGTTAACGAATAGGAAGGGGTTGTTCGGTGTACAGAGGTAGAACATGTCGATGTCGTTTTTAACTCTTCGAGACCCAGATGCGATAAAGTTGACGACTGGTCACAAGGGACCTTGTCCCCACTAATCCGGGTAAATGTTTCCACACAACTGTTTCCTGGTATCGTTTTCAACTTCCGCAGATAAACAATTTCTCTGCCGTAGAAACAATTTGATGCCTCGTAGATCGTGCTCACAGTATTTGAGCGCGAGATCACATGACAGTTCTGGTGCAACGTTTTCGCCTTACACAATCATACACCAAGCCTTCACCACTTTTCTTTTTTTTAAGAACTATTTTCGATGCCAGAAACGACGTTTTAGTGCTGACGGAGTCGAAAGCCAAAGAAACTCGGACACGCTGGGAAGGAGTAGTCGATCAGTTTTAATGAGGTTAGTTCTGAGAGAGCTAAGTGACGGGTTATGAAGGACATTCGGCTGTACGCCTTAATTCCTACTTACAGGTCATCAGAATAAAGAAAATTATCACCAGACAAGAGATGTACTTGTGTTAAGGTGGCGAACACTTTTCGAAAATTTAATTGGCTCTGAATGCGCTCCTTTTTTAACTTTGCAAAAAGTTGTATTTTATTATGCTAATTATTTCCCGATAATGCATAGGCGTCACCGAACTAAGTTTTGAGTTATTGTCGCTTAAAGTTAAAACGAGGCTAACATTAGTCCTAACTCTTGCCTGCAAAAATACTATACAACTAATTTAGCTCTAAACAAAAGAAATTGTTAGCGCGACCACGTCGAGCTTATAATGATGTTCGACTCTGCGTTTCTGTTTTAGGTTTTTAGTGAATATCCATGGAAACCCTATCAACAGCCTACATCCCTCAGAAATTGCAAAATCTCTTTACAGCTCAAGTAATGATAATAGTAATACTTGTAAAAAAAAATTAATAAGTAGAGATTACTTCATGGGAAATGCGCGCGTACGATTTTTATTCACGAGTTGAGTTTTCTTATACGTATCAACTAGTGAATAAAAATCGTACAAAGCATTTAATACCCATGCTGTAATGTGTTTATTTCATAGGTACTGAGATTCCTTCGTGTAGTATTTGATACGAATGGGGCGATGAAAAGCGTAAAAAGTAAGCTTAGTTTAAAATTGCTCAACAATAACTAAGTTAATGAAAGCTTATAAAATTTATAACACCTACGGTGTTCATCATATATTAGTCAAGTCCAATGTCTATTAATAAAGGAAGCCATGCCAATAAGTTACAATGTCACTTTCCAGTTCTAAAGGCCATGCAGACGTTTCCATTTCGCCACTTGGGGACTTGACAGATTTGTGACAAGCATGCTGCATCGGAGACTAATTTACTGTGTTGATGTGAATGGAAAAATTACCACCTTGAATAACGACTCCACTGAACAGTGTCATGGACTGCTTACCGGTATTCTGGGAGTCGGAGGACAACGGACAGGTTGTTTCAGAACCATTCGAAGCTGGCCATTAAACTTCGAAGCGAAGTCGGCTCGTACTCCTTGCCATCTTTTGTGCGTACAGAGATGATAAATTCGCTAATGTATTTATTCAGCTCAACCGCTGGAATATCTTCAATTTTCCTGTCTTCGTCCTTCGTTTACAAAAACCTTTCAAGCAATCTTACATCTTGTTCAATTTTTGGAGCGGTATTTTTGTTTTCGTGTTCTAAAATAAATTTTTCAGCTGAGCAAACAGAAGCCAACCTTCCCTCGGCCATTTTTCAAAGCGCGCGAGTTTTTGTGCAACGGCTCTAGGATGACGTATCCTTCAGTACGTTCATTCATCATTGGAAATTTCGTCGTTCGCGTTGCTGATTGGAAGAACGATTTTTTTTTTCACGGTGAAATTTTGTCGTGCGTCCTCCTGGTTGGCTACGAGTAGAATCAGTACGAATTTTATTCACTATGATTTTCGTGGATAAATCTCAGTACCTTTGAAATAAAACAAATACAGACGCATGGGGTGAAAATAGTCTATTTATAGAGTACTAAAGTGATGACGTCATAAAAACTAAATTTGTAAAATTATCGGATTTGTTCGGATATTCAGAAAGAACACGATCAAAAAGACCTACTTGCCAAAAATCAGCATTTTCTTACAGTTTGAGAGCGAGATATTAGCACCGTTATGCTCTGCTGACTCCATACAAATCCTTCTAAATTTTACTCAGTTGCCAACGTTATGAACCGAGTCAAATTTAGAAGGATTTGTATGGAGTCAGCAGAGCATAACGGTGCTAATATCTCAGAGCCAATTTGCCTTTAAATGCTGATTTTTAGCAAGTTAGCATCTTTCATCTTGCTCTTTCTGAAAATCTCAACAAATCCCATAATTTCAAAACTTCTAATATTTGTGACGTCACACTTTAGCGCTCTATTCCAAACGACTTAAAACACTGTTCACACCGAACGATGAATATTTCTGCTCACTGTTTAAGAAAGAAAATACTTATCAAACGTTTTAGGATTCAACATGTGGCGGTGAGGGTAAAGGGAGATAGCTTTATAGCCCTTTCACTCCCAAGAGGTCTCACTTTGACGGGTAAAATCGTCTAGCGTTAGACAGAGTAAAAGGTATGCCGGGAAGTTACTCTTGGGAGTGAAAGGGTTAAGGGAGATAATTTTTTAACCCTTTCACTCCCAAGGGGTCTCCCTTTGACGAGTAAAATCGTCTGGCGTTAGACAAAATAAAATCTATGAAGTCACTCTTGGGTGTGAAAGGGTTAATTAACTTGTTCACTAATGATTGGGTATGTCTGATGTCACTAAAAAGGTAATAATGTATAAAGATTGATAGTAATGATCTATCAAAATAAAAGTGCTGGAAACCGGTGTAAGCTACTTTAAGCTAACTCTTTCGACTATTACCGTGCGAAATACCGGGGAAAGAATGCACGGAGAAAACGCTTATGGCTTCAAGCGAACAAACTTAGTCTGAAAGTTAATAAAACCATCACTGAAATGCTCTGTCAGTCAATATAAGATCGCCTATTTAGATCATCAACTCGATATGAAAATAGATGGGCATCAAATCGACAGAGTCGAGACCCACAGATATCTAGGGGTCGAAATTGATGACACTCTATAACGTAGCACTCTCTTATTAGTAACCAGATAGTAAAAATAGTATCGAGTGGCCTGTCAGTTCTAGTTAAAGCGAGCTAAGGCTTTAGTACCGCGGGATACATTAATTAACATGTAAAACGCCCTTGTTGTACCCTACTTTAACTATGGTAGCCCTGTATGGGGTTGCTTTGGGAAATGTCAATGTGATAAATTACAAAAGTTACAAAATAGGGCTTCCCTCATAATCACTAATCAGACTAATTCTCGTTATGCGACTCCATCCTCTAGTTTACTGCATGACCTTGGCTGGGATACACTTGAACAAAGGTGTACAAATCAGTCAGCGGTTACCATGTACAAGGCAATAAATCGTAACGATCTTTGCGGCACGCTCTCATGGGATTTTCAAAAATACATCTGACAAGACAAGACAACTTTATTATATTTTCCAAAGAGAATACAGTCAACTCTCTCGTAAGTGGACACCCTCGGGAATTGGAAAAAGTGTCCATTAGTAGAGCTGTCCGCTTACGAGAATTATTCCGGTAAGCGGATACCCAAGAAAAATATGGTGGATGTCCGCTTACGTAAGAATTAATTAGCGAGTGTTCATTACATGTTTTATTGGGTAGCCAAAATAGCAACTAAAACTCTTTATTGACGTCAAATGTTAAAACTCGGAAAAAAAAAAGAAAGAAAGAAAGAAATATACAGTATACATCGTTTTTACGTCGGACTGTTATTTTTTGTTTTCGTTTCACAGCTTTCTTTTCCGCTGTCACGAAATTTTCTATTCCTTGTCATGTTCTAATTTAGCTTTTTGTTTCAGTTTTTCGGTCTTAGTATTTCGTATGTCCCTAGTGTTAATTATCAATTATCTAGTGTTAATTCAATGTTGTAGTGTAGTTTGTAATTAGGGCTGTATTTCAACTTAGTCTGTCATTAAAAAGCTTGTAAGTTTATTTCCTTTAGTGTGAATTTAGTATAGTGCTGCAAATGTAGGAATATAAGGTACCGTGTTTTATAATAAGAATGCAATAAAATGTTAATTGTTAAACATTTATTATGCTTATATAAATGTAAGTGTGGTGGTATTAAGGGTTGGTTGGTTGTTTAAGTGCAGAACAGTTGGTCGACGGAAAGGAAGGTGACCTAGAGAGAAGAATTGAGAAGAGGAATTGAACAGCCTGAGGACACAAAACACGTTTTCCTTGCTAAAAGACGTTAGCAGACACCGACCAAGGTTCAAGGACAAAACCCAGTTGTCAAAGGTGGCGTTCCTGGGCCTGAGGGCAGAACTTTGAAGAAGAAGTTGAGAAGTTTTACCAAGAGAAACGGCGAGTCGCGTTGACTGTAGACCTAGCTGCAAAAGGGAAGAAACAGCAAGAAGGTAAAATCAACATTGGCTGCCAAAAAAGGTAACAAGGGAGGAATCTTTTGGGAGAACGGGAGTAAGGCTGATGGACCACGTGTGGGGAGAGTGTTTCGGGTTGTTGGGCAAGACATTCGCAGGAACTTAAAGAAATTGAAAGGAACTGAACTTCTGGTTGTAAATATTAGAGTAAAGTAATTAGTAAATTTAGTATTATCGTATAAGTCAAGTTAAGGAATAGATAACTATTTAAGAAAGGTTAGTTTTATATACCCGAATTGGACTGTAATATTTGGGATTTACTATTTTCTGTAGTACTACGAGTTTCTATTTTGTACTCTCTTAAATTAAAATCATTAGTTTCTTTTGCTTTATAAGTTTCATGGTCGTGATTTGTGCGTTTGTGGGAAGGGGTGTTTGTGTAGTGTTCTTTTTAATTTCTGTATTGTTTTATTTTGGCAAAACCGATCCCCACCGTTTTGTTGTTCTGTCGAAGGTCATACAGTATTTTCTTGATTAATTGCAAATTAAAGACAAATTCCATTGCCGAGAGTCAATTATTACACGTGGGGTGTCCACTTATGAGAGAGTGTAAACAAAAGAAAACACACATGTACAGTGGTGGTTCTGGCGCAGCACCTGAGAGCCTCATTCAGTTAAATCAAACCTTAAAGGTGTAAATTACTTCTGGCGGCGTAATTTACACTTTTAAGGTTTTGATTTAACTGAATGAGGCTCGCAGGTGCTTCGGACCAGAACCACCACTGTACATGTGTGTGTTAAAACAAAGGTATAGCCGTTTGCGCCACACCACAACCCCCATAAGAGAAAAGCGTGGGAAGGGTACACAAAGGAATGGCCGCAGCACGAGTGCAGGAAGAAATCCTCATCGAGTTCTACGGCCAAGTCGCCCCCGTTGAGGAAGATGCCCTCGAAGGGCTCTACGACGAGTTCCATGTTTCAGCCACAGATTTCCAAGACTGGCTCCATGTTTGGAGAATGGATGTTAATCCAGACCGTCAAGCGGCGAGAAACCTTCTGGCCTTCTCCACTGAAACTTTCGAAGAGACAAAGCCCTTCAGGTCTTGGAAAGTGAAACGCGTGCTCTTGGCAACATCAAGGTTTCTTTCGGGATGGAGATTCACTTCAACCGTGAAATCAGAAACGAAGAAGGGCAAATGGAATTGGAAACCCAAAAACATTATTTCAAGGTGACACTCACGTCTTCGGGGAGTAAACCTTGCCCAAGACTTCGGGCAAAGATACGACCAATTTCTCGACCGGATAAACGGGGAAATCGACAGCTGTTCAGAGCGAGGTTCTGGATGGGCCAGACGCAAGATACCAGCCACTGAGAGGCGCAACTTTCATTCCAACGCCGAAGAAGCTGGCGGCAAAAAAGGCAATCATCAATGTGCAAAACAGAGACAATGAGTGTTTGAAGTGGGCATTGAGAGCAGCTCTGTTTCCTGCACAAAAAGACGCACAAAGACCAAGCAAGTATCCAACAGAAGACGGCATCAACTGGGACGGCATCATGTTTCTCACACCAATGAAACAACTTGACAAACTCGAAAAACAAAACCCCACCCTTGCATTGAACGTGTTTGGGTGGGAAAACAACGTTGTGACTGTTCTCAGGATCAGCACAAAAGACAAAACCGTCCAAAGAATGAATCTGATACTTCTTCACGAAGACGAAAGAACACACTACTGTTTCGTTAAAAAGCTATCATCCCTGCTTTATGACCAAACAAAACATGAGCATAAAAAACATTTCTGCACAATGTGCCTGACTGGATTCACAACCGAAAAGATTCTTGCCAACCACCAGAAATATTGCAATGGTGTGAACGGAACCCCGACAAGAATTGAAATGCCCGAAAAAAGCAAAAACACACTGAAGTTTCAAAACTTCTTCAAACAAATGAAAGCTCCATTTGTGATTTACGCCGACTTCGAAGCTTTGATTGAAAAAATTCCCGAAGCCCAACGCGAAAGAACAGCCTGCACGGAAAGAACAGACAAACACACAGCATGTGGGTTTGCTCTGACCTTTGTCAGAAGCGACGGCCAAAGCTGCCTAGTCGTGAAATACAGGCAAGGCTGTGACGGCGACAAAACCGCTGTGGAAGAGTTTCTCGAAAGGCTGTTCCGCTCGGAAAGAAAAATTCGGGAAACACTGAAAACACCAAAGTCGCTCACAATGACAAACCACGACTGGCAGAGCTTCAAAAACGCCACAAAATGCCACATCTGCAACGAAAACCTGATCAAACCAGAGTTTCTCGACTCAGTTGGCGTGTAGGACAACAACACAGGCAACTACAGCGGGCAAAGTCAAAACCTGCTTTTACAAAGTACAAAGAAACTTCATTGGGCCCAAAGCCGAAAGAAAACGAAAAGACGACAAGCCCCAGCAAATGTGTTTCTTCTGCGCAGAGCCATTGTTTCGCAAAAACTTCAGAGACGTAGTCAAGGATAATTGCCACATTACAGGGCGCTTCCGTGGCACGGCTCACGACGAGTGCAATAAGAAGCTGCGAATCAACCCGAAGACCATCTCCATTCCTGTCGTGTTCCACAACCTAAAAGGATACGATGCAGATCATTTGATGCAGGCAATGTCGAAGGTAAGAGGAGACGGGGAGCTGAACTGCATTACCAAAAACATGGAAAAATACATCGTTGACAGCAATGCATTTCTGTTGGCCAGCCTCGACGCGCTGATCAAATCAACGCCGAAAGAGGCGCTGAAAATGACAAAAAAGCTTGTTGAATCAGCAGAGAAATTCGATTTGATTTGCAACAAAGGCATCTACCCCTATGAGCACCACTCATTACAAAGACCATACCAGCTAGGCCCCTGGTGCCTTGGTTCAACGATGATATTAAGGACGCTAGAAGACAGAAGCGCAGAGCGGAGAGGAGATGGCGGAGCACTGGTTTGGAGGCAGATTTCCTTGCATACAAAGCTATTAAGAACAGAACTAACAATCTAATGAATGAAGCGCGCAAAGTGTTTTTCAAAGATTTTGTAGAAGAAAACAGCACTGATCAGAGGAAACTGTTCTCAGCCACTAACAGACTGCTTGGGAGAGAGAAAGTGGTGGAGTATCCTCAGTTTGATGACAATATTGCTCTTGCTAACAAATTTAGTGACTTCTTTGTTCAAAAGATTGACACCATACAGACCTAACTTGACAACATGGTTTCGACCCCTCCTCTCTGCATTGTCAACGAGCGCGTTCGTGATGTACCCTCTATGGAGAAGTTCAGTATACTAAAAAATACTTAATAGCAAGGACCACCGTTGCAAAATAGAAGAGCCGGATCCTGTAATAGATCTAACCAGCTATAAAATTGTAAACTAGAAAACGGTAAAAAACAAGCAAGGCTGATTACACGGCTAGGAATATATATTTAAACCAATATTTCGAGAGGCACAGCCTTCCTTCATCAGGGTGTTACATATTATTACGCTTTATAGATGACATTTTTTTGATATGGACACACTCAGTAGACGATCTCAACACCTTCACCACATATCTCAACAACATTCACCCTACAATTAAATTTACTTCCAATTATTCTTTCTCATCCATACCCTTTCTGGACGTCAACGTGTCACTGAACAACGGTAAAATCACTACTGATCTTTACACTAAGGCTACTGACAAGCATCTCTACTTGTTACAATCCTCTTGCCATCCCAGACACAGCAAAAGAGCTATTCCATTCAGTTTAGCTCTCAGACTTCGACGCATCTGCTCTTCTGACGAAACTTTCGCACTCCGTCTTAACGAACTCAAGTCTTATCTCAACAAACGTGGGTACAATCTCTCTTTCCTCAACAACGAAATACAACGCGTTTACAACATTTCACGTACCGAAGCACTTGCCCCCAAACAACGCAATTCCGATACTAACCAGCCTACACGTGTACCCCTTGTCATAACATACAATCCAGCTATTCGCTCCGTATCATCTATTATTCACAAACACTACAACATTTTATCTTCATCTCCCCGCTGCGTTGACGTTTTCAAGGCTGCCCCTCTTGTTGCTTTCCGACGTTCTAACAATCTTAACGATCTATTGGTCAGTGCTAAACTACGTAAACCTGCTCAAAATAATCAACCCCTTGGTGCCTTTCGCTGTGGCCACAACTGTTTAACATGCAACTACATAACTGATGGACTTACAACCTATACTTTTCATTCCACCGGCGAAACTAGATTTATCAAACATCACATTGACTGTAATTCCAAAAATGTCATATACATGGTACAATGCAATCACTGTCACAAACAATACATAGGCGAAACTAAACGACGACTAAAGGACCGTTTCAACGAACATCGTAGAACAGTCGACAAACAAACCAACAGCTCTAAACCCACTGCAGTATCAGAACATTTTCTCTCTAACGGTCACAGCGCTTCTGACATGCAACTAATTCCACTAGAACTGTCCAAATCTAATCGTGACGGTGTACGAAGAGCCAGAGAAGCATATCTAATTGATAGAGGTCAAACTCTTGAACCGTTAGGTATCAACAGAAAAGAAGAAATATAATACCTATCTTTTTGTTTTCATGTTACGTTTTTTTCAAATTTTCAAACTGTAACGTTTTTTTATTTTACGTTGTATTGTTTACCTTTATTATAATATCATGTTACATGTACAACTTTTTTTAAAACTGTAACGTCGTTTCATCTTAGGGTCATAATATGTGACACCCTGATGAAGGAAGGCTGTGCCTCCCGAAATATTGGTTTAAATATATATTCCTAGCCGTGTAATCAGCCTTGCTTGTTTTTTACCGTTTTCAGTATACTAAGCCAGTCTGATGTCCGGAAACTTATTGAGACCACACCCAAAAAATGTTGTTTACTAGATCCTATACCAACAACACTTGTTATCAGCTGCATCGATGTTTTGTTACCAGTAATAACTAAGATTATAAACTTATCACTACACAGGGGCACCCAACGAGCCAAATCAACCAAAAGATGTAGAAAGGCATTTTTAAGTACCTTGTGGTGTTTGAAGTTTGTTTGAAGTGATGTTTTCATAAGCTAGAAAAAGTTCATCTGTTCGGATTCCCTAGCTAAGAGTTTACTTGCCCGAAAATGTAAGGGAACAAAATCTTTCTTTGAGAAAATGCAAGCTGAAATGAACTTTCTACGACCTTTCTAGGGAACTATTTTCTTTCCGAAAATGCTAGCTGACGTTTTTGACTGCCATAAACAGCAATTACGACCTTTCCGAAAACCTCAGGGGCTATGATTTCCCAATTGCGAATCTTTTAGGTCACGTTTTAGTTACGAAAATCCGAGTGCACTCTTTAATCGACGCCGAAAACCCAAGGCGAATTACCCTCCACCGAACAGATATCGACCGAAACTTGTCGTTGGGTGCCCCTGACTACAGTCAGGTGAATTTGCTGTTCAATGGAAATGTACGCTAGTCCTTCCGTTACTTAAGAAACTTGGACTTGAATTATTGCTGAAGAACTATCGTCCTGTAAGTAATTTGCAGTATATTTCTAAGCTAACAGAGAAGGCTGTTTTCCAACGAACGCATAGTCACACGACTATTAACTCATTATATCCCGAACTCCAGTCATCGTACCGCCAACACCACAGTACGGAAACAGCCTTGCGAAAGTGTTGAATGATGTTCTTCTGAACATGAACTCTCAGCAAGTTACACTTATGGTGTTGCTTGATCTCAGCGCGGCTTTTGACACTGTCAATCATGACATTTTGTTGAAGAGACTTGACAAGGACATTGGAATGCGCGGCATTACGCTCGACTGGTTTCGTTCATATCTCTCTAATCGATGCCAACAAGTCTGTATTGATGGATCTCTGTCAAATCAACGCTATCTTAACCGTGGTGTACCTCAGGGGTCCTGTTTAGGTCCTCTACTATTTGTTATGTACACTTCTACGCTGTTCGAGGTCATCGAACGTCATTTCCCCGAGGCTCATTGTTACGCGGATGATACCCAGCTATACGTGAGTTTCAAGCCCGATGATGCTAACGCCCAGGATGGGGCCATTCGCGCAATGGAGGATTGCATTAAAGATATAAGGAACTGAGTTATTGAGGGACGCCTGTTACTCAATGGTGAGAAAACTGAATTTCTAGTTATTGGAACTCGCCAGCAGTTAAATAAATTAAATCCATCAGTACTTCATGTAGGTGATCATTCGATTAATCCTTCGGTTAACGTAAGGAATTTGGGAACGATATTTGACAATTCAGTTAGTATGGATACTCATATAAATCAAGTTTGTAAGACCGCTTTTTACCATATTCATAACATTCGTAGAATTTCTAAATACCTTTCACAGCAATCCCTTATAACATTAGTTCATGCTTTCGTTACGTCCAGACTCGATTATTGTAATAGCTTACTTTATGGCCTTCCCAAATATCAAGTAAACAAACTTCAACGAGTACAGAATGCTGCAGCCAGGTTAATAACGAACACCAGAAAGTATGATCATATCACACCAGTTTTATATAATCTTCACTGGCTACCTGTGTTTTACCGCATCTATTTTAAAATTTTAATTATTACATTTAAGGCTATATATAATATGTCACCTAGCTATATTAGTAACTTAGTGGCTATTAAGTCGTGTTCTGCTTATTCCCTTAGATCAAATTCTTCATTATTTTTGGACCGTCCCAAGGGGCGTATGCTATCTACTTTAGGAGCTCGTTCTTTTTATGCCGCTGCCCCCACACTGTGGAACAGCCTTCCAGCAAATATTAGGGAATAACGTCACTCGGCATTTTTAAGAAGAAACTTAAGACATATCTTTTTAATTTAGCTTACAACAGGTGATTCTTAATGGCATATTAGCAGATTTTAGAGTTTTATATTCTTATATAAATATATACATATTACATGGACTCGTGGGACAAGTTTTCCGAAACAAGCCTTCCAGCCAAAGAACTCTTCTTCAGCAAGTTGGCCGGCGAACACATCTCAGACGAAGACTTCGCACACGCAAACAAAGTCTGGGAAACGTTCGGGTGCAAAATCCTCGGGGACTACCACGACCATTATGTGAAAACCGACGTTGCGCTTTTGGCTGACGTTTCCGAAAACTTCCGAGACATTTGCCAGAAGCAGTACGGCCTGGAACCCGCACACTATTACACCTCTCCTGGCCTGTCATGGGACGCTTTCCTGAAAAAGGCGGGGATCGAGCTGGAGCTCCTTACCGACATTGACATGCACCTCTTCGTGGAACGGGGGATGCGCGGAGGCATCTCAATGATCAGCAAAAGGCAGGCCAAAGCCAACAACCCTCTGATGCCGGACTTCGACGAAAGCAAACCAACCACCTTCATCATGGATCTCGACGCCAACAACCTGTACGGCTGGACCATGAGCGGGACACTTCCCGTGTGGAAGTTGGCATCCGTCAGAGGACGAAATCCTTGAAATAAAACAAAACGGCAAAAAAGGCTTCATCTTTGAAGTCGACCTTGAGTGCCCCGAAGAGCTCCACCAAGAGCACAACAGTTATCCCCTTGCACCTGAGAAAAAGGTCGTGAAAAAAGAATGGCTGTCCCCTATCAGAAGAAGCTGATGAACGTCCTCCATCTCAGCCCACCAGACTGCAAAAAGCTATTGCTGACGTTGCAGGACAAAAAGAACTATGTGGTGCACTTCCGCAACCTGCAGTTTGGAGCAGGGCATGAGGCTGAAGAAAGTCCACAGAGTGTTGGAGTTCGAACAAAAACGTTGGATGGAGCCTTACATCAGGATGAACACCGAGTTCAGAAAGAAGGCCAAAAGCACGTTCGAAAAAGACTTCTACAAGCTGATGAACAACTCTGTCTTCGGGAAAACCATGGAAACCTTGCGCAACCGCACAGATGTGAAACTTGTGCGCAGCCACGAGACAACCAAGCTCAGGAAACTGATTGCAAACCCCCTTTACTCAAGGCACGAGTTCTTTGCAATCGATCTTGCAGGAATAATCATGCGCAAAAGCGAGCTGTGCCTCAACAAACCTGTTTACACGGGGATGACAATCCTGGAAAACAGCAAGTTGTTGATGTACGACTTCTTCTACAACGTCTTGAAAAAGCAATATGGGCAGAAATGCGAGCTTCTATACACCAACACGGACAGCTTCCTGCTCGAAATCGAAACAGACGACATTTACAAAGACATGGGGCCCGAAGGCTGTCTTGGCCAGAATTTCTTTGACACAAGCAATTACCCGAAAGACCACCCATTATTTTCAGAAGACAACAAATAGGTTCTGGGCAAAATGAAAGACGAATGCGCTGGAACCCCAATCGCCGAGTGTGTCTGTTTGCGGCCAAACATGTACTCAATCATCAGGGCGGACGAAAAAAACATCAAAAAAGCCAAAGGTGTGAAAAAGAACGTGGTCAAAAAGCAAATCCTGCCTGAGCAGTACAAAGAAACGCTCTTCGGCAAGAAGCAGCTGACACATGGAATGAACATCCTTCGGAGCGAAGGGCACCACATCTTCGCCAAGAACATAAACAAGACTTCGCTATCAGCGTTTGATTCAAAAAGATGGATAGCAGAAGATGGGGTCAATACAAATGCCTTCGGGTACAATCCCCTGCCGACTGATGCAGAAATGGATGACATTATGGACCTGTTAGATGAGGCCTTCGGGGGGTAGCTCCGTGTTTGGGGGACAACCAACAACTCTTCGCGCACGAAACTGCGTTTGGGTCCGTCGTGCAAATAGTACAAAAACAGGCGTGTCAGGTTTCATGACAGTTTTTTTTAATCTTGAGGACTTTCAAAGACCAAACAGGATCTGTGGCTCCTTTTGTGCCGCCCTCCAACTCGCCAGGTTGGTAAAGATAGCGGACATTGACAAGAGGGGGGAGCTGTTTTTCGCGCTCCCCCACAGGTCTTTGATATGTGGTTGAAGGCTTAGAAACAACCACATTTTCTTTGACAGCAACCGCTGGCCTCTTTCCGGTCAGGCTTGTTTCCTCATTGTTCAAAGCTAAAACAACTTCTGGAAGCCGTTTCACCCACGCGACAGACCGCTGACCTTCCGGAAGCCTCATTTCAATGGCATACTGGTGGCCAAACAGGCGCTCAGCCAGGGTGCGGTTGAACCGCTCGACAATGGCCTGATCGCGGTAAATTTCGGAGTGCCTGCGCCGGACATACGTTTTGTGGTTTTCCATCTCTTTCGTGACAGCAGCCATAAATTCGCGCCCGGGGTCAACCTGCAGCATTTGCGGCCATTTCAGAGGCGAGCGTTTGTAAATTTTGCGCAACGCCTCGGCGACCTCATCAGATTTTTTCCGAGGTCAAAGGTTCAGCCTCTTTGTAGCGGCTGGCCACATCGAAAACTGTGAGAGCGTACTTGTAAACTTTGCGCCCGCGGGGAAGTTTGTCATGCGGCACAAAAAGAAGGTCAGCTTGGTGCAGCTTGTTGGGCGTAAAAACATCGAACTTCGGCCAAGGAATGCACCGCGGCGCGAGGAGGTAAATCTGCTAAATTGACTGCCTGATTAGCCACTGTTTTTCGGTGTCTTCAGGTACCTTGGCAGCTTCAGAAAGCTTTTTGATCGCGGCCAGGCCTTTCCAATAACCTCCGGGGCTGTAATAGACCTTTGCGAGTTTGGCATCCATATTACACTTGTCTCAGACATATGTTCAAAGGAAACGAAAAGCAGCATAGCCCAAAGCGAGAGTCCCAGCGCCTAAAAAAACCAGCTCGCCTTTTTTCTGCTGCTCGCTCGGCTGGTAGAAATCAGAGAACTTGGGCTTTTTAAGTGGAGCCAGAAGTTTGTCAGGGTGTGCCTGGTTATAGAGTTTGAAAGCATAGTCAGTGTTGGTGAAGTTTTGCTTGGCCTGCATTTTGATTTGCCCGTTTGTCTGGATCCAGTCAAGGGGCTGAGTGCGCTCGCGACTGTATTTTGCGTAAGCCGCTTGATAATCCTCGAGGGCCTTGTCGTGGCGCTTTTTTTCGTCAAGCGCGGCGTCGTCGCCGCCGCCAAGCTCCTTCGCGAGATAATTGCCACCGATGAAAGTTGTCGCATTTAAGACCTCGCCACCAACCATAATCGCAATCGTTGCCATGTTGTATATGTCAGAGCCTATTTTTTAAACCCGTTGATCAAACGTTGGCTCGAAGGATTTTTTGGGTCTCGAGGTAGTCCAATGCCAATGAGCCCAAAAAGTCGATTAAGACCCACCGACCGTAACTCATTAAGCTGGAGCTTGGATCAGATATGAATTTCTCCTTCAAAGCCTTTTTTATGAGCCAACCGATAAAGGTGTCAAGGCCTATCCTTGTTGCTGAGCGTAGGCCCATGTACACGTACTTGTTGTCAGATGACTTGTTGTCAGACGACATTGTGAATATATATATATATATATATATATATATATATATATATATATATATATATATATATAAACTTTAAATCGCCGCTCTCGCCAACTAATTTTCCGTATCCGTCTGGTTGTCTTTTCCATCATATTCTCCATCACTTTCTTCATCATCTTCTTCATCATTTTCTGTTTTACCCTCCCACACAATTTTGGGGCAGCGGATATCAAGAATTTTGCAAACGTTTGTTTCAAACGCCAGTTATATGTGAAAAAGACACCAAGAATCTTTATAGGTTTATTGACTATTTCAATGCTAAGCGATTCCTCGCAATTATGACAACTGCCTAGCCAATACGCTTCGGTTTTTTCATCGTTTAATTTTAAACCCGAGCATTCACCGAAAAGTCTCAACGTGTTAAACAAATTATCTAATGAAGCTTTATCGAGCAAAAAGGTAGTGAGGTCATCAGCAAAGGCTGCTAATTTAATTTCTCTGTTATCTATACGAATACCTGTGTCTGGGTCAGTGCGGATTGTAATTAGCAGAATTTCGAGAGCCACAATAAACAAATAAGGTGACAGGGGATCACCTTGCCTTACACCTCTTTGAATCTCAAATAAAGGGGTGGAGAAACCATTATTAGTCACACAGCTCGAGATGTTGGTGTAGAAGACAGAAACCCAGTTGATAAAGGATTGGCCAAAGTTAAAGGATTTTAAAGCCCTTAATAAGAAATCCCAGCTTATGGAATCTAACGCCTTTTCAAAGTCAAACGCAACTAACAGTCCAGGGAGTTGTTTGATTCTCGTGAATTTCATGATATCATCAATGGTTCTTACGGCGTCGAAAATAGTTCTACCTTTAACGTACGCGTATTGATCTGCACTAATAATATGAGGGAGGACTTTGATTAGCCTTAAGGCTAGGGCTTTGGAGGCGATTTTTGTATCCACGTTTAGTAACGAGATTGGCCGCCAATTCGTGATTGCTCTTCTATCTCGGTTTTTCTTTTCAACCAGTCTAATCACAGCTTGCTTTTGGGAGTTTGATAGTTCTCCGTATACAAATGAATAATTAAATGAGTCAGTTAGAAGTTGGCCAAGAAGAGGCCAAAATTCCTTATAAAATTCAGGGATAAGGCCGTCATTTCCGGGTGATTTTCCGTTAGGAAAGTTCTTCAACGCATTATAACATTCCTCCTTGGATAGACTGCCTTCACAAAGGGCTTTTTGATCATCGGTTAAAACCGGTATATGGTCGACGTTATCCAGGAAACTAGAAAAAACATCTTCCGACGCAGTAGATGTTTGTTTAGTATACAGAGATTTATAATAATTTTCAAGTTCTTTTAAAATAACGCTTTCCAAAATATTTTGTGTTTTTCCAAAATAGCATTTTCCGCAAGAAATGGGCTCATTATGGGTAAATTCTAACGGGATTCCGCAAAAAAACGCCTTTTTCTTGAATTCTCTTACAATCGAGACATCATAGTCGTAATATTTAGCGAAATAACACGGAAGCAATGAGTTTTTGAGATCACAAGTTTATTGCAAAACTTACGGATACATAAATTGCTCCTATATTAAAACGCAAAAATATGAAGTACTTTGCGGACTGTTAAGTTTTCTGGAATTTTATAAACAAAAAGGATGCCATTTTCACAGCCCTTACAAAAAATTTCAGTATATGTATACATATTTGTCGGATGGCAGACATATAAACACCTAAATCTTCGATTTTATTCGAAATATTCATCAATGCACAGAAAAACCAATGTTTCAGAGGCATGTGAGCCACTGTTACAACAAAAACAGATCAAAAGGAGATTACACCACTTAACTCAGACACTATCTGGACACTGCATTTCAAAATTAGAACCCATGCTGCAGAAATTCTGCAGCCTCCAATGACCCATGCTGCAGAAATTCTGCAGCTGCCAATGACCCATGCTGCAGAAATTCTGCAGCCTCCAATGACCCATGCTGCAGAAATTCTGCGGCCTCCAATGACCCATGCTGCAGAAATTCTGCGGCCTCCAATGACCCATGCTGCAGAAATTCTGCGGCCTCTAATGACCCATGCTGCAGAAATTCTGCGGCCTCCAATGACCCATGCTGCAGAAATTCTGCGGCCTCAAATGACCCATGCTGCAGAAATTCTGCGGCCTCCAATGACCCATGCTGCAGAAATTCTGCGGCCTCCAATGACCCATGCTGCAGAAATTCTGCGGCCTCAAATGACCCATGCTGCAGAAATTCTGCAGCCTCAAATGACCCATGCTGCAGAAATTCTGCGGCCTCTAATGACCCATGCTGCAGAAATTCTGCGGCCTCTCATGACCAATGCTAAAGAAATTGCAATGTGTACTTAACTCCTAACGGTCGTAAGATTTTCAGGAACATAAAAATATGATGCTCTACCATTTTCAAGGTTCTAAGGTCAAATTGACAAAACTGTGAACAACAGAAACATTAATAATTTATGAAATGTGCATTGTTTCATGAGGGGAAACCAATCAGGTGCAAGATAATAAACTAAAAGCCACAACAGCCATTATCCTTGTTTTCTATTTTCTTGTGGTTTAATATTGCATGTGATTGTTCACAACACAGCATTCCAAACATACAGTATTTTGGTATTCATGTTTTTTGTCAGTTTCACATAATAACCTTTGAAGAAGGCAAAGGAGCAACACTTTCATTGAGGACTCCAGCAGGGTAATTCCAAAGTAATGCATATCATAATGAATACATGTATTTCTCCAGGCTCTATTCTTGCATGTTTTTCTGTTTGGCTCTTCACACTGTTGGCCTCTTTTTCTGCATCTTTGACTGGAGGAATAACCAAGGCAGTCACCAACTTTTCAGGATCCCTTTTTGTACAGGCCTACAAAGCAAAATTGAATGCTAAACATCACCAACAAAATTTGAACTCATTGAACTACAGTGGATACCGCTTATTGGAGTATACATGTGGTTCATGTAGGGAAGAGGGTCTGGACTAATAAGAAAGTCGTATGAACCCATGATCCTATTTTAAAACAATAAGTGCTTAAAAAGCTTGTGTGTCTACTGCCATAATCTTATCTTTTATTTTCTGGGTGAAAAGAAATATATGGTTGGACATTGGAATAATATTGTAATATCACTTTGAACCAAGTGTGAGCACAGGTACATGTAGCTATGTATAAAATTGAGGATTGTCAAAAACGCCCGGCAACCGGTGATACTTTGACAGTTGCCCACTACAATTCTTTGGTAGAAACAAAAGTGAGGGGAAAAATAGGGCATTTTTAACTTTCAAAACCAAGAATTGAGTGCTTCGCAATTTGGAATTGTGTATAAGAAAAGAAAACATGACAAAAAAAAAAGCATCCAAATTATTGTTGCAAAATGATTACATGTTGTTTATCTTTGTTCCCTGTGCACTTGCTTGAGATTGATGTACAGTGTAGATAAAAATGTTATTGCTGAGGAAGTTAGTAAAGAAACTTTATTATTACTTGATGTCAAAAGAATGATTTTAAACAAACACTTTATAACCTGGTTATGCGGCTTCTATGCTTAGTCTCAGAGCCGGTCTGCACCATATGCTTATTTGGATTATTTGTTTTCGCTGATTCTATGATTTAGGCTCAAACTGAATATTTCATATAAACTAGATTGGAAAAGAACATTGAACTGGCTCTTTGAGTCATTTGCCCTTACAATCCACCATAATTCATTTCAGAGTGATAGAGTCCTGAGTAACTTAATACAAATGGCAAACTTTTAATGCAATCTAGCCATATGAGGTGGCAATGTATTTATAAATCCCTCTTGAAATTGGTTCTTTTGTGATGTATTGGCATGATGTGCACATGGCTGAAATTTGATTTTTTGGGTGTCCTGCGACAGCTATTGTTACGTAAGGATTTACAACCCAATGACTAAGTGGCGTCGCCTCTTCAAGGCAGTAGCCACAAAAATGAAATGAGGGCCTACAAATAGATTGTAATGGGTCACATTTAACTTTGCTACTTTCATGCTCCTAGACAGGAAGTCAAAGTTTGCCATACAATGAAGAGTAGAGAAGAAAGACAGCATTTTTTCAATTCTTTTGTGTTACTGAATGCTAGATGGTTGGTATAATTATTTAGTCATCTTCACTGAATTTTAATTCAATCCATTCTATTTTATATAAAACTAATGCCTGTAAATACATGTAAATCAATGCAAGCTTTTGACATCATTTTTTTGTATTCTAATTTATTGCATGTAACTGACACGTGCAGTGAGTCTAAATCTTTGCACATGCCCTTGATCATGCAATGTTTGATTGTGAATATATGAATATCATATATTTGAACTGCGGATTAAAGAATTAACATGTGAGTTATCATCACAATTCTACTCAGGCAATAGTGAAAATGAAGCTTGACAGAAATTCAGGCTTGTATGCGAGTTGAAACCATGACCTCTGCAATACCAGTGCAGTACTCTACCAACTGAGCTAACAAGCTAACTGGGAGCAGGGTTGTTAGCTCAGTTGGTAGAGCACTGCGCAAGTATCGCAGAGGTCAAGGGTTCAACTACCCTGGGTGCCAGAGGTTATTTTCTTTTTGTTTCCGTATAAGCCTGAATTTCTTCAGGCTATATTTTCACTACTGCCTAAGTAGCGTTTTTAACTTCAATGATCACTCACATCTTCAGTGTATTTATTAATTACAAAAAGGTCAATCAGTGGAATGCCCATCAAACCTTTCGTCGACATAGATTTGAAACTACTAAGAGATTGCAGTCCTCAATCAATGACTGATAAAGGAAATCCTGACAAAATAAATGTACTAGTCTAGATGAACATCCACTTGGATAACAGTAGCCAAATTCTAATAACACATCAGATAAGCTGAATTCCTTGAACTCCCTTTCCAACTGATTAGCAATTGGAATGAGACAGGAATTATGCAAAAATTAGGTGTTCTGCCATCGAGCACGAGCAAGATAAAACTCCATACTTTTGCCTGCTTATATTTAAATATTTGCTGCCTTTTTTAGTCTCGTGTATTCACAGAAACATAATTTTAAATGTTTCGAATTGGATTGAGACAATTGGAATGAGACAGGAATTATGCAAAAATTAGGTGTTCTGCCATCGAGCACGAGCAAGATAAAACTCCATACTTTTGCCTGCTTATATTTAAATATTTTCTGCCTTTTTTAGTCTCGTGTATTCACAGAAACATAATTTTAAATGTTTCGCCAACGCGATTGTAGAAACAAAGCTTTTATGGGACGTTAGAAAAGCTTCGTAATGATGCGGCCTTTAACCATGCTGTCAAGTCACACAAATGGGGCGCTCATTTCAAGTCGTTACATGTATGTTTGGAGTACAGGGTTTGAAACGAACAAAGTCACACACCTCAAAAACGAAACTATGCCTATTAGGAACCTTACGGGTACTCACCAATGCAAATACTCCCAATACTACTCCTTCGAACTTGACCGGTCCTCTTGCTCACTGGATCAGTTCCCTAAAGGGAACACGCATCTGTTGATTGACATCGAGATAATCTTTTACCACGATCGGAGTAACTGCAGAATATCTGGTAACTGGACCTAACTGGACCGGTAACTTGATAACTGGACCTCGATTCCCCAATCAACAACGTATTCGTAGTTCTGTTTAGAAACTTGTGGCAAATTATACTCTACAGTCGATATGTCCGCGCCGAAAGATGAAATGAAATGTCTCACCAAGAGCGCGTCCGTATCTGGCGGAGCTTTGATGACAGTTGACACTTCTATAGGCGGTTAGCTTCAAAGATGAAAAGGCGCCAACTGCACTTCCGAACCAACGCGGCTTCTCTGAGATTGGCTGCCATTTCAAAGTGTGAAATTTTTTGTTCGTTACGCAGTTTCAAAAACATGAAGCTTATGAAAGAGCCACAGTCAACTCAACAGGGCTTTGTTGTGGCCTCCGACATATTTCTCCAACCAAGGCATACAGTTTCAACAGGACAAGATTTTTATCCGTAAACTGCTTTGTGGCAGGCGTCATTTTTGTTTCCACAGAAAGCAGAAAAGCTGGGAACGAGGTAACAGTTTAACCGCGTGACCGAGTCTGCGTGACCACGCTTGACATGGCGGCTCTGAGCAAAAGGTGATAGGAAAGTCCTCTGATTCTGCTGGAAATGAAACATCATTTATCTACAAAAAACTATTTTTTGAAATGTTCCCGAACTTTATTTCGTATCTACAAGCGCTTTGTTCGCCTTCAAGCTGTTGGGAGCTTCATTATTTGCAGTTTTGCTGGATCGCTGCCTACATCGTGGCATCGATGGAGGAAACGTCGAGGAAACGACAATTCAAGGATAATGGTTGCCCTCGTATTTGAATCAATGGAACTCAACACAACATCAAAAAGGTGAACGTGAATAACATCGATGCAGTTAACGTTTAGGTCAGCATTATGAATCAACGTCATTGTGCTCTCGTGACAACGGTTGAATCAGTGGAAAAGAGCTTCAGCCCTTTTTCTTCCCAATTAACTCAAGCGACCTCTTGGAGCTAATGGAGAGAGATCCAACCTACTCCAAAAGTGAGTGTCATATGACTAATGCTATAATAAGAATAAATTAAGAGTACCTCACAAATTTATGTGTCTAGGTAAGCTGATAGCCATTCATTTGGCACCAAGCTAAGGCCTTGTAGTAGCGTGCATTTATTAGCAGCTATTTGTGAGATATCCTTGTCACTCCAAGCCACATCCCACAAGCTTCACAGTTTTAGTAGTTCCAATGTGAAGTGAAGTGCTGCCCTGTAGAGTCACCTTTGCCTATATCTAGTCAAGGCTGTGCTCTGGTGGCGCCCTAAGGCAACTAGCTAATGTTTGGGTGAACTCTGATGACTGCTAAAAATTATTTGTTGCCCAGCCTTACTCCTGTAAGTCCAGTGTGCAACACAACAGGCCAAAGTTCTTCTAACACACTGGCATTGGTTTATTGTGTTAATGAAGTATGGCAGAAAAAAAAAATTTGTTCTACAAACATTTGCACATTTGATAAGATTCATAGCTGTTGGAAAAATTTGTTGAAGTTTCGATGATTTTAGAACATATAGCACAATCTTCTCTTGCACGTTTATACAAACTGTGCAAGTCGCACAAATCCACGCAGGCTGGCATCTCTTCGCATTGATCTTGCCATAAACTTTGTTATGCAAATTTAGTTTGAAGTTTGTTACAATTTGAATTTATTCACTTTGCGTTTGCTATGTTTACAAAAATGTAAACAAGGCCATCATATATCCATCCAATATCATAATAGCATGATCAGAATTACTGAAAGTACCAGTATTCATCAGTGCAGAACCTCTTGCTGGGCAGGTTACATGTATAATAAATTCTGTTTGGTCGCCTTGCTCAAGTATTTACTTGCTTCATTCGTCTCGACCGTTGAAGCAGTTCGCCTTCACATGGTCCATTCACCTTGTTGGGCAAGTAATAATTTAGTTTGTTTGCCTTGGTGTGTAATTTACTCGATTCATTAGCTTTGTTGGGCAAATAATAATTCAATTTGTTTGCCTTGGTGGCAATTTACTAGATTCATTTGTCTCATCACCCAGGGAGACTTTGTACATATTAGGGGCCTGGGAACTGCTAACAAACAATGACACAGCAAAATGGATAACTTCAAGATCGAGATTCAGGACAGGATTAGAAAGCTATCCTGTGCAGGCAGCAATTAAGATTGCTTGCATAATTAATTATGGGTCAAGGGCATCAGCCAAGTCAATGTCATGTCCAGGTTACATCACAGCAAAACAATGGACCCTTAACCCAAACAATCAAGTTACACAATATAGAACTGACACAATAGAATGCCATAGAATTAACTTGCCATGTTAAGAAATGTTGTATCCACATATCCACATCTCCACCCAGGATGCAAGACTACACTGTAACTTTTCAGCTTACTAGCCCTGTGGCTAAGTGACAGGTTTGATTCACTAGCCAGACTTGTTTACCAGAAATTAATCCTGTCAAGCAGCTTCAGTTAGGTTTTTTTTTTTTCAACAACAGTACTGATGTGCAACTTATTAGAACTAGGTATGTTTTACATTCATAAATTAAATTCTTTAAAATACCTTAAAGAGACACTATGGTTACAAATTTAACATAGCTACAGTGTATGGACCAAACTAACTTTTGAATTGGATGTTAGCATGTTTCTTTACCCCAGTTAAGTCCAAAATTCTTACATCAGGCACACAACAGTCTCTAAACACAGCAGTTTAAATACAAAAAACAATACATGTACTGTTACAAATGTAAAATGTTATCTGGGTTTTAAGGGGCTTCAAATAAAATAACTCACTAGAACAGAGACACATTACTGGCATGCAACGTTTTGCAGACATTTTATTGGAACTGTGCAATTTCATGTGCCAAATTAAAAAAGAAAAACTACAATTTTTCTACTTGTCAGTGGTTGCTAAGCTTAGCATCTGCATTTGTGTTGTTTGCCTATTTTTGAGCTGTACTGTAAGTGTTTCTACAGTGGAGACACCAAGTGTTAACATGAAGTCACACAAGATCCTGTTAAGACAAGAATTACCTCTTTCATGGCAGGCTGTTTGGACAGGGAAAATGAGGCAAATCTCAATGACCAGCAGTAAATTAGGGAAATGTAAATTGTTTGTTCACTTGCACAACTCAATTTCCCTTTGTGATACATTTGAAAACAATTGTCATTTGGTTTCCCTCTGGTCCTCTAGTGCTTGGAGGTTTTTACTAGTCTGTGGCTAGTTTGCTACCATTAGTCTCTAGCCCTGTCCACCACTCTCCTTTCATCTATGAAAGTAGAATTAATACCATGTACTCCTGACAACAGAGCATCCCCAAGTAATTTTTGAATTGTATCCTACACTTACATCAGCTTTTCCACTTAGTAATGCTCCCCACTCCTCACCTCTGCCTCTGAAAACAACTTGGAAAGAAATACATACTCAAGGGGCTTAATTATGGGATTTTCATTAATATTTCAGATATACACTGGATAGTATAGAAACCCCAGAGAAAGCAAGCACCATTCAAGATGATAGATGATTTTCTTGCAACTCTGGAAGTTGGCAGCTTTGTGGCCTTGAATTTTGACAATTATGACAAGGAACCAGTCATTGGCAAAGTCCTTTCAATGGAGGAGAACCACTTCCAAGTGAATTATTGGAAGGGAACATACTTAGGCAAGTGATCTCCTCAGCATCTTCCACAAAGAAAAGCAGAGCCTCAGCCATGGATGGAAAGGCTTCCTAAAACATGCAGTGTGTAGTTCTTTGGATCCCAGTAAAACTAAGTTGAACTTTTTTCAAATAATTTTATGTAACCCAGGGTAATTTACAAACAAAACATTGTCATTGACTGAGGACTGTAAGACAAAGGAGTGGAACTGGTAATTTTGTAAAATTAATGTTCTTTTAAAAAAATATTAATAATTAATAATTTGAACTTGTGTGGGAAGGAATCTTAGATGATATTAATTATATGTCTTCAAGTCATCCAAGAATTTGTGCATTTTTGATAACAGAAAGTAAGGTGTGGGACACCAAACATTTCTGAAAATTTCTGATCATTTAGGTCTTCAGAATTTCTGCAGCATCTGATCATTGAGGGTGCTGCAGAATTTCTGTGGCATCTGGTCATTTAGGGATGCAGAATTTCTGTGGCATCTGGTCATTTAGGGGCTGCAGAATTTCTGCAGTATCTGGTCATTTAGGGGCTGCAGAATTTCTGCGGCATCTGGGCATTTAGGGGGTGCAGAATTTCTGCGGCATCTGGTCATTTAGGGGGGTGCAGAATTTCTGCGGCATCTGGTCATTTAGAGGATGCAGAATTTCTGCGGCACCTGGTCATTTAAGGGGTGCAGAATTTCTGCGGCATCTGGTCATTTTAATGGGGGTGCAGAATTTCTGCGGCATCTGGTCATTTTAATGGGGGGTGCAGAATTTCTGTGGCATCTGGTCATTTTAATAGGGGGTGCAGAATTTCTGCGGCATCTCATCATTTAGGGAGCTGCAGAATTTCTGCGGCATCTGATCATTTAGGGGGTGCAGAATTTCTGCAGCATCTGGTCATTTAGAGGATGCAGAATTTCTGCGGCATCTGGTCATTTAAGGGGTGCAGAATTTCTGCAGCATCTGGTCATTTTAATAAGGGGTGCAGAATTTCTGCGGCATCTGGTCATTTTAATGGGGGGTGCAGAATTTCTGCGGCATCTGGTCATTTTAATAGGGGGTGCAGAATTTCTGCGGCATCTCATCATTTAGGGAGCTGCAGAATTTCTGCAGCATCTGATCATTTAGGGGGTGCAGAATTTCTGCGGCATCGACATCCACCTATCATCCTATGGTCCACAGATTTTTTGTAGGATTCAACCCAAATGATTATCATGACAGCGATGACATTCGATTTTCTCGGACATGCTCCACATTGCAGAAATAAATAAGTCCTTTTAGTTGATCCTTAAGAAACGTCCGTGAAAACACACTAATTTCAACGTTTTTTAAAAATCTGCCGACAAAAACCATAGATTTATCTTAAAAAAAGCTATTTTGGAAAAACACAAAATATTTTGGAAAGCGTTAAATGCGTTGTGAATCTAGAATAACCTTGCCCTGATTGTCGAGTACTCTACGAATAGATGTCTTGCGGGATGAATTTTTTTCTAGATTAAGAAAGAACTTAGTGTTCTTTTCACCGTTTTCATACCAATTCCATTTAGATCTTAAAATTTTACCTTGTACGATATAGTCATAGAGACTTTCATATTCATTTTTGGCATTTTCTAGCTGCGAAATATTTTCAGCAGAGGGGGCCAAATTGCATTTTTCCTCACATTGTTTCAGTTTGTCTTCCGCCTCTGATAACTGAGCTCTGCGTTCTTGGGCCTTCTCTTTTCTATATTTTATTGTCACTTACCTGATTCGGTATTTGACCAGATCCCACAAAAGTCGCTTATCAAGAATATCCGTAAACTCGGCTAACCACTCCGCGTATTTAGAATTAATAAGTTGAGTATAAGTCTCGTCCTCAAGAAGACTGGAGTTGAATTTCCAGTATGAAGGTCCGAAGGGAAGGTCTTTAAGGCTGTTCACACTAAGCGAGATTGCGGAGTGATCAGATTTAATGGCTATAGTGATTTGGACGTTTTCTATATCATCCTGCATATCATTGGATATCAACCAGTAATCAATGCGCCGCTGGAGGGTCTTTTTTGCCTCCAAGTGAACTGTTTTTTATTAGGATTACGTATCCTACAAATGTCAATAAGGTTGAATGCTGACATTAGATCTTCGATTAACTGAACCGTTTTTTTGGTTTCAATTTTGCCGCCAGAGTTATCAAGGTCGGCATCTCGATGGACATTGAAATCGACCCCGATAATGATATGAGACTGGGGGTCAAAATCTAACTCGTCTAAAATGGTTGTTATTTTCTCATAGAATGTCCATTGTTCATTTTGCTTAGTTGGTGCGTACAAATTTAAAAGAACATATGGAGACTCCTGAATCAACGCCTCGAGGAGAATAAAGCGACCGTTTTCGTCACATTTGACACTTTTCAATTCGCATTGAAGTTGATCACTAATCAGCACAAGCACGCCCCTACTATGACCAGTCCCATGGCTATAAATCAAAGAGGTGGAGGTGGAGACGAGTCATCTAGAGAAGAGATCATCTATAAGACAAGGTAAGATGCTTGTTCGGCTAAATAAAAAAAGAAAGAATCTTAAACAAATAAGATAATCATAAAGTAGCTAGTTGTGTATGGAAAGAAACGTTTTCAGTATTGCAGAATTTTAGTTATAATTATAGTTATCTATATTAATATCTTGTTTGTGTTCTATTATGAAAAGTAAAATTGTTAATAAAATTATAAAAACATTAATTTATTTAAGGAAAGCCAAGTACTTCCAGCTCCCGGGTGTACGAGAAACAGTGCATCTTCTGTGAAAAGAAAGAGAAGTTTGTTAAAGGTTCAAAATCAAGGGAAGGCTTAACACAAGCCAGACAACTCAGAGTCGATGACACAGTGAGAAAAGCTGCAGAAATAAAACATGACAAGAGAATCCTGGCCCTGGCAAGCCGAGAGTTGGTTGCAGCCGAAGCTCACTGGCACCATTCCTGCTACAAGAATTATACGAGGGCAAAATGCAAATCTGTGAATACAACAGATACTGAAGAACTTCTTGATAGTTAATATACTGAAGCCGAGCTCAACGCATTTTCTAGATTATGCGATTATATAATGAATGAATTATTTCAGATCAATAATATAATGGAGCTTGTACACTAATTAAGTGATATGCTTAGAGGGTGGATGTTGGAATCTGAGGTAACAGAAATCAAGCCGTCAACAATAACTCACTTCAGAAAACTAAGTGTTGAATTTGGAAATTCTTTACACTTGATTCAAAATGAATCTAACAAAGTTATCGTCTACCCAGATAGCCTCACACGGGATCAGCTAGTCTTATTAAATCATCGCCTACAAAAGGAAGTAAACGTTTTAAGGGCCTCTCGTTCACACATTGGCGAAAGTTTAAAAGACGTTGCTAGTGAGATTAGGCAGTCTGTAAAGCAACACTGCGCTAAACAAGAGTGGCCTCCAGATCCCTCCAATATCACCCGGGAAAACAGTGGCGCTCCAACTATAGTGACAACCTTTCTTCAGTACGTTCTGGGTGGCGATGATCTAGAGCTCGGTGAACGCGTGACCTGGCTTTGCAGTTCTGTTGGCCAAGACCTTATGTTTGGTATAACCCGTGGTCGATGCAAGCCTGCAAAACACATTCTGTTACCCTCGGCAGTCAAATCGCTAATTGCAGTCACTTGTAAAAACATTAACAGGTATTTCATTATTATAAACATTATTATAAATGTTTTTACAAGTGACTGCAATTTATTCACGGTTAAACTTTCTATCTATTTCAGGTAATGTTGAGCTTTTACAGATTCTAAACCGTCTTGGGCACGGTATATCATATTCTCAACTCGAATAGGTTGATACAGCCCTGTGCCTACAAAAGCTTGCCATGACACCTGAAGATGGCGTCCCTCTCCCAAGCAACATATACCCAGGTACAAATACTGTCCTCGCCTTTGACAACATTGATAGGCTCGAAGGAACCCTGTCCGGAGGTAGGAAAAGTCCAAGGTGGAAAAGACAAAGAAAAGATCCTTCTCTGCTCCAGAAGAGCGTCTCCCAATCTACAATGTTGGCAAGCGAGTTGGGCCCCCGCCAAGAAAAGTGAGGGATGTTGACGGCGAAACAATTCTTAAAGAATTTACAAAGAAGAATCTGCTGTTCATCCTTGCTCGTCTACATTATGCAGCCCATCAACAAAAGGTCAGCAGCTGGACTGGGTTTAACATCACGGTTCACAACAAAGACGCCATCATTCCCAATAATGTAAGCTATTTGCCGACCATTAATGCACCAGCCACTGATGTTTCCACTGTTAACGAAGCCCTGAACCGATCACTCACTATCATGCACTCGCTCCATCTCAAAAGCATCATATGTGTTTTCGATCAGGCCATCTATGCCAAGGCGTTTGAGGTGAAGTGCAAGGAGTATGAGAAGTTCAAGCCCATAGTTCTACGTCTTGGAACTTTTCATACCATTGGTACATTAATCTCTATCATCGGTAAAAGGTTCCAGCATGCTGGTCTAAAGGACTTATTCATTGAAGCTGGGGTAGTGGCTGAGGGCTCCGTGTCTGCAGTTCTGGAGGGCCGAAACTATAACAGGGGTGTTCGTGTGCACAAACTGGCTTACGAAGCATTCATGAGGGTAGCATTGGAAGGATTTTATCCTTGGCTTAACGAGTCACACCCAGCGGACAGTCGTCAAGTACAAACATGTCTTGATGAAATTGGTACCCTAGCTGATGAACTGTGTAAAGAAAGACACAATGAGGTTTTCAATAGCCGAGTTTTCCAGCGTTTTTCTGACCTTTTTGCTGAATACACCCTTTCAGCATTCTGGATGTCCTATATAGACATGATCGAGCTACTACTTCACATGATCCCTTCCTCTAGAGAAGGTAATTGGGAACTCCATCTCTCCTGTGTCCGCCAGATGCTCCCGTGGTGCTTTTCCTACGATGCTATCAACTACGCAAGCTACATGTCAGCTTGTTACAGCGATATGACAAGCCTACCAGATGAGCACCCTGAGGTACACTAGTTCATGAGAAACGGTGGATTTTCAGTTCAGTTGAGCAACGACAATACATTTGGAAGAATTCCCGTTGACCAGACTCTTGAAGAAACCGTAAATAAAGATACCCAAACACTTGGGGGTACCAAGGGCTTTAGTTTGAAACCTGGAGCCGTACAAAGATACTACTTGACGGCAGAATTTAGAACTTTGTTCCTGCGCAGTTTGCGCGAAATGGTCGACTATGCCAAAGGGAAGCACGGCCATGCTGACCTTCACTCGTCTCGCATTGCCCAAGATGAGAAAGATGTTGCTGCAATGGTTGATTTGATCAAGAACTGAACAGATCCATTTGCAGGTCATGTACACCTGTCCAGCATCTAAACAGGAGCTGTTGCCACTACTGCTATAGCAGAGGACCTTGCGACCGCCTATAAAGTTGGAGAGGCAGTCTACGCTGATTTCAAGAAGACCCGTCTCGAATCACAGCCGCCAAAGGTAAGGTTCAATGACAAATTGAAGAAGCAAAAGCTGAAAACCTTCAGTGCTTTATCGAAGACCAAGACAGTGGCAAAGGGTAAAGACACAGAAACTGTTCTGCGCACTGATCGAAATTTGTTTGCGCGGATGATCGTAATTGCTGAAAGCCGCAATCTGCAAATGCAAGATGTGTTAAAGCACCCATTAGGCCCTCTTCCTGCTTCCCTGGCCTGCAACAATGGCTTTCCCCGCAAGACCAATAAGGCACGACTTAGCAAAGAATTAGAGAAATTGATACAGCCAACAACAAAGGTAACACGGCCGTCAGCTTACCTAATAGATGGGATGGCTCTGGTCCAAAAGCTGAAGATAGATTATCTCACATTTGGTGAGATCGCAGACAAGATTCTATCTAGAGTGTTGCTTGAGGGAGAGGGTAGCAACAGAGTGGATGTGGTATTTGACGTGTACAGAGACATTTCCATTAAATCAGCAGAGAGAGAACTCAGAGGTAAAAGTGATTCAATAACTTTAAAGAACCTTGCGGCTGGCCAGAAGGTCAAACAATTCAAGGATTTTTTACGCAATGGTGACAACAAAACAAGTCTTGTCAGGTTTGTTGTGGAACACTGGCAAAAAACACCAAGTGGCAAGGGACTGGAAGACAAGGAGCTGCATGTAACATGTGGAAACCGATGCTACAAGATCACTGCCGAAAGAATAGAGGAAGAAGAAGAGCTAAGATCTGAACAAGAGGAGGCTGACACACGACTTCTCCTGCACGCGCAACTTGCAGCAAATGAGCAGCGATATAAGTTAATCATTGTATCCTCAGAAGACACAGACTTTAGAATCCTGTGCCGTGCCATTTTCCATTGATGTACCGATTTATCAGCGTTGTGTTTCTCAACTGAACGCTCGGTATGTGGACATTGGAAAAATAGCCCACGTTATTGCCCAGAATTCGTGCAAAGCACTACCAGGTTTGCACGCATTTACGGGTTGTGATACAGTGAGTGCCTTTGCAGGGATTGGGAAAGTGAAGCCCCTGAAGAAGTTACTGAGTTAAAAGGAATACCAACGCACATTCGAGCAACTTGGAGAAAACTGGTTGATGTCTGAAGTTCTTTTGATGCAGTTAGAGGCATTAGTTTGTGATATCTATGGCGCAAGGAACGGTATCTCAGACCTGAATCAATGCAGATATTCGGTCTTCTGTGCAAAGAAAGGTAATAATAGTAATAATAATAATTGTTATTATTATTATTATTATTATTATAAACTTTATTAAAGTGTCATATGAAGGTCGCTAATCGGAGACACCTAGCTATCTGCATAATATTAAGAAATTAGACCACAATGATAAAGATTCAGCGATAAATATAAGTGTTTTGTCGCCCCATACCCATGATATATATTCATATATTCATTCAGGTGAAGCGGAATCCCATCAGCTGCCTCCATGCCAAGACAGCTTGTATAAGCATTGCCGGCGAGCCAACTATCAAGCGGCGATATGGAGAAATTCTCTACGAAACAATGACGTTCCATCTCCAGTTGGTCATGGCTGGTCTCTTGTAAATGACGGAGCTCAAGAGAGATTAGTGATAGATTGGATGAGTGGACTCCCGGCACCAACAGCTGTAATAGAGCTTATATCATGTATGTGCAAGATGGCCTGTAATGATGATTCATGTGACTGCATTCGAAATGGGTTAAAGTGCTCCGACCTTTGCCGCCTAACAACTTGTTCTAACCGGCCAGATGAAGAAGAGGACATCCATGTAGACCTGGATGAAGAGGACGTTGAGTTTGACTGAAGTCTCTTGAGTGTGTGTGACATTTTACCTACCCATGAGAAACACTTATCAATCTGAGAACACAGGCTACCCAGTTTAAATCTTATTTTAACATACATTTAGAATAACGCTAATTGCTATAACGTTTAGCGCTTTTTATGGTAAAAATGCTCTGAATTGTATTTTTTTAATCACATAAAAGAAAAAAGGCGAAAAACCAAAAAGATAGACAAAATTTGATGGGGCTTTTAACCGCGACCGGAAGTGACGTCACTGTCACATGACTATTTACCCTTAAAGGTGACAAAACACTTTACAGACATTATATCTTATCTATGCCTGCTTTATTTTATGCAGAATCTAGAGAATTACTTGCTAAAAGCCGCATTTTAGTATATTATCAATTTATGCTAATTATGCAAAATTCAAGGTCACGTGACTCCCTTAAGCTACTCTTACAACATTTCCATCATATAGTTTTGAAATCTACACATGATAAGCTTTAATTTGATATATGGTGGCCGTCCTCACCCTGAGTGGTAATGAAAAGCCACTTGGCCCATGGACTATATTTATTCAGCAGTTGTTGAAGATTGCTCATGTGTCACCGCCTCATGCTTCACAGCCTCTGGGCTGGTAAAATCAATGTGTTTTGTGGTGATCAGCCCCGCGTTGGCCAAAGCAAGCCACCGGCCGCACTTCAAAGCAAGGTTGCCAGCCAGGTTGGAGAGCTCTTTTCCGAGTAATGTATTCTTCTTTGAGTTCTTTTTGGTAAGCCTCAACGTCTTTGATGTTGACGGACAACCCGGCGGCTTTGGTCACAAGAAAGATGCAGCTGTCGATCAAGCTCTCGGTTGTCTTTGAACCCACGTAAGTTTCGTACCTTTTGAAATACCTCTCAACGTCTTTGTCGGTGAGGCGCTTCACCTTCTCGTGCGTCAACTGCACGCCGATGGCATCCTTGGCCTTCCCCGTCGACACCAGAACGGCCAGCTGCTCGCGGAGAGCGCGAATGTCAGGGCCTGGGGTGGCCAAATTCAGAACACCACCAGCTGGCACGCCCGATGCCTCTGCCTCCAGCATGTTCATAACTTCTGCTGTTAAAAGTTCCTCTTCTGCCATTGTTATATTTTTTTAATTCGAAAACAACTGGACTCCGAAGGGGTGCCGAAGCGAGAACACGAGATAAGAAAACTTCGCTCTTTCAGCTTTGAAATCATACTTTTGTACTCCTCTTGGGACAGATCGCCTGCATAGTCATCAAAGATGGCCCTCGTGGTCTTGGCCGAGGGATTGTAAAAAAGAACGACCGCGGCAATGTTTTCCCGAAAAGACGCTGTGATGCTGGTGTACTTTTGGGTCAGCACCCAAACGCTGATGCCGATGTGCCTTGCTGAAAAGGCAAGATTCACCAGCTGGCTTGTGCGCTTTTTTTTTACCTCTTTTGAGGCTGCGCAGTCGTCGAGGATTATAAGGGCGTTGGTTCCCTCAAAAACAAAAGTTACGATCTTCAACCAAAGTTCCACCTCGTGCTGCTCACAAATTATTACATCCACCCGCGGATCGTTTTCCCCAAATCGGAAGAGGGTCTTGTTGTGAACGAACGTCGGGCAGATGAGCACGATGAAGTCGGACTTGCCGCGGAAAGTGCCAATTAGCTGGTCCACCACGAACAATGTTCTGCCTGAATTTGGCGGCCCAACAATGACAGCGTTGAACGGAATGTTATCCGGGTTCATGTTGCCTTTGGGTGGATATATATTAGTATTGCACAGATTCCAATTGCCTGTCCAAGATGTTGAACTGCGAGTCGTTGATAACGGTAATATGGCAGTTCATATTTCCCGAGCCGTCGGTGTCCCGCTCGAGTTCAAGCTGAATCCCGTCTGTGCTGTTCACGAGACGCATTCCGCTTCCGTGCATCGCTTGATCTGACATGGAGCGCAAATCGATCAACAACCCGAACCTGTTGTCATAAAACTTCGATACACTCATGTGGCACCGCCCTGCCGATTTACCTCCCCACCTTGATGCGGGATATGGGCCGCCAAAGAAGCGGCTGGCTTCCTCCCACATGTCCTTGCCTTCAACCCCTCTGTTAAAAACCATGTTTGGAGAGCTGTTGACCGTGATACTGACTTTTGTCAGGTCGAGATTGAAATAATTTTCTGTGTCCCTTGCGCCGAGCGTGTAAGGCTCAACAAAAAGGAGAAGGAGGCCTTTCAGAGATCTTCGATGTGGGGTTACTTTTATAGTGAGTCTGGCGTCTGTGGCTCTGTTGAAGGTCACCATTTTTTCCCGCACAATGTGGTCATAAAAGAATTCCTTGGCGGAATAAGCGCTGTGCGCCGCGTCAGCCAGAGTTTTACTACGGATCATTTCGTACTCGAGCTGGATGTTTCGTGGTGTCTCAACCCCTCACAACCTGTTTTGCTGCTGCAAGGGTCAGCTCGAACACAAGGTCGTTGTAAAGAGCTTGGGGATAAAAACTCCATGGCTGGTCAGAATCTGGTGGTCCAGCCTGATTCGGTATTTTTTACCGAAAACCTTTTCCAGCTTGTTTTCCAAGGCGACTCCCGACGTTTTCTTGTCCCCCGCTCCCGAGCGGATCCTGTTGAGTTCATCACTCTGAATGCCCTTGAGCAGCATGTTGTCCCGCTCCTCCTGCGAGAGAAAAAGGTCTTTCCAGATCTTGAAAATGTCATATGCTACTGTTTCCTGCAGTATGGTGCCCGCGTATTGCACAACCTGCTTGTCGATCAGCGCTCGCGTGACGTTTTGCACGAGGACGTTGTTGGCGTGCCCTCCGGTCAGGTCGATGTCAAAAACAAGCGCGAGCGAGCCAAGCCCGAGGACTTCGTGCTCATTCAGCTTGGGAACTGTAACATAAAGAGTTTCTCCGGGGCTGGCTTCGCTTCGATCAAATGTGATGCGCTTGACGGTGCGCTCGGCTTTCATTGCGCCGCCAATTTTCTCTTGGTGAGTTGGCCAAAGATTTGCTTAAACAGCGGCCATGATTATAACCAGCAGGATGAAAAAGTTTACTTGAAAATAAATTTCGAAGGGATTATTTTTTTTACACGGTTATAAATTGCACCATGCTTTTTTAAAATCTCCAATTCCTCTGGCGAAACAAGAAGAAGTGGAAGTCGTCTTCTTATTATTGGATATTGTTTGCGGTATTCGGAAAAAGGCATCAACGTGCTTATAAATTGTAAACCACACTTTTCTAATCTACTCATTTAATTGAACGACAAAACAAGAAGAAAAGAAAATCTGCCTGTACTGTGTTGTGAAAAAGTCTGTGGGTGTGACATAAATTTTTTGCAAACCGTTCAACTTTTCGCCAGTTTGCGATTGAATTTTTTCTGTGAAATCGACCGCTGGGATTGTCTGTGGCAGGCGCCCCGAAACAGCTGAAAGCTGAAGTGGAGACCTCCCTTTGTAATTAGTCCCAGGGACAGAGGTTGGGGATGAAGCGTTTAATTTGAGAGCCTGTTTCATCGCTTGAGGCCAATATTTGCTGTCTGAACCGAATACGCTTTTCAGATAACCAGGCCCTGCTTTGAACATAATTTTCGCAGTTGCGTTGTGGTCCGCCGTGAAATCGACATTGGCGACAAATTTGCTCTTGTCCGCATTTGGGTATTTTGCCAGAAAGGGCCCCCATGCCTTGTCTTGCGCGTTTTTCGCAATTTTGGCGGCCTCCGGTGTTTGTATCCACTGAAAGAGATTAGCCATCGCTTATAAAGCATGACAATATTTTCAATTGAATGTTTATCTTAGCTTAAAATACAATGGTTGTCATCACGATTGACACGACTGAAAACCCCTGTACCGTCTTTCTCGACCGGCCGGTTCCGAAAGCCGATTATATCCGGCTTATTTCCTGCTCGCTTTACAATTCTTTGCTCGATTTAAGAATCTGGGGTGATTTGCTTGCTAAAAAAACAGTGGGGTACCTTCAGCAAAAGGGTTTCCTCTAGGCAATTATAACGCTACGAGTCTGGCAAAAACTCTTAATAATATTTTTAAAGAACTAGATGCCAAATTCACTGCAGAGGCGAATAATCCCGCTGGTGTTTTAGCTATTAAAAACCCTGAAAATCAAACACTTCAGTTTACCCAAAATTTGCAAGATTTTCTTGATGTATCCTGGCGTCTTAATACAGACAAATCTATGTCAAAACTCAGCGTGCCCAGTGTCTTCTTTGTGTACTGCGATTTGGTCGATAAAGACCAAAATTTGTTGAATGGGGAAAAAACAAACCTGTTTGCCAAGTTTGACATTGTGGGGGAGGCTTTCGAAAAAGTAAACTATCAAGCACCCAAACAGCAAGTATTTCGCGCCGCTTCGACGGGCGAACATGTGCACAGTGTGACGCTTTCAGTCAAAGATGAAAATGGAGAACCGTTTGATTTTCGCGGACAAAGGCTTTACTTTGAGTTGATGATAATTTAAAAGAAAAAAAATTGACTATTTATACACCATGCCGGATGAGGATGTGTTGCCATTTGCCCCTGTGGCATCTGCTCCACCCGAACGCGTTGCAGAACAGCAGTATACGCAGCTATATCCCAATCTTCCCAATGCCAAAACTTTCTGGCTGATTGAACTCAGCAAAATTGAGAAACAGATTTCCGATGAGGCGGAGCACTACAGAGTTGTGCTGAAAAAATACAAAAAGGCTCAAAAAACCTGCAGCTATGTTGTTGCCGGTCTTGGAGTTGCAACAACGGTTCTGCCTTCTGGAACGGTCGCCTCTGCACTGACGGGCGTTGGAGTCGTGGTCAGTGTTCCTCTCGGTGTCGTGGGGGGTGTTTGCGGTGCGGTTTCCACTGTTTTGACTGGTGTTAACAAACGGCTTGAAAAGAGACACGAAAATTGGATTTATCAACGGAGTTGATAATGTAAATTGACCACCGTACAGGGATTCGATTAGGTGACGTTTCGAGCGTTAGCCCTTCGCTCCGGCGAAGGGCTAACGCTCGAAACGTCAGCTAATCGAATCCCTGTACGGTGGTCAATTTACATTATCAACTCCGTTGATAAATCCAATTTTCGTGTTTCACTCCCCCACCGACGCAGCACCACAGTTTCTTTAGAAACTAATCCCCTTTATTCGGCTTGAAAAGAAAGTTAATAAGCATAGTAGACTGAGTGCTTTAGCCGTTGCAAAGCATGACACAATTAACGCCTTTGTTTCCAAGGCTCTTGATGATAATCGGGTTTCGGACAATGAGTTTAAACACGCAACACATGAAATGAAGAGCTATGCCCAAATGAAAGAGACTTTGCGTGCAAAATTCGCAAAAAACAGCCCGATTGGACACCTCCAGATCTTAACAAAATAAGGGAGGAGGTTCGAGAGGAATTCAGAAAAAAGCTGGCAGCGACCAGCGCGGCTTTGAACTAAAATTTGAGGGGAAAAAACATGAGATTCTATCTAAGCTTCTTAAAAAAATCCAGCTTCTAGGCTGGAATGCATTACTGTCACGCGGGCATTAAGTGACAAGCCGGCGTTACTGTCACGCGTGACATTGCGTGACGTGTCAAGAAAAAACAAAACCCTTGTCAGGGGGTGCTCGGTGGCTGTTCTTGCCTAGCCCCGGCTAGGTCTTTTCCCGCCCCTGGCAAGGCGCCTGCCCATTCCCATTTTACCTCTGGGAGCGAGGTTGAGAACTCCGGGGAGTTCTCTGAGCACCCCCCTGTTACCAGTCGGGCCGGAGCGGGCTCACCCAAGGGGTATTGTTTACTGGAAGACATCCCCCTATACTCCGTAATTCAATTATCTGCACAAGTCGTCAAACAGAGTTCAGATTTACAGTGGTTGTGGTGTGGCGCAAACGGCTATACCTTTGTTTTAACACACACATGTACAGTGGCGGTTCTGGTCCGCAGCACCTGAGAGCCTCATTCATTTTTATTAAAACCTTAAAAGTGTAAATTACGCCGCCAGAAGTAATTTACACTTTTAAGGTTTGATTTAACTGAATGAGGCTCTCAGGTGCTGCGCCAGAACCGCCACTGTACATGTGTGTAGAAAAATCCAATTTTTCATTTTCAAAAGTGTCCGCGTCCGCTTATGAGAGAGTGTCCGCTTACGGGAATCTGTAAATACAGAGTTTGACTGGGAAGTAACAAGGGGAATTGAAAAAAGTGTCCGTAAGGAGAGCTGTCCGCTTACGAGAGTGTCCGTTAGCGGAGAGTTGACTGTATTGATAAAATACATGACACCGCAGGTAGCGAAAGCTAATCGAGGCGGGCCAGGAGAAAGTAAACTAAACGAAATCTGGTAGCCTCAGTTCAAGAGGAAAAGAAACGTATTACACAGAAGAAGCTGAAGAAAAACTACGTAAGAGAAACACATATTGAACTAATTCATTAAAAGATACACTGTAAGATACTTAGAGCAAATTCGAAGCAGTTAAAACAAAACAGGATCGGACAATAAGGATGTACAGCTATGAAGAGTACAGATTAACTTTTGAAATGATAGATTCTAAATTTTCATATGAATCTTCATCCTCTAATAGATTAAACAAAATCGTTTGAATTTTCTTTTTAAAAGTAACGTTAGGAAATGCCGTTAGCTTAGTTGGTATCTCATTCCACAGTTTTGCACCAATTCTTGAAAATGATTTCCTTTTAATTTCAATGTTTGATTTCTGGATATAGAGATTTTGAGACACCGAGGATCGTGTATCGTAAGAATGAATTTTCGCTGTAGGAATGAATAGGTCCTTTAAATTTGACGGGACAAGATCATTACTTACATGCATTGATTCAGCTAGTAATTTGTAGTAAATAGAATTTATAGGTAAAATATGAGCAGTCAAAAATAAAGGAATTGCGTGATCACGTCTATCAGGGAAATAGATAAAACGAAGAGCGCGTTTTTAGAGAATTAAGAGCTTATTTAATTGGGTTTTGCTGGCTTGGCCCTACACAATCAAACCGTATCGCACAATTTAAGGGGTTCGTCTCACAATTTGTTCATTCCCAGACCCCTTTCTGTAACAGGGAAACGTCGTGGTGCAAAACTCTGGAACAGCCTTCCGACTCAAGCTAAAAATCAAACAACTTTGAAGTCTTTTAAAGAATCCCTGACGGCAATTTATTTCTATTTATAACAACAATCTGATGTTTTCAAAGTAATCGCTCCACATTCTAGTGTGCCTGACTTTGATGTCCGCTTTTTGACATTTAACTGTATCTAAAAATTGCACTTCATGCAGTGTTTGTCGTCACGTCCACAAACAGTGATCCATTTTGGGTCTCCTCGAGGTTTCGGGTGTAGTCGCTTGGTTTTCGAATCAAATGCGATTTCAATTGGCAAATATTTGGCTCTTTGAACGCCACTCCTGCAAAAACAGAGATAAAAGCAGATATATTATTCTTCCTTCTTGTTAGAAACAATGGAGTCATATCACCACACGTACACGAAAAAGGAGATTGGTAACACCAATGAACAATCGCCTGTATCGATCGCTACTTTGATTTTAAGGGACTCCTACAACAAATTCGTCCCTAAATTGTTGAAAATAATCTCTTGATTCCAAAATTTAGTTAAAAACGTGATTGTGACATTCAAGTTTACATAAACATGGGAATCATTCACTTATTTTCCAGAGTGCAGCCATTTTACATTTCAAGACACCATTTGGCTGCAGTTGTTGTCAGGAAATTTTTGTGTTAATTTAACAATTGGGCAACCAAATGACGTCATGAAATCCAAAGTGATGGCGCACAGGAAAGCCGGTCAAAAGCGAAAGTAGGCGATAAGGTAATGTAAAGTCCGTTTGAACCATTAGCAAAAGATAAAATTCAGTTCGACGGATAAAGTTGTATTCCTCGCGCATTAAGTCTAATTACTCGAACAGCGAACAATTGTTCAGTTTGGATTCTCACTCTTACCAACTTAGCGCTTAGGTACCACACCTCGAGAAAAAGGTTGGGTACCAAGGCGAATTCTTGCGTTCATTTAATTTATGTGCCATATCCGGAAATAAACGTCAAGCCTAGTTTCAATGTGTGTAGAGCTGACATTTGAGAGTAAACTAAGGTTGGAGTTAAATTTTTATCAAAACATATTACTTTCTTTTAGTTAAAATTTTTCTGTTGCTGTTGGTCAGTATTTTATTTTATGCTGTTAATCAAGTTAGTTTTATGTATTTCCGGTGTTACACAAATTATATTACTACATGAACGCCTCTCACAATGTAAATTCTCATTGTACCCTAAGAAGGCTGGTTTCACCAGCCGAAATACAGTACACAAAATTTAAATCTATTCTACGTTGTATCGGCCTCTACTTTTGTATTCTTTCTTTTTTAAATCCTACCAGGAGCCAGGCCGTATTATGGTGTATCCAAAGTATTCGGTAAGTATTAAGAGATGATACACACCTGGATACAGTCACTTGAAATAAGCGAGAGTAACTCAAGTCTCTAAATACTCTATTTCCCAGAACATAGTGCTCATAAATTTTTATCCTGTATTTGTCGGGTTTCAAACCAAATCCTCCGTACAAGGCCTGAAAGATGAAACATACCACCAATAGAAAAAACTACGACAATTCTGAGCAAAGGTATCAAAGTAACGAATAAAGTACACCAGAACGAGAAATATTGTAAAGGTACTTAAAGCAATTGAGAGACTAATGAAAACGTAAATCTTCCTGGAGGGAATTTACTGTCACTAAAAACTTCAGCAAAAAAGTGCTTTGAAAGGCCGAAGCAGGGTCAAGCAGAAGTCGTGCATGACGCCACAGGGCAGTCCATAACCCACAACTTGTAACTACAATGGTCGGTAATTTGAAATGGCTAAAATATTACCAGCTCAGTTTTTTATGCCTTTCGGCCACAATTTCGTAGTCGCAACATATATTTTTCAGAGTCAAAATTAATGTTTCTAAGTTACCGTTATTACTTTCGAAATGTCGAAATTGGCGAAACCGATCGAAACGAAATGATATGCAAGCAGTTATAAAAGTTGCGGGGAGTAGTTCCCTTCCCCACTTGTATCCCCCCTCACAATCAACCCCCTTTTCAGACCTAGATAAAACAATTCCCAATTGCCTTTATGTGAACATGTGACTTACTTACCGGATCGTTTCCGCTAAAAAAGCGAGGGGAGGAAATAAAAAGTTTGCCAAACTGAACGTCACAACCGTGTTACCATGGATACAGTGTGGCTGAAGAAAGTGAGGATGCGCACCAATGATAACTTGCACTCCAAGAGACACGAGATGTTTCGTTATATCAAGCTGATAGGGAAGAGGTCCTGGAAGAGGTTCTTTACCCCAATGCATGAACACAACTATGATATCGACGTTAGCCTAATGGGAAGTTAAAAAGGTCAATACTTATCAACTACTTGTGGTGAATGTTGTTTCACTTTCCTGGAGTTTCTAGCGCTTCCTAAATTTTTGTAAACCAGAAATTAAAAATAAAGTTGTAACAAGTATTGTTACTGACAATGCAGTGAATTAAGTGCAGTTTACCGATCGAACATAGCACATTGCAACAGTATTCGGGAAAACGTTTGCTTCCTCTTATCAAACCGTGGATATTAGATCTGAACAACTGCTATTCCGTTTATTTTCCTTGGCTTATCAGCAACCATAGGAAGATAACTTTGTTCTGCTCTGATATCAACCAACGTTGTTATAGTTCTCTAGGGTGTTTAGCTTTCCATTGCACAAATGAGTTTCCTTCCATTTCTGGTTCGTTTGGGCCTGGATTACACCTTTATGCAGTATTTTTGAGAGTGGACATGAGAATAGACATGTCTTGAACAACACACTCTCGTCCCAGGCTTTGCGAGGACGGTGAGTTCAGACTTTACGCAGGCAAGGAGGCAAAAGTAGTGAGAACAATGTCAAAAGAGAAACCCCTCAATTACATACCTGCTTCAGCGCTTTGACATCTCTATTAACAGTGGATTCTTGATAAACCGCAGGGCCTGCGGAGAACAAGGACCGCATTTGTGTACAGTTCTTGAATCCAAGTTCCGCCACGTGATCACAGTAGCCTAAAAACGCAATTCTGATCCCTTTTCTTTCCAAGATTGCGTATTTCTAAATAAATGAATAAATAAAGAAACAAACAAATAAATAAATAAAATAAGGCAATACAACGATACAAATTCAAATAATCAACATCATCAATCCTTTTTCTTCACTGTCTGATGCTCTGAAGATATAAAGGATTGTTTCAGACCGGTTGGGGTCAGAGCGGCGTCACTTTTGACTTGTACTGTCTGTTTACTAATGCATGAAACTGTTCTAGATCTGATCTGAAAAAATTCATCTTAAAATGGCCATTGTAATTTTTTTTCCCCTTTTACAATTCACCTGGCCCCGGTTCCTAGAAGCCGATTAAACTATCCCCGATTAGCGCTTAATCCACGCTTAAAATTCTTATCCTCAGGATAACTAATCGGAGGATAAAAAGGCGTTCCTGAAAAGACCAAACTGGTCAGACAGTTTACTTTCACGTACGCGGCTGAACGCGGGAAAATATAACAGCTGCGGTCAGTGACGAAATTAAAAGCAGGAGCTTCTGTGAAAAGAAAAGAAAAGAAAAGAAAAATGGCGGAAAGTGAAAATGAACGTGAAGTTGTCGGTGAATCAAAAGGAAGAAAAAGAAAACCAAATTTTTCCGTGAATGAAATTTCCGTAATTACGGAAAAGGTTAAAAATCACCTTGCAGTAATCCAGTCGAAATTTACAACCAACCTAACTAACAAAAAGAAGAATCAAATTTGGCAAGAAATATCCGAGGCCGTAAACGCAGTGGGGATGGTAGGCCGAACAGTTACAGAAGTAAAGGATAAATGGAGAAATTTGCACAGTACCGCAAAGAAAGAGTTTTCCACATTTAGGAGGGAAACACAGAAAACTGGAGGCGGTCCAGCTCCAAAGCCTCCGAGTTTATCCAGCGAAAAAATTATTGAAGTTTTTGAGGACACACCGGCTTTCAGTGGTTTGGATGGGTTTGAAGCAGGTATGTAAACAATGCTATTGTTGCGAAAGTTGTGATTGCTCACCATTTGTCGGCCATTTTCATTACGTTTTCCTTGCGAACATTTTGAGTTGCTCTCAAGCACGTTGTGATGGAACGGCAAGTATGGACACATCGGAGAAAAAGATAAGTGTTAAGACTTTAGAGGCTGAACATTCTCTGAGAAAGATTTGGTGCTCTCTGCGAAAATAATTTTGCTCGTTTGTTTGCACGTTGGACGTTCATGAACGTAACTGAGTGGCATCTGTTGAGCAGTTATAAGTTCTTATATAAAGTAATGTAGAAACAAAGTTTGTAAAATTAAGACATGTGAGTAATTCTATAATTGCTCTTACGTGCAGAAGCCGCAACACCCAATTAGAATGCCTGGGTTTGTGAAAGTGTAGCCAACAACGAGGATGCTGATGTTGAGGTTGTTGGCGTGAAGCCAAAGAAGAAAAGAAAACTCACGCAGGACGACGTGCTGGAACTTCAGTACGAATGTCTTTCGCTCAAGAAAGAAAACTTAATTTTGAAACAACGAAAATTAGAGCTGCAAGTCCAGCATTTGAAGGGTCAAGTTAATGTGTGTGTTTAAATTAAATTGTTTAGCTGCTACCACATAATGAGAGAGGCGCCACGCAGCTCTCGGAACAGTTCACAGGATTGGCTGAGAAAACAATAAACAAACAACAGAAACAATGGACCCTAGCCCTGAAATAATGGAGCTGCGTGGTAATAAGAACCAATGAAATAAGAGGTTACTGAGAGGTGCGTGGCATCTGTAATGAGAACCCTGTTTATGTATGTCATTTGCTTGTTCTTTGGTGTCAAATCAAAATAACGGAAGAGTTTGTTTTGTCACTTATCATATTCTTTTGTGAGCAAGGTTCAAATCAAAATGGTATTTTATTTGTTTTATTTAGAGACAGCCCATCTTATATTTACAGAGCTATATATGGTGCTTGTGCAACATTCGGTTCTGTAATTTTTCCACATTGGCATAAAAGAATAACTTATGACGAGTGTTTATGTTCGCTCTGAAACAAAATAACAAGCAAAAAGTTAATCATGTTGTCCTTTGGATTTTGTACCAGTGGACCATTCTACCAATGGACCATGTCCAGATGAAATTCACGTCACATTTGGTTGACATATTTTGTAGTTTTCAGCCTTCTTGTAATAATTGATTCAGAACCAGCTTCATTGACTAAAACATTTGCACCTTCTTCTTGTTACTACACTTCATCACACAACGAAAAACAGTCATTTATTATGCACACGCATTTATCATAAGAACATGTTACTGTGAATAATGAAGAAGCGTTCTCAAGTCGAATTACTCAGAAAAAGAATTTTCTGAGCCCCCCAACGGGAGTCGAACCCATGACCTTCCAGATTACCGGTTGGACGCTCTAACCACTGAGCTATGGGAGACTTGTGGTGAGCGAGGTCATACACTAGGTTCTTATGTGTGACACATGTCCTGCTATCTGCAAGGCTCAATATGTCGTCGTGATAAATGTGAATATATATGGTAAATGGAATGGAGACTTGGATAAAGTGTGAATAATGAAGAAGCGTTCTCAAGTCGAATTACTCAGAAAAGAATTTTCTGAGCCCCCCAACGGGAGTCGAACCCATGATACATAAGAACCTAGTGTATGACCTCGCTCACCACGAGTCTCCCACAGCTCAGTGGTTAGAGCGTCCAACCGGTAATCTGGAAGGTCATGGGTTCGACTCCCGTTTGGGAGTCATAAGGGGAACAAAACAATAAAACTATTTTAAAACCTTACTTTTCATACTTAAAAGGACATCTCTCCCCACTTTGCAAACAACAGATAACAGACAGCCGAACCTTAAATAAGGTAGCAGTACCGTAAAAGCTCTATTAAGTCCCGGGGGGCTTATTTAATTTCAGGCCTCATTGACAGGGGGCTTATTAGAGAGGGGGGCTTATTTCAAATCTAAAACCATTCGTTTTCGTCTTCAAATAGTTTTGTACAAAACTCAAACAACAGCAGTGAAACTTAATTATTTAATACAGAGCAGCAAACAGTATTATGTGATTGAGTCTATATTTGCTTAAAAACAAACCAACTGGGCCTCATAAAGTGGATTTTGTATAATAATTATCAAAATCTCATGTCCCAAAGGGCGGGGGCTTATTAGAGAGGGCTGCTTATTACAAAAACCGACTTCCAAATGGGGGGCTTATTAGAGAGGGGGGGGGGGGGGGTTAATAGAGCTTTTATAGTAATTGCATATGGTGCTGAGTTACAAGTTTCTCTTCACAATAGCCATTTTTATGCTTCCACATAAACTTACATGCTTGTTTTGTTCGCCCCTCTTTACAGCTATCTTGGCATTTTATTTTCACATTGTTTTCAATAAAATGGTCTATTAAGCAAATTCCTAAGAATTGGATTAAGGAGAGGGCAAAACAAAACAGTAATAGCATTGACAAAAACAACATGTCACCTAGACTGCGAGTAGTCTCTAATTTCGACGTTGGAGTTTTTTTAACACAGCGCTTTTACATGCAAGATGATAGTAAAGGTTGTGTTCGCTAAACAATGTCATTTGAAACTGGGGCATGAAATAAACTTTTTAAAAAAACATGTCACAAATGTAGTCCCTCACAGCCTTTCCATCCTCAGGGCCACAATATTCTGTAAGTTCTGGTTGATCTTCAATGTTTTCAAAGCCTGCATCCATTGGCTCATTCCTGAGGATGGCAATATTATGAAGGATTGCACATGCCCCTATCAAAATGCATGTTTTCTCTGGTGTCATGCGAATCTCGGAATGAATAAGATGGAATTTCCTCTTCCACCACCCAAATGTTTGTTCAATGGCCACGCTGGTCTTTGTATGGGCTTTGTTGAAGGCTTCCTGTTGAGCAGTGGAAGGGTTCAGGTATGGTGTCATGAGGTAGGGGCGACATGGGTAACCACTGTCTCCCAAGAGTGAGCCGTCCTCTAGCGTACGAGGCTGGGTTTGTAGCTACTGTCCAATAACTGAATCAGTGAAAATTAAGCTGTCATGTGTGCTTCCTGGCCATTTGGCCACAATGTTGGTAAAGAAGCCTGAAATGTGTAGGATTTACTAATCACAATTTTGCCAGTGTATTATCACTACCTTTAATGATCTTCATGTGCCAATAGCACCTTTGTAACAATAAAGCAAAAAACAAAAATACTTTTAGAGGGCTACCCCTTCGGAATTTAGTTAAGAAATAGATAAAAAAAAAATGTTTGGTCAAAACAAAACAAAAATAATAGCCATGTGCCTCCCCAGAAAGTAAAAAAAAATATGAGCTTTAGTTTATATATCACTACTTCCCCACCACTGGAATTTTGTAAACGAACTTGACATTTATTTTCCTCACCTCTGTGGTCGCAAATAGCTTGTACGTTAATGGAATGATATCCCTTTCGATTGACATAATCAGCCTCATTTTGGCTGGGCCTTGGACTCTGACATGGGTTCCGTCTACGCAGCCAATTACTCCTGGGAATCCTCCCTTGCGGAAAAACCCATCCTTGGCTCGTTGAATTTCAGCGGCGGTGGTCGGCCAACGGATAAACTCGTTCCGCTTTTGAATCAGTGCTACAGAAACGTCACAAATTATGCGGGAAACGGTTGACTTTGGTAGGCCCACGGTATCACCAATCACTTGGAGGAAGCTTCCGGAGGCGAAGAAACGTAGCGCCACAAGCACTTGAACAGTTGGCTACAAAGCATAGTTTCGCGAGGTTTGTCGTTCAAGGTCTTCCCGGAGAAGTTTGACCAAGAACTCAATGGATTCACGGCCAAAACGAAAGTGACTACTAAGTTCTTCCTCCGTAAAGTTTTCTAAAGCAATATCATGCATCCTGAACTTCTTTTCTTGCCACGCAACCGGCGAAAGGTCAAACAGTAAGTCGGCCATTTTGTTTGTTTTGAAACATTTTATTCCGCGGTTAGTGAGTTAATCCACCTCGCTAGGGGTGTTAAATTTAACCGTTAGTTTATCCTTTGGATAATGCTAATCGCGCTTTGTGGAACAGAATCTAACCGAAGGATAAATTTTATCCCTCGATTAGCAGGATTTATCCGTTGATTAGTGCTAATAGGCTTTCCAGGAACCGGGGCCACAAGTCTTTCGGGCCAATTCAAACACCTATTTTTGTTATATTGGTCTACGATGATCTTTTAGACAGGTTTATGTTTTAGAACGGTGTTGACAATATGAAGAAACGAATGAATAAAGGCATTGAATACTTCTTGCCACATACCTGTTCTAATTTGCATTGCACCCATTCTGATCTCCAAAATCAGATTATCAAAGGAAGGGGATCGGTTATTGCAAAGTTGAGCGAAACAAAACGAGACGAGACGCTTAAATTGTACTCATGAGTAATTCCTAGTCAGTTTTAGAATTTGATAACGTTCATTACCGTGGACTTGTAGCCAGTATCGGTGCTACGCTTCTCTTTTGCCACGGGTGTTATGGAGTAGAGCGCTTTTAAATTGAATGAAAAACCAGTACATTGGCCAACCACGACACACGCACCAGTACAATGAAACAACCAGAATGCCAGGAAGATATATATACGGCTCCAAGCTCTAGAAAATGCGTTCGATCAAGTTGTGATTTGTAGTAAATTGCTTGGCTAAGAAAGTAGCGCGAACTTTCCCAACCAATAACAAGGGAAGTAAAAGAGAAGCCGATGCCGAACCAGGAATTACTTGTTTTTATGACTCTCAATTGAAAAGCTGTTTGATGTGGGGGTTTTGAATCTATTAGGTGTCTCGACGGGATTATCATCCATATTCATTTTAGAAGATAATGCTTATCAGCTAGTAGAAGAAGGGACAAACTAACCTGGGTGGAATCGAATTTTCCATACGAAATCCCAAAATATTCAAAGCCTGCTTCTTTGAGAACTTGTGCGGTGTATGTGGCTCCTTCTGATCCGAAATCATTCATGTGATTGTTAGCTATTGTCATGACATCAAATCCAGCGAACCTTAGGAAAAATGTGAGATAAATCAGATGTATGTGGACCACCCATCAATCTCACTCTCTGAAACTCAAATGGTATTTAGTTATGTGTGTCAAGACCTATGTGTATGATGACATCATCACTAAATGACATCAAACTGACAGCACGACAACATGATTTCCTAATGCCAGCCATCGTGGTTCCTTAACATTATAGGATGTCAGAGAGCACCCGAAATTAATTTAAAGCAGTAACAGATGCTTAAAACGTAATAGTTACAGCTATCAATAGATTTATTTATAGAACAAAATATTGCATGAGTATAGTAGATGTTCTTTAAATGTTTATCGAAAAGGTGTAATTTCATAGTTTGAGTTTTTTCCATTAATTTTATCTCCCACCACTAAAGCCAATTCTCGCTGGATTTAAAAACGATGTAAACCCCGTGTCTAAGTTTGATTGTTCTTGAAAGGCATTGATTAGTGTTATTCAAAACTCGCAACAACAAACTGAAAACATGAGCATTTTCTTTTTTAAGGAAACGGCACAAATTAATTACAACTTTTTCCTGAATTTGTCTAGCAGCAATTTAGAATAACAGTTGACTGCTCGTCATTTGACTTCCATATTTGTGAGTTTATTTGGACGGTCATGAAAGCATTTTGGAGAAATCCAGAAATCCAATAAGACGGACCTAAGATGACAGCCTTCCTGCAATAATGACTTATCACCCGTTGTATTTGACGTCATCGCCCTACCAAGCGCCCCTAGAAGGAGGCATTTCTACACCTCTTTCCTTTCTAGTCCTTGATAACAATATCACGGGCCTTCAAGTTTTCTCTTGCCAGAAGGCCTCTTTTTCGGACTAAAGCGACAGAGCTTTACAACGAAACCTTGGCAAGTGCACTAACGTGATCGCTAGTTGTACCCTCGACTGAAAGAAACGGCATAAACATCAACTCTCTCCAGTACAGTAATATATATAAAAAAAACTCAAGTGTATTCACATTTTCTAAGAAAATTAAACGCTATCTACTCTCTGAACAACAAATAAAATAAAGTTTCGTTTTACTGATAAAGCAACATACTTCATGTAAATAAGTTCACCCTTCCTTGCATTTCTTTTTATTTTACTATTCTTTTATTTTATTTTACCCTCCACTTAGAACCTAAATTGCTTAAGAAAACCTACTGGTTTATTTAGCTTCCTAGCTTATCCATTGTTTTTATTTAGTTTACATTAACATATTTTGTAAATTTTGTAGATTGTAAGTAAAAAAAAAGTATACATTGATAAAAGCAAATAAAGATTATTATTGTTATTATCATCATCATCATCATCATCATCATCATCATCGTCATCATCGTCTCTATTACTCTTCACCAGTTGGTTTTAGACTCTCAGATGTTTAAGTAATCCATAGCAACTGCCCCGAGCAGTAAGCGGATTTTTTATGGTACCTTAACGCAGAGACAGCTTCAGGACTTGAATCCAAAATGGTCGCCTTCTTGCCTTTGAACTTGTAAGGATACACATCCTTACTGATAAAGGGTGACTCCAAGTTCGCTACTGAGATGTCTGCCTTTCTGATGAAGGATGCCAGTTCATTGAAAGATTCATTGTACGAGTAATAGTTCTGTTCGACGTGATATTTTACCGGTCCAGAAAAGGATATATCTCCAGCAAATAACAAAGTGACGTGCTCTAAAGAAAACGAAAACATATGCTTTTCAGTGTCATTTTGCTGTAATGAGCATTTGCAGAAAAACAACAGTTACGGTACGAGCGATGATAGTTCACTGTTCGACGTGATAGTTTACTGTTCCAGAAAAGGATATATCTCCAGCAAATAACAAAATGATGTGCTCTGAAGAAAACGGATACATTACGTTTCATAATTTCGATATAATGGTAATTTACAGGAAAAAAAAAACAACAGTTACGCAAATCTTGTGCTTTCAATTCACTCCCAAAACAATTCTCTAAAGATTGTCGACTTTAAAAAGGGTAATCGTGGGGGAGAGTTCGGTCAGGATGGCTTTAAAGGATCATGAACATAAATTGATACAAAATACTGGGTAGACAGGTAAACGCTTCCCATTGTTAGAAGCCATAGATGTGCTTGCATGTGCAGAAGTTTCTTTTAGATGGATGTCTAAAGGGATTATTTAATATATGCACAGGAAGAGTGCGTTTTAAAAGTACAAACGTAACTTCTAATGTAGGTTAAAATATAAAGAGATTATAAGACCCCTGAATCCAATCCAGTTTCTAATCAATTTTCACTAACCTTACATTCATGCTAAAACATCTTGGGATTGTTTAAAACCAAGAAAGGAAAACACGGTCAATACTTTACGTCCTGCTTTTTTTTAGGCCGAGAGTATTGACAAATATGGGTAAGTCAGCGTATAGATTCTCTAGTTCAAAGATTTGGGAATCTATACCTCTCAGAATTAAGTGTCTGCCCTACCATACTTTTAAGAAAGAGTATAAATACTATCTTCTGTATAATTAAAACTTGCTTTTGTCGCTGCTGCTCGGTTAATTAGTTTAGCGGCTAAAGAAGCTTTTTACAGACGTGACCGCCATTTTCAAAATGAGAAAACTTTACGCACCGTCAGGCAGAGTGCGTAACCTCTGACGTAAGTTAAAATTAAAGAGACTATAATTATCCCCGAATCTAATCCAATTTCTAATCGTTTTGCTCTAACTTTACGTTTATGATAAAAGTTCGTGTGATTGTTGTGAAAACAGGTTTTTGGCCTGGGAAAGCCCTTCTGTAAAACCTGGGGAGAAATCTGTAAATCCGGGGGAACTCGTTCGCAGCGGGAAGGCCGGGATCTATTACGGTAAGCGAATATCTTCGAGACAAGAATTTCACCCAGAACTTGGCTCCAACGTAGAGTTTTAATCCAAGACTACACCAATGGCATAGCCCGAACATACCCAAACATATCCAGAACGTAGTCAGGACGTCCAGGAGGCCACCAGGATGTCCAGGATGCAACCAAAGAAATAACTACAATACACTTCTATTTATTGCGAAAACTACAATCTTACGTGGTGAAGTAATGCCATTAACTAATCATTACCTGATACAGTTGTAAAAAAACGATTGGCTATAACGGAATTTACCGTTTACAACATTAATTACTTTGAAAAGCTATACAGGTGGATAACAGTTTCTACCAGGTGGATAACGGTTTCTAACAGGTTGAGTTACAGCTTGAGTGCTTATAAATTACAGTTATGATCTTACAGAACAATTGACGCTTCAATGAGTAACAACAGGTTGTGTTTACGGATTATTAAACTTGAAACTAAAGACTGAATATTTCCTACGTTGGTTTTTATACTTTTATCAGCGAAAGCAAAATAAGCTAAATAACAATAAATCCTCTCATCACATTCCTCCCACCTTAGCTCGAAACCCTCCTGGGTCGAGCAATTAAAAAAAGAATAATGAATTGGACAAAAAGCTTAGCGAATTAAATTTTTGGAAACCTTCTTTTTAATGGAACTTTTATTTTATTTTATTTATTTATTATTTATTTTAAATTTGTATTTAGTTTTGTGCCTGAACCGCGGCATAAAGCGAGCTACCTAATACAGCGGTCTCGGGGGTTCAAAGAAAAAATGCTGGCATATTTCGTACTTATGCAGTGAACGATTATCTATTTAGTGTCTTTGGCTCTTGGTGTATTCTCATCTTTCTACCAATTAAGTCCCACTCTGTGTCTTAGTCTCTAAATCTTTAAATCTTTGTCACCAAACATTCATTTACTTTTAACGCACTGGTTGCAATGACAAAGTTTGGGTATCTGGTTAGAGGTGAGGTTTCTCGGTGCTCGGGGACTCACTCTCTTTTGAGATTAGTTTCTTTCCACTCACTTCAAGTAACGTATCCATACCACTTTGCTGTTAAACATCGGTCAGGTATGAGAACTTGGATTTCAGTCGGCTCAGCGGAGGTATAAATATCAGGCAGGTGGTATTCAAATATTCACTATGTTGACCACATAACTGCCAGGAAGCTTCTACCGCTGACTTAGAACCTTTTCGTTCGACACTGCAACATCTTTTGTTGTTTGTCTTTACTACGGGCTGCGTGCGTTCAAAACTCTGAGCTTGCGAGGTCAGATATAGGTAAAGTGCAACCAGGACCAACTACGAGAATGACGAGGCTAGGGATCCATGTGCCCTCCTACTTGTTATATATACCCTTGGCCTGAGTTTTCTCTTGATAATCAAAGTTGGTTTCAACTTCTGACCTAAACTTGGAAGGCGTAACATTTTTGGAAGAACCTGAGCTGTAAGTCGCTATCACACGGTTACTCTTGGCATCTGACGGCTCCTTGATTTTACAATGGTTATCCTTTCGAGAGACGCATTTGTTTCGCAAATCTATCACAGCATCATTCTTCAGGAGGAAATCTTGTCCAAGGATTGCTTCGTATGGAAGGTTTGGTATCACGTGAAACTGACTGTTTTACATAACACCATTTAGCTTAAACGGAATTTTAATCTTTCCTAACACAGGCACTCTTTCACCACTGATAGTGCTAACGGACGGAAGTGGCCCATCCGTCATTTTTGCTGAGTATCGACAGCCATGGATCTCCTTCACCAGCTTTTCGTCTATGGCGGAAACGCGTGCCCCAGTGTCTATAAGTAGGTTTACTGGATGACCCTCCAATGCCCCAATGATCAACAGGGTTACTGCTCACAGATGCAGTATCGGTCTTATTCTTTGCTTCATTTTGTGGTTCGTTTGGAATTGCAGGCTTTTCTGTCGGAGGCACTCTTTCTGATAAGGGATGTACTTTGCTCCTAATCGTCGTGGTACGTTTGATGCCCAATGGATTTCCTACTGTTGGTTGAGAGACAGCAACGGTAATGCTCGCTTTCTGTAGTAGTCTATTCTGTTCAACTACCTTAGGTTTCACTGACTGTTGTTCGTTTAGCAACTTGTTTGAAGACGTTCTTGTAGAATGATTGGGCGTCGGTGCAATGGGTATATGGTTCCTGGGTCGAGAGGCACGTCTAGGAGAAATCGTCTTTCCAGTACAGGAATTAAACGCACCCAAATAATCTACACTTTCACGTGGTTCCTGGGCCAACGAAGTCCCAGTACGTCTGGCTAGACCAGTAACATAGTAGCACGGAGTGGCATTCTGATAAGCTGCAATATGATTGGTTTGCGTCTGAGCTTCTCTGGATGGAACTACAGATTTTTGTTGGAACTGTTTGTGGTGCCGATAGAGGTGACAGGAGCCATTGCTGTATATATACTGATAGTGACCAGGCATGTTTCCGTTGAAGCAAATTGGTCTTCTAACTTGTTTGAGGCAAGATGTTATTCAACCGAGCGTCTATACGCCGATCTAAATCTTCCATTTTCTTGAGCAAACATGTCTTTAAATCACGCATAAATGTCAGCGTTTCCACCCGCTCTTCTCTTTCATATCCTGAATAGCCTGTCACAGTCCCAAGTATCTTTCCCGTCTGGCTTATATCCGTGTTCCACGGGGATGCCTGAGTAGGTGTCTTCTGATGCTTCTTCTTATTAACTTGTCAGCTTGTACCGGTCAGGTTTCCCACTGGTTGGTCAGACGTTTTATCTCTAGGGGGAAAGCGGTCGTCCGTTGACTGCTCAAACTGGTCAGCAGTGGCTACGTCTTTCTCAGTATCCGCTAACGGTTCTCGTGAATCCACATCTAGTGTCAGAACATCCCAACGCTCCCCAGCGGCTTCTACTCTCGCGTTTTGTCTTCCATAAGAGTAGGGGATAGGTTACTCTTGATCATCGTTAACAACTCTCTCTCGACCGTTAGGTGGATGAAAATTTTGACAACAGGGCTGAAAGCTTGGTTGGGAATGATGGCGTTCAATGTTATCTGGTTGTGGCAAGGCGTTTCTGGGTACTGGTCCTCGCTGGTAATGACCTTGCTGCGACTGAATGTGAGCAGTTGCTCCGCAAGCAAAACATATAGGACCATCATTCCTTGATCGTTATTGATTGAATCGTGAGCCCCGTTCACGTTGAACAAGACCATTGATACGCGCATCCACCCGTCGGTCTACGCTTCTGATTTCGTTTGTCATTTCCTGCATAAGTTTCATAATCTGTCCTTCATTTACAGGCTCAGAATATGCAGCAACCTTGTCCGGTTTGGCTTGCGAAGACTTGAGCCTGTCAAGTGTCTTTGTTAGTGTTTCCATTTTCGCTTGCATGGCTTGTTGCTGACTGTTAACTGATGGGTTACTACAGGTACCTGGAGTGGTTGCTGGCACCTGTTTAGCGGAGGTAATCGCTTCAAGGATTTATGATAATACATCAGGTTTCCTGTGTTGAGTAGCTCGCATTGAAAGAGCATCAAATTCTTTGGCAGCTTCTACTGCTTTCGATAAAGTTCTCGGTTTTGCCCTTAACACTTCCTTTTAAAACTCAGGTTGCAAGCCTTCTATAAAATGGTAAACTCGGGATGTTTCTAACATCTCCAACTTGTTCAGCTTGGAGACCATATCGCTTATATAGTCTCCTAGTGGTTCTCCTGCCTTATGTCGGCGTTGGGTGATGGCTTGTCGTTGTACCCATTCACGATTTCGACGTTAATAACAGCTTCGCAATGCTTTCTTTATTGCTTGGACGGTGGGGCGCTGTTCTGGAGATAAAGCACGAATATATTCTTGCGCTGGTCCTGTGATATGTATGGTCATAGCGGTTTTAAGGTCAGGCGGTATTTCGCGAGCTTCCAATTGGTAATCATATTCATCCAGCCACTCCTCAATGTCATCGCGGTCATAACCATAAAACTTGTTAATGGTTATGTCTTTTGCCATAAAGCGTTGCGTAAGTTTTTCCAGGGTTCTCTGGTATCCTTGCAATAGTTCTCTATCCATTTCTCTTGAATCTCCCGTGTTAGTATCACTTGGATAATCGTCAGAGTCACTCGTAACACTTGAGTCGCTTTCTTCTAATGAACTAAAATGTCCGTTTAAGCTTAAATCCTCCTCTTGTCCCCTTGTCTTTCCTCGAAAGGCCATCTCTGGGCAAATTTCCTGTAAATATCAGCAGGTGAATTTATAACTGGTACTTGCTGGCCACCAGCTGTAAAGGTGTTGTCCGTAAACTGGTCTCCAAACACAGGCGTTGTGGTTGTTGGTAATTCTTGGCCACCTGCTGTTGTTTTCAGCAATATTCTCCTCTACTAACTCTTCAGTTTTCTTTCCTTTTTTCCGAATACGTTTCGTTACAAAAGTCCTCAGGATCACTTATATCCTGTCTCTCCACTCCAACGCTAACTTTTTCTCTGAAGTTCTGGGGACGGGTCACTTGAACTAGTAGTTTCCTCGTGGTTGGAATCGACGCTAAGATCTACTGGTTCCAAATTCGTCTTATTCAATCTATCAGCGTTTTCGGGGCGGTTTCTGATACTCTGGAACGTTTCTCTATTCCAGGGCTTTGATGGCGCCTTAACTCTGGGGCTATTTTACCTTCGTCGAAGGGCAAATTCGCATTCAACACTGGCGTCACTCTTCGACTTTGGAGTGCTATGCACGTTTTTCCGGCTCTTTGGGTTATAAGGATCCTTCCTTTTCCGCAATAACCTCGGCATCAATCGTCTTACAAAACTCTCTGACTTACTTGGGCGTATTCTTCCTTCGTTCGCGCCAAGGGCTTACATCCTGTTCTGTTTGTCCTTTTCGTCTCAGATAATGCTGCCGTAATTACCACTCTTCTCAACCAGTGGGAAAACAGGTTTTTGGCCTGGGAAAGCCCTTCTGTAAAACCTGGGGAGAACTCTGTTAATCCGGGGGAACGCGCTGGCTGCTGGAAGGCCGGGATCTATTACGGCAAGCGAATATCTTCGAGACAAGAATTTCACTCAGAACTTGGCTCCAACATAGAGTTTTAATCATTGTTTACAAAGAGAAACGTTTGTTCAAATGAGCGTACCAATTCAACATGTGCACCAGTTAAACATGTGCACCAATTAAATATGTGCACCAAAAATAAAAGGTGATGGATTTCTTGTGGAGACTTCCGTGGGAATTAAAAGAAAAAAATTTAAGATTTTTTGTTGCTTCCAAGTTGGAAGAGAGGAAAAAACTTGGGTGGAGTCAGGAACATTTACAAAACATTAGACAACTTGGCAAACAAAAAAGTGAAAAATTTTGGAAAAGAAGTCAAGAGTGTCTTTGCACAATGTACATCTTATTATAGGAAACGAGTTTCTTGATGATAAACAAGTGTTGACAGAGTAGTAGTCTGGGCACGAATCCGAGGATTAGAAGCTTTCATGTTCGACTCTGTCTGAATCGTCTGTCACAACACCTAAAAGGCGCCTTCAACAAAAATTGTATTACTGTACAATCCACTTCAACTACCTCCTGATCATTAATCCGGCTCGGAAGGTCAAAAAGGCCGCTTGAAAATTCTTGATGAATTTCTTGTTTTTGTAGCTTCTTTTGTCGTGGTGTCCGCCGAGAGGCCCGTGCGCCTTTCGGCCAGAGGAAGAAACAAGGACTATGATCAGTAAAGAAATAAATTTCCTAATACCGGCGCCGGGATTTGAACACGCGACCTCGGCCCCTTATCCGATTGCGCTGATGAGACATCTCTTGCGGTCACAAGAAAATTTTGTAGTAAATAAAGTCATGAGGTCGGTCACGCATCGTCTCTTTAAAAGCCTGTCAATGCTCAAGGGTTACAGAGGAAAGAACTGTTTTGTCAGAATTGAATTACTCCTGTGTACATCCAATAGCAAAGGAATTTATTTGAAAGCGTTTACACTTTGAGCAATATTTCACAACACCGATGAGTGGGAGTCCGATCTTAACTAAAGCTATTCAGAAGACCGTAAATGTTTTTAAACTGAACTTGTAGATTTTGGTGGCCATAAAATACAGAGGTGAGAGTCGGGAATCGCGAAATCCTTTTAAAAAGAAATGTTACATCAGAATTTAATTACTCCAATGTACCTCTTATACGAAATGAATTTATTTGAGCGTTCATTTTGACCCGGTTTTGAAGATAAACAAACATTGACCGAGTTAGTGATGGTGCAATACCGGAAGTACTAGTGATGGTGCAATACCGGAAGTGAAGTCAACCAACACAGCTCGTTTGAACATAGCTTAGTTGTATTGGAGATATCGGTTATCGTCGAGAAACTGGTCAACTGATCGAAGACGCAGATTTATACTAAATTCTTCGCTTTCTTTGAAGTTGTCAAGCAAATCGAAGAGCCAGTGTTTTGTCAAGCTTCAGCTGGCCTTGGTTTCTCACTTAGCGAATATCCATAGAATCGGTTCAGTAATTTTCCGTGTTAAATTGCAAAATAGGTTTACAGCTTAAGCGTTGACAAAAGAAAAAAGAAAAACAAGTGAAAAGGAATAGAAAAAAAAACAGGTCAAAGAAAAAAGAAACTTTAAGTCGTTGGGTTTGAACAACCGACCCTAAGCTACCCTCCCAGTTGGAAAGGAGCGCAATAACCCACTCGGCTACCAAAACCATCTTTAAACTCGTTACCGAATTTTAAATTCTTGATCATTCGGAGTCACGAATTGTCTGTCATGCCAACTGAAAGGTGACAAAAATTGAATTACGATCAACTTGAACTTATCCTGTGCATTAATCCGGCTCGGATGGTAAAAAGGCCGCTTCTAAATTCTCGAAGAATTTCTTGTCTAATTTCTCTTTTAGTCTTTTTGTTTTGTTTTGTTTTGTTTTGTTTTGTTTTGTTTTGTTTTTTTTTCAACTTTTAAGACCAACTTTCTTGTCTTCATGCCATTAATAGGTTCGTCCAGCTCGTCCAAATATTTTCTGCGCTAGAGTTGGTTATAAAGTCAATCTGAAAATAAAGATCTGTTATCATTATAAAGCAACTGTTATCAATGAAAGGTCTTCTCGCACCCTGCTATTACGGTCTTTCGCTATTAAAGGACTATTACCCCGAATCGTACATTTTGTTTTGACCTTCAACAGGTTATTATTATTATTAATATTATTATTACTATTATTATTATTGTTGTTGTTGTTGTTGTTTTTACACTGATTACACTGTCAGGACCGGGACATGTGTCGATAATTCTGTAAAAGCAAGAGTCCGTAATAACGGAAGTTTCTTTCACTTTAAAGTCTATATTGTTTTGTCTGTAAGATCTGAGTGGACTGTACCCATATATTCCTATCACCACAACCTTCAATAACAACGCGGCGCTTATTCGAAACATGATCTCTGGAGTTGAAGATTGTGAAAGTATGACGGGGTTACAACCCGATGTACCACCTGATTCCGATCAACAGAGCTTTCAAACTGAACGCTATTGCACTTTTTTTTTTTTTGAAACAAAACCTGTACACCAATTTGAACCAAAGATTCAATTCTCCTACATATCACAGTATTACCTATGTTAGGATAACGTCGTCCGAGACGTAATACTAATTTCGAGATATCGTACATGTCGTTCGAGAGTTATTACATTTAGCGTTATTGCAATATGCGTTCGAAAAGTTATTTCATTTTGCGTTGGAAAGTTGTTACATTTTTCGTTAGTATTACATTTTGCGGCGATTATTATTACATTTTGCGTTACTATTACATTTTGTGGCAATTATTACATTTTGCGGCGTAACAACAACATTAATTACTTTTATAATAAAGTTTCGATATAACGCGCGCTCCGATTGGTTAAAACAGCGTGCCTTATGACAGTACAGATGCACGGGCAGCTACGGTGTCGCGCCATGGACCCAAATGAAAATCTTAATTTTTCCCTCGGTTTTTATTTTGATTCAGACGTCTTGTACGACCTAGAAAATGTGTATGAAAACGAGCGGTTAGCCTCAATGGATTTGGAAGATGTTTCTGCGAGTAACACCACAAATAACAGCATTAAAAGCTAAGGATTAATTTCAAGCGTGTTTACAGAAGTTGCTGAAATTGTCCGAGTCATGCAGCGACGAGGGCAATTTCAGCAACTTCTGAAAACACAAGTGGTTTACGAGGACTCATTCCAATTACGTGTTAATAAAATAAGGACAAAATTTTCTTAACATTGCTAAGGCACGTCGAAAAACAGTCAGCCAAGTGGAATAAAATCACTCGTTCGCTCGCAAAGCAAACGAAAAAAACAGTTTAACTAAGCTTAAGCTAATTTCTTAATTTGCGTCCAAAACGAGTGTAGATGATTACTATTTACATCCAGTCGAGAGATAAATACGAGTTTCAGTCCTGAACAAAAGTAGCAACAATTAAACCAAATGTTCACAGCTGAAATTTATTTAAGCTTAATTCACCTGTCGTTGTAGAGGTTTCCATCACTTGAAAAAACACATCCACTTAAAAACACGCATCGGTAAATTGTCCAAAGAAAGAACTTCGTCCTCCAAGTTTGAGCTACTCGTTCCTCCAGTTAATGGTAAACTGTTCTGTGGCCTTTTTGGTGAGCTGCATGATGCAGTGGAATCATCATTTTGTTTTTCAACCACACAATCCCGCTACGCCGGGCGCCATGCAAGCGGATCCAAGTTTTAAGTTTTTCACGAGTAAAATCTTTTACAATTTCATTTCAAACTCGAAAATTCACCTTCCTGAGTATCCGCCGAATTTCACTGAACAATTTTTTTTGCGATTTTAGACTAAAAAACAACTTGAATTTTGATGGTTTCTGAACTTTGATGGTTTGACATTTTGACAGCTTTGGTCGTGTTTAACCAATGAAATATATTGAGCCATTCTAACAAGGATTGTGATTGGTCTGTTCTAGCGTGCCTTATGAGAGTACAAATGCAGGGCTGACGCCACTCGTAGGATTTGGAAAATAAAGTTTTCCGAAAATTGTAGCCGAATGCGAGAGGAAATTAAGAAATTCTTTATTATAAAACAAATAAAAAAGCCTTAACCGTGCTTTGTTCTGTTATAAGGCACGCAAGGAAGTGACGAGAGCACGAAAGAAGTAGTTAAAAGCACTCGCCTACGGCTCGTGCTTCTTTCTACTTCTTTCGTGCTCTCGTCACTTCCTTGCGTGCCTTATAACAGATCAAAGCACGGTTAAGGCTTTTTTATTTGTTAATCAAAAGCTATGCAGGTGGATAACAGTTTCTACCAGGTGGATAACGGTTTATAACAGGTTGAGTTACAGCTTGAGTGCTAATAAATTACAGTTATGATCTTACAGAACAATTGACGCTTCAATGAGTAACAACAGGTTGTGTTTACGGATTATTGAACTTGAAACTAAAGACTGAATATTTCCTCCGTTGGTTTTTTATACTTTTATCAACGAAAGCAAAATAAACTAAATAACAATAAATCCTCTCATCAAATTGTTAAAACCAATAAAGGAAAATACGATTGTATGACTCTCCTTTGATTTCAAGCACTCTCCTTCTTGGTGATCAAGACAGCATGGCTTATCGCCGGAGACAATCAAGAAATAGGCTATTGACAATACAGTATCGTTTGTTTAATTAGCACTATTATCACTATGTCCCCTGAAATACCCCGTCTTATTTGGTCGTATTCAGGAACAATACGTGAAGTGCTGATGGGGAATTTCTTTTTGATTTGTGACTAGGATTTCCACAAAATAACTCCTCTTTCAAATTGTGAAACCCCGCTCTGCCTTTCGAGACAGTATTAAAGTCTGAACACAATGGCGTCTCACTGTTTCGGATTTATCTTACCTTCTTTGGCAGCTGTTCCAGCCATGCTCAGATTCACGATAAGAATGTAACTTAAAAAGTACATTTTGGAGTTACAGCATTGATCAAAAAACTAAGTTAGTGAAAGGCAGCTGTGCTGACCGGCCGAGTGCTGAATACACGTGTGAAGCCACAAGCGGAGCCGAGTCTAGTGATCGAACTGTAACAAGTTACAAAACGTTGACCCTCACGGTAAGGTTAGACATGCACCTGCTAAGTCAAATGATTTTCAATTTCATAGAAAAAAAGCCAAACAAACTATATTGTGCGATGGCCTAACCTATCACTAACTGTGTTCTCCTTTCTTTAAGGTTCAATTGAATTATAATTATCAAATAAAGGCCGCACCAGCCAATGATATTTTCTTACTTTCTTGACCCTTCAATCACAGAATGTTAACCTAATTATGGTGTTTAGTCTTTGTTCTGCCCGACCCCTTAGGTCCCTGTGATTTAACTGTATACCAACCTGTTTTGATTTATTTTGAATTTGTAGTGCTTTTTCCCGGTTTATAATCCTCTCTCAGAGTTTCACCAGTCGTCAGGCGAGCCAATGGAAATGAGATTTATCGTATAAAATTAAGGGAGTAAAAGAATACGGCGCACACTACACAATTGAAGGAAAGGGAAAGACAGACGTTGAATTAGACAGTTGACGTGTTTATCAATAGATAACGATAAATAAAGCGCATTGCTTAATTGTGAGCTAAATTCTTATTGCTGCAGCTGTTAATTAATTTCATTTTGCCGTTTTCTTTTTTCTCGTTAACATAAAAACAACGTACGTATTGTTACTTAGCTGAATATTTAATTTCTTGTGCTGCCATTTACTTGACCATGGCGGTGTCCAACCAGAAAGCTTTCGCTACTTTGGCCACTGCTCACATATAAATTTATTCCTTAACGGCTTAATACTCCTTAATGCTTTATAGTTGTCATTTCTTTACCTTATAATTATAAACTTTATTTAAATACCCATTATATTGTACAGTTGAACCCCGATAACTCGAACCCTCGGTAACTCGAATTCGCCTCTAACTCGAAGCAAAACTGATTTCCCTTGGATTTGCCTCATATATTTATTGTAATTTTAACCCCTATAACTAGAAACCCCGCTAACTCGAAGCGATTTTTACCTCCCTTCAGGTACTTTTCTTTGTAATTTTACTCTCGATAACTCGAAACACGTTCTAAAGCCTCCGGGGGTATTCTAAAATGGCCCAATTCCGGCAAAAAGGTTTACTTTTCCTTGAATTTGTGCCAACTTTGCCTTATTCAACAATGTTTTGCATATAAGAAAGAAATTTTGGCATATAAAAACTTACTTTTGCAGTATTTCTCAAATTGAGAACATATTTTGCCGGCAATTCAAGTGATATTGCAATATTTTGATACGAAATGACTTTTGACGGATTTCGCTGCTCTTCATTCAGTTTTGATCAACAGGTAATCGAATTTCGAAGTTGTGACGCTGGAAATTTCCAACGTCATTTTCGCAGAACTGCACAGTGACCATTGAAATGTCCAACGTCATTTTAGCAGAACTACAAAGTGACCATGGAAATTTCCGACGTCATTTTTACAGAACTACTAAGTGACCATGGGAATTTCCAACGTCACTTTTACAGAACTACAAAGTGACCATGGAAAATTCAAACGCCCTAAAGATATGGACAAGAACAAATAGCCATTCAAATTTCCAAGTCCTCTTTGCAGAATGTTCCCAGCGGCATTCCTTAAACAAAGTAAATAGAAAATATTTATACAAGATAATCGGTAAGCCATCCAAAGAAATACATCTCGTAAAAAAAAATAATGCCATCCCCCCACCGCACCCCACCCCTCCCCCTTCCAGGCACAGATTTATGATAACAAATCTAAAATTTCAAAGCTAAGTGAGGAAAATATATTTCATGTCCACTTCATTACATCTAAGTGTGATAACGCAAGGGGTGACAGGCCGCACAATCCCTACCGGCATGAAATATATTTTGCAACCTTTTATATTTTTGCTCTAACGAGTAGATCCTTCAAGGATTTCTCTTTCTTATATGAAAGGATAGGTGGTTGTTTGAATATCTTCAAGTGTTTCTTGAAGTTTGAAATGTTCTCTTCAAAAGTAGCTTTTGAGGAGTTTGTTCTAAGGATTCTTAAGCATTCGCCCTTCACGAATCCATTCTTGACACTTGGTGGGTGGCAAGAGGTGAAATGTGTGTACTGGAAGGTTTCCGTTGGCTTAAAAATGTGTTCTTATATCAAGGGTCGATTGTTCCTTGAATCTGTTGCCTTTGTATATAACCGTGTCTAGGAACAAAGTCTCAGTGTCAGAGATATCGGCCGTGAATTTGATAGTCGGGTGATGTGAATTTGTTTGTTCGATGAAAGTTTCAATGTCGGGTTTACTTATGTCCCACAATGAAAAGATGTCGTCAATTTAACGTTTCCAAACTGTAGGTTTAAAAACGGTTTTGCTTAGGATTTCGGTTTCAATCTTTGCCATAAATATGTTGGCAAAGGAAACAGCCATTTTCGTTCCCATAGCTGTCCCATGAATTTGAAGATATTACTTCCCATTGAATTGGAAAGAATTTTCTTCTAGAATTAGCCTAAGCATTTCCCGGAGGTAGTGTGTCGGAATGGGAGGGCTGTCTTTGTAAAAATGATCATATGCTTTGCATACTGTGTCAATGCCCTCGTTTTGTGGTATATTTGTGTAGAGACTTGTGACGTCCATCGATACAAGGAATGTGCGGTTTTTAACCTTTGTGCTTTCGATAAAGTTTATAAAGTCACTTGTGTCTTTTAGGTATGACTTTTGTGACTTTGATATTGGTTGAAGCAGTGTGTCAACAAATGAAATTCTTTCTGTTGGCCCATCACAGCCGGAGATGATTGGTCTCCCTGTAAGAGTTGGTTTGTGAATTTTTGTAAGAGTGTAGAACTCTGGTATTCTTGGTGGGCAAGGTGTTTGTGAAAGCCATTTTTTAGTCATGTCGTCGATGTGTTTTTCACGGTGTAGATTTGTAATTAGGCGCGAGACCTTGCTTTGAGTTTCTTTCACCATGGGCTCAGTGAGAGGTCTGTAGTTATTTTCGTCGTTGATTTGAGTTTGACCCTCTCTTATCTTGTCAGTCTTATTCATGACAACAGTAGTGCTTCCCTTGTCCGCCTTTTTTAGGTTGATGTGAAGGTTTTGTTTTAATTCATTTAATGCTTTCCTTTCATTGCGTGACAAGTTTTGTTTAGGCTTTGTAATGTGTATTTCAGCAAGTTGTAATTTAACCTCTTCCAAGTAGCTCTCGAGGGCGACTGATGGTTGAACTGGAGGTTTCCAGTCAGATTTAACGTAGAAAGGGTGGATTTCCCTATTTTGTCCATGGAACATATATTTAAGGCGCATTCGCCTTGCAAAGTCTTCAAAATCCTGCAATAGTTGCCGTCGGATTTTATGTTTGTTCGGTGTGTTCATAGGAATGAATTTAAACCCCGAGAGTTTAATTTGATTTGCGCGTCAGTTAGTTTTTCGTTTGAGAGATTTTTAATATATTTTTCCCCTGTAGCTTTTTTGTAACTGACTTTTTTAGTGGAAGGTTGTTTTCTTCTTTCTCTGCGTTTGGCAGTGTTGCTTTTTGTTTTTGTAAAGGAAGTTTTCCCTTCATTTTTGTTTGACCCACCCGTGGTGTTGTTAACACGTCTAACAGACACACGCGAGTACTTTTCACATGTTTTATTCTCTGTGAATCATTTAGTTGTGACATAAGTTTGTTGACATTTTCGTATTGTTTCTGTAGCTTAGCAGCGACAGCTCTAAGTTCTGTAAGGTTCTCTGTAGGCTTTGGTACACTATAACTGGTTTTACTGGCCTTACGGCGACCCGTAGATTTTTCTTTGTCAAGCTTACTCTTTTGTCTTTCAAGACGGCGGTAATGAAAGTTCGTTAGGGCTTTCACAAAGCCGCGTTCAGCTTTCTGTTTAACTGACTTAAAGGTGATTTCCAGTCCGTACTGCGCAGTCTCAGCATCACAATGTTTGTGAGGCTCACACGTTGGAATTCGAATCGATGTTATTCGTTACGAACCACTTACCTTATAGTTGAGGCATTTTAAATTCTTTTCCCAACTGTTTGTTTGATTTTTACAGCTACGAAGTTGTTTTCTCTGGTGATATCGGAAAGAACGAAGCATAAAAGCTTTGCATCAACAATGGCGGTTGACATGAACTTTGAATTTACTTCATGTAAGTGATTGCGAAACATTACATTTTGTGACGTCTTACATGAATCAAAACAAAAAACGTAAACAAACTCTTGAGACTGCGCAGTACGGACTGGAAATCACCTTTAATGTCCTTCTTAAATTGTTCGTCTGCGGGTATGTTGGCCCGTGCAGAGTATTTTAGTGGTTTCGGACATGTGTTGTTCTTTAGATGTTCATTCAGTTTTTTAATTGATCCTTCCGTCTTCTTTATTTTGGCTTCTGTGGTGCTGGGCGCGTCTTCGCTTGCTTTCCTCTTTACAGCCTTTCTCTTCTCCGTTTTGTTTTCGGTTTGTGGAAGTTGCTGGTAGCTGGTAAGCTCGTACTCATTTTCCTCGTTCCCACTATCAGTGTCTCCGTGCGCTTGAAAATTCAAGTCGCCGTATTCTGTGTTCAGCATACTGGGAGAGGTGGCTTCGAAGTGATCCTCCATATTCGTACGGAATGTGTGTTTTTTAAGGAAGACCGCGGTTTCGAATCTTACGATTCTCGTCAGTTGCTATGTGGTCGAACGGTTGAGTAGAACTCTGAACCATTCCGTAGTGTAAGGTTTGTTAGAGGGTTTTTATATCCACTTTGGTTCGTTAGGTGGATCGAAAATGGTGCGGTCTGATTGGTCCTTGCTAGCCAATCAGGTTGCTTTAGGTTCGATCCGTTTGGTTCTGATGCTTATGTTGTGTTTCTTCAAAAGGTTTAACTGGAAATTTAGGGGTGTTGTCTTGCCTTTTTGCAAAATGTAAAAATATGTGCTGAAAGTATTCAACATGTGTTTACCTTCCTCCGACTATCGAGCAAGAATGTAGTGTAGGTAGCATTTAATTTCAGGAAGACTTCCATGTTTGTACATTGTTTTACCGCAGTTGTGTACTGCATAACATAGGATGTGATAATTAAAAAGTGGTTTCACTGGTTGAGCAGGGCACTGTCTGGAAAGCATCAAAGTGTGATAACGCAAGGGGTGACAGGCCGCACAATCCCTACCGGCGTGAAATATATTTTGCAACCTTTTATATTTTTGCTCTAACGAGTAGATCCTTCAAGGAGTTCCTTTTCTTATATGAAAGGATAGGTGGTTGTTTGAATATCTGGCAAAGTAGCGGTTGATTTTATATGAGGTGCCATTTTTTGAGTAAAGCTTCTTTTAAATTGGATATTGATGGTTGATATTGTGTTACAAAAGGCAAAATTTCTTTCTTTTCTTTGTTGTTCTGTTTAAGCGCTGTAGCTCTCCCTGTGAATTTTATTCCGTACGAATATGGAGGATGACATCAAAGTCACTTCTCCCAGTATGCTGAACACAGAATACGGCGACTTGAATTTTCAAGCGCACGGAGACACTGATAGTGGGAACGAGGAAAATGAGTACGAGCTTACCAGCTACCAGCAACCTCCACAAACCGAAAACAAAACGGAGAAGAGAAAGGCTGTAAAGAGGAAAGCAAGCGAAGACGCGCCCAGCACCACAGAAGCCAAAATAAAGAAGACGGAAGGATCAATTAAAAAACTGGATGAACATCTAAAGAACAACACATGTCCGAAACCACTAAAATACTCTGTACGGGCCAACATACCCGCAGACGAACAATTTAAGAAGGACATTAAAGGTGATTTCCAGTCCGTACTGCGCAGTCTCAAGAGTTTGTTTACGTTTTTTGTTTTGATTCATGTAAGACGTCACAAAATGTAATGTTTCGCAATCACTTACATGAAGTAAATTCAAAGTTCATGTCAACCGCCATTGTTGATGCAAAGCTTTTATGCTTCGTTCTTTCCGATATCACCAGAGAAAACAACTTCGTAGCTGTAAAAATCAAACAAACAGTTGGGAAAAGAATTTAAAATGCCTCAACTATAAGGTAAGTGGTTCGTAACGAATAACATCGATTCGAATTCCAACGTGTGAGCCTCACAAACATTGTGATGCTGAGACTGCGCAGAACGGACTGGAAATCACCTTTAAGTCAGTTAAACAGAAAGCTGAACGCGGCTTTGTGAAAGCCCTAACGAACTTTCATTACCGCCGTCTTGAAAGACAAAAGAGTAAGCTTGACAAAGAAAAATCTACGGGTCGCCGTAAGGCCAGTAAAACCAGTTATAGTGTACCAAAGCCTACAGAGAACCTTACAGAACTTAGAGCTGTCGCTGCTAAGCTACAGAAACAATACGAAAATGTCAACAAACTTATGTCACAACTAAATGATTCACAGAGAATAAAACATGTGAAAAGTACTCGCGTGTGTCTGTTAGACGTGTTAACAACACCACGGGTGGGTCAAACAAAAATGAAGGGAAAACTTCCTTTACAAAAACAAAAAGCAACACTGCCAAACGCAGAGAAAGAAGAAAACAACCTTCCACTAAAAAAGTCAGTTACAAAAAAGCTACAGGGGAAAAATATATTAAAAATCTCTCAAACGAAAAACTAACTGACGCGCAAATCAAATTAAACTCTCGGGGTTTAAATTCATTCCTATGAACACACCGAACAAACATAAAATCCGACGGCAACTATTGCAGGATTTTGAAGACTTTGCAAGGCGAATGCGCCTTAAATATATGTTCCATGGACAAAATAGGGAAATCCACCCTTTCTACGTTAAATCTGACTGGAAACCTCCAGTTCAACCATCAGTCGCCCTCGAGAGCTACTTGGAAGAGGTTAAATTACAACTTGCTGAAATACACATTACAAAGCCTAAACAAAACTTGTCACGCAATGAAAGGAAAGCATTAAATGAATTAAAACAAAACCTTCACATCAACCTAAAAAAGGCGGACAAGGGAAGCAATACTGTTGTCGTGAATAAGACTGACAAGATAAGAGAGGGTCAAACTCAAATCAACGACGAAAATAACTACAAACCTCTCACTGAGCCCATGGTGAAAAACACATCGACGACATGACTAAAAAATGGCTTTCACAAACACCTTGCCCACCAAGAATACCAGAGTTCTACACTCTTACAAAAATTCACAAACCAACTCTTACAGGGAGACCAATCATCTCCGGCTGTGATGGGCCAACAGAAAGAATTTCATTTGTTGACACACTGCTTCAACCAATATCAAAGTCACAAAAGTCATACCTAAAAGACACAAGTGACTTTATAAACTTTATCGAAAGCACAAAGGTTAAAAACCGTACATTCCTTGTATCGATGGACGTCACAAGTCTCTACACAAATATACCACAAAACGAGGGCATTGACACAGTATGCAAAGCATATGATCATTTTTACAAAGACAGCCCTCCCATTCCGACACACTACCTCCGGGAAATGCTTAGGCTAATTCTAGAAGAAAATTCTTTCCAATTCAATGGGAAGCAATATCTTCAAATTCATGGGACAGCTATGGGAACGAAAATGGCTGTTTCCTTTGCCAACATATTTATGGCAAAGATTGAAACCGAAATCCTAAGCAAAACCGTTTTTAAACATACAGTTTGGAAACGTTATATTGACGACATCTTTTCATTGTGGGACATAAGTAAACCCGACATTGAAACTTTCATCGAACAAGCAAATTCACATCACCCGACTATCAAATTCATGGCCGATATCTCTGACACTGAGACTCTGTTCCTAAACACGGTTATATACAAAGGCAACAGATTCAAGGAACAATCGACCCTTGATATAAGAACACATTTTAAGCCAACGGAAACCTTCCAGTACACACATTTCGCCTCTTGCCACCCACCAAGTGCAAAAATGGATTCGTGAAGGGCGAATGCTTAAGAATCCTTAGAACAAACTCCTCAAAAGCTACTTTTGAAGAGAACATTTCAAACTTCAAGAAACACTTGGTGGACAGATGTTACCCATGCAATCTAATAGACAAAATCCTATCAGGAATAAAATTCACAGGAAGAGCTACAGCGCTTAAACAGAACAACAAAGAAAAGAAAGAAATCTTGCCTTTTGTAACACAATATCAACCATCAATATCCAATTTAAAAGAAGCTTTACTCAAAAAATGCCGGCACCTCATACAAAATCAACCGCTACTTCGCCAGATATTCAAACAACGACCTATCCTTTCATATAAGAAAAGGAAATCCTTGAAGGTTCTACTCGTTAGAGCAAAAATATAAAAGGTTACAAAATATTTTCACGCCGGTAGGGATTGTGCGGCCTGTCACCCCTTGCGTTATCACACAAAGGAAGCACGGGAAATGTCCAGCAAGAGAAAAAGAAAGCAGGGCAAGAAAAGCGAAAGAAAAGGGGAGGAGAGAAAGCGAAAGGTAAAAGGGGAGGGAGTGATGAAACCTTTCAACCCCAAAACTCGAAATCTTGCTTTCTGCGTACGCCCGAACTTTGAAAGCTAATAGCAAGTGTCAGGAACACAAGGGCGCGATGAACTCCACCAGCAAACAGAGTTTTGGGCATTTTTGGCTCTTTTTGGCTAGAATCTGGCCAGAGAACGGCTCGAAGGGCTTCAAAATGCTCGGGAGTCAATGGGTTAAGCAAAGGATACAGTTTTCTGAAAAAAAAAATCCACCTTTGACCATAAAACAACCCAATTTGCCCATAAAATGCCCAATCGAGTGGAGAAAACGAAAAAAACACGAATTTTAGCATTTTTGATTAAACAAGAACTGTCAGATATAGGCTCGATTTCTGCCGCTCACTCGGCTCACGAGTTATAGCTACTCAAGTAAACAAAGTATCAGACCATTTAGAGGCTCTTAAAGAAAACGTATTTGTTGCCGTTAATATCAAAGACTACAAGAAAGTCCCGGTGCTGGGTAAAGCAAGGAGTGTGGAGGAGACTAGCTTTGTTATTGAATACTGGAAGGGGACTTGGCGAACAGAGTTGAAACCATGGAGATTGCAAAATGGAGAAGTATGGACAGACACGTTGCCAAAAACGTGTATCGTGTTGGTGGATTTCGTGTTAGATGAAAGGAACAAACTTCCTCAGGAGACTTACAAATATTTAAAAGAAACTTACCACAACCTTTGAAAAGGCCCGCTGATGAAAGATTAAGAAGGATGATGTACTGTAGACAAAATTATGAACTTGTCTGGTCGTGAGTTGATCATGAAAATGCAAATTCTTGTCAAAAGCAGTAAACAAGTGCCTAAATACTGGTTATCAACTTGATTGAATGATAGAACCCCCATGTCTTTGGAAATTTTGAGCGCGTTAAAGATAATTAATGACTATTCTGGGTATGCCAAAACTATGAACTTTTATGACAATTTGAATGTACCTCAAATCTGACGTTGGAAATTTCCAAGGCCATTTTATTCTTGTCCAAAATGTGACGTTGGAAACTTCCATGGCCATTTTGAATACTTGTCTGAAATATGACGTTGGAAATTTCCATGGCTATTTCATTCATGTCTAAAATAAATGACGTTGGAAATTTCCAAGGTCATTTTATTATTGTCTAAAATACGACGTTGGAAATTTCAATGGCTATTTTGTGAATATGGGACTGATATAACTTGTTACATAAACAGCATATTTTTACCAGGAATATCGTAAATGTTCGTCGACTTGGAATTTTTTTTAAGATCTCTTGAAGCTAGTGACATTAAATTTTGATTCTGGAGAAAAAATTGGACAATTCCGAATTTCTTGCAAATACCTTTTTGCAAAAAAATATATAGCTGTATATAGAAAGTTCAATGTTAACGCATCTCTACAGAAAACCGGTAATGTTGACATCAATTCTTGTTGTTTTTGTAATGGAGGTTTTGATGAAACGTTGGCAATAAAAGGGCACATAGTGTTATTCTCTGAATGTCATACTATCGACTCGTCAAACTTTAGACAAGAGACCCCAATTTGTGCAAAAATATTCAAATAATCTGTCACGTTTCCCCGGAACCTATCCAATTTTTGCAAAAAAATAAAGTTTTAGAATACTCCCGGAGGCTTTAGCACGTGTTTTGAAGTCGATTTTCACATTTGCGGACTAATGAGCTATAACATTTTGCACCGGAAGATTACATTTAATGTCATTTATATGTTATGACAAATTAACCTTTGTCGATATATTTTACACATGTTTGTATCTCCGTAAAAAAACAGTTTTGACAGTGTTCTTCCCGGCGAAAGAAAAATAATGGCGCGTAATCTGGAGTCGATCTGTTGTTTGTTGCTGTGCAACATTATTAACAGAAAAACAGAATGGCTGCTAAACGCCAGGGACTTCTGACGGACTATTTTTCAAATCAATCGTCATTAGAGTTTTCAGCAAATGTTAAAGTGAGATTTAGCGCTAAAAATTCTGAAGAGCAGCTACTTTATATTCATGCTTTTGTTTTGCTTTCTTTTGTTTTGTGGCTTTTATGCTCTTAAATTGCTAGAAATCTTACAATAAAACATGTATAAGCATAAAACCTCTTTAATCAAGTGTCTCTGGTCTTTTTGTTCAAAACCCCTATAACTCGAAACCCCGATAACTGGAAGTAATTTCAATTTCCCTTGCCAATTCGAGTTACCGGGGTTCAATTGCATTGTGTTCATGTATACCCCAACCTAGCTTGGTTCTCTGCACTATATTTTCGTCCATAGTAAATTGAATTGCTACTAGAACAGGGCAATTCCTCCATTGCGGCAAGGTGCATATGGCTCCTTGCTAGTGGTAGATGAACCTTGGCAAAGGTTTCAATATATTTGATTAAGTTGTTGTGTACCACATTCGTCAATATATAAAAAAGTTACAAAACAAAATTTTCCAGAACAACTGCCAGGGGTACTAATTTGAAACGTTGTAAATCTTCTTGTAATTGCTTCAAACCAGAAGGGACCTGTGGTTCTTATACAATTCATCACACTTAAGAGAGATTTAATGTCGTGTGAATGAAGTTGATTAGAACTCTAGCACGTATGCTTTCCAAGAAAAAATGGAAATGATAACGCCACACAATGATTTTCAAATGAATTTATTGAAATCCAAGCTACAACTTGGCTGATGCCGTCATTTGCATTAGACGTGATGATTGTTGGACAGAGTCCTTGAAGACCTTTGTTGAGCTTGGTGATCAAACTTTGACTAGGTAATGAGTTCCAAACCAGGAACATTTTAGCATCAAAAGGATTCTTAAGTGTGAACGTTCGGATGAAAACCTTTGAGTAAATGTGCATACTACTTGCTTTAAGTGTACGTTTTACGGTATAAACTATCAATCTGAATCACGCAAATCACTCTCAAATCAATTCTCCAAAGATCGCAAACAATAATCTTCAGGGCAGGGTGAGGGACAGAGGGGAAAAGGTAGATCAAGATCAGTTAGCTTTGTTGTTGTTGTTCTGCACATGGGGCTAGTAGCTCTCAGGTCAACCTCTCCTGAAGATCTCTTATAGTGTACTTCGCGTAATCACGCCCATTAACTCATCCATGGCGAATTTACCTTCACAAATGTAGCCCTGAACTCACCAAGTGTGGCGACCCAGGCCCTCGTTACTATTCCTTGTCGTACAGTCTTGAAATAAGGCTCAGCCGGGAGTCCGTGAACACTACAGTTATCTTCGCTTGGCGGCCGCTTCTTCGCGTTTTCGAAGGAAGCGTCTGCGAAGTTTTAGAAGATTTACTTGTTTAATTTTGAACGACTAGTAGATTTATACTAAAACAATTAGATTGTTCGCTCTCGATTTCTATCGAGAGCGTATAATCTAATAGTTAATTATCAATGTTAGGCCGGGTTTCGTTCCGTTCAAATGCTCGGTCTATTTGTGGTCGAATTCTGGAATCATACGTGATTAATTCAGAAGTGGAGTTTTTTTTTATCGATTTCTTAACTCTGCCACGTCTGTTCCGCTTTGAAAGTGTCCCTAACAAATGCGAAATCCAGCTGTGGCTCCCACAATATGGCGTTTTGAACACACCTATAAGATAATCGAGTGCATGTACCAGCAGAGACGATGTGAAAATTAGAACAAAATGATATATTATCTTACCTTCTTTGGCAGCTATTGCAAACACAACTCACATTAAAGATACAGAAATGGCTATGGCATTAATGGGCCAGCATAGAGGACACATGACAAACAAACTTCTCGTCTTTTCTTCTCTTCTTCTCGTCTTTCTTCTTTACTGATCTAAGCTTACTCATTTGTTTATTAGTATTGTTTATTGTTGTTTTCACTGTTACAATTATATTGTCGATAATTTCAATTAATTAATCAATTAATTAATTTCGATAATTTTATCAATATCAAAAATTAATGTCAAAATCAAAATTTGTCGTTAATTGTTACCCACCTCGAATAGCTATGCTAACTGTGGGTAACAAATATTGTACAGTTGTTGCTTTCCAGAGCTTATAACAACAATTCCGCTTGAACAATCAGATTGAATAAATTGAAAAAAATTAATTGAGACTAGCCTCATGCATACATTCAAGGAAAAGTTGAATCCACTTTCAGGGACAGAAGGAGAATTTATCTTTTGGTTATAATCGCAAGAAAAAGGTTTGGTGGTGCAACTTCGACTTAAAATAAAACCAAAATTGGCTCGAATGTTGATGTAAACAAAATATGCAATTCGAGATTCGCGCGAAAAATGTCAAAAGACGGCTAATAATAATAATAATAATAATAATAATAATCTTTATTTGCTTTTGTCAATGTATACATTATTTTTTTATTACAATCTAGAAAATTTACAAAATATGTTAATCTAAACTAAATAAAAACTATGGGAAAGCTAGGAAGCTAAATAAACCAGTAGGTTTTCTTGTTAGCTCCCTGAACAATTTAGGTTCTAAGTGGCAGGTAAAATAGAATAAAAAGAAATGCAAGGAAGGATGAACTTATTTACATGAAGTATGCTGCTTCATCAGTAAAACGAAACTTTATTTTATTTGTTGTTCAGAGAGTAGATAACGTTTAATTTTCTTAGGAAATGTGAACACACTTGAGTTTTTTAAATGAGTTGGGAGGTCTTTCCAAATGTCCGTAGCCATAAAAGAGATTGATTGTTTACCTACGTTAGTTCGTACACTCGGCTTATAAAATAAATATTTTTCTTAGCTGTATATCTCGTGTTGTAGTGACTAGCATATTGAAACATGTTGTCGAATAGTTCAGGCAGGCAGCCTTTATGCCATGAATGCACTGCTATATCCCTAATTGGAATTACTGGATCTCGACACCGGGGGGCAGGGTTGGCGCAGTGGTGACAGCACTCGCACTCTCGCTCTCACCAGGTGGTGAGAGCACTCGCCTTCCACCAATGTGTCCCGGGTTCGATTCCCGGACTCGGGGTCGTATGTGGGCTGAGTTTGTTGGTTCTCTACTCTGCTCCGAGAGGTTTTTCTCCGGGTACTCCGGTTTTCCCCTCTCCTCAAAAACCAAGATTTGATTTAATTTGATTTGATTTGAGATTTGTAATTAGTAGGCGAAGAGCCACTTCGTGGAAGTACTACTAATAAATCGTTTATTATTATTATATTATTATTATTATATTTATTTACTGCTCTAGAAATAATTTATCAGTTTTTTTCCCTTCGTTTACTCATTTTGCAAATTTTCTTTTGCCACTTGCTACAATAATTATTCGTCTAACCAAGGAGCGCAAAACTTTGAAAAGTTTTAATCCGAGGGTTTACCGTGAATACCCTTCATGATGAGGAGACTTCAGAAAGAGAGCTAAGTTACACACTTAGCAATAATTTGCTAGCAAACCTCGATAGCAAAAGTAACAAGTAATTTTCGGCCTGCAACTGCCAAAAAGATCGTTAACAAAAATCGCAAATATCACAAGAATAACAAATTCCGTAAGTTAGATGAAGGAAAATCCATGACAAGGCAAAAAAACCTCATCCAAGTTGCGAACATAGCAAATATAGTAAAAGAAGCAAAGAATTTTCCTGCAACTGCCAAAGAGATGGTTAACAAAAATCACAAATATCGCAAGAATAACAAATTAAGCAAACGAATAGAAGGAGAAAGTGACGAAGGCAAAGACTCGCGAAGCCTCGAATTTCGCAAAAGTCGCAAAAGTAACAAGGATTTTACCTGAAACGACAAAACGCAATATATAGCAAGAACAATAAATTCCGCAAGTTAGATGGAAGGCAAAAGACAACGGCAAAAGCGCTCCGGCTAACCAAGCCGTGACACAAAGTATACCCTTCGTTCTAAAAGCACGAGGCCACAAATAACGCTACACACAATAATGTATATTCTTCGTTCTCAAAGCGCCGGTAAGTCCACGAATACGTTACTGCACAATGTATTAGTTCGCATAAGTAGCATAAGGCCTGTCAAGACCCACACTGTTCACTGTTTAGCTAATTTTCCTGGGATCAAACCCGGGGGTCACGATCGATAACGAACGTTTCGCTTTCGTCGAATTCAGTCGTTCGACATGACGGTCCTCTTACAAATAAGAATTTAATTTAAATCAACTGACACCAAAAAAAAGCTGGTACAAAATTTGGCGAAGCAAGCCGGGACTACACGGAATCTTTCGCAGAATTTTTTTATTACTGACAGTTGTTTAACTTCGTAGAGTTTCAAAAAAGCGCATTAAGTACCCATTTGTCATATCTTAACCGCGCCATCGGTCATTATTCATCAATTATATTATAGCATCCCCTTCGCCATGAAGTAATCTAGCAAAATCATAAATTTCACGATGGAGAAGAAACATAATTCGTGTCCAATTCTTTCTACTTCCATAAGAGAACAAACCAAGTAACCACCACAACAAATTCAATTCATAGTCAAGGACGTGCATGAACACAGGACAGGTTTATCATTTTTAAAATATAACACCTTTTCGGTATTTGGTCCTACAAGACATAAACAATATGATTACTTCTTCCAGAATTCGTGGCTTTTCGAAGGCCCTATTTGCCTTTGTCACTTTCTTCTTACATTTCTTTGCAAAATTTGTTATTCATGCGATTCTTGATATCAGAGATTTTCTCGTTGCAGGCAATATCTATGTTACTTGTGCGATTTCAGTGAAATTCGTGGCTTTTCGAGGACCCTCTTTGCCTTTGTCACTTTCTTCTTACATTCCTTTTTGAATAATTTGTTATTCTTGCGATATTTGCGATTCTTTCTAACAAAGATTTTCTCGTTGCAGACAAAATCCTTCTTATTTTTTCGATTCTTGCAAAATTCGTGGCTGTTTTCGAGGGCCCTCTTTGCCTTTGTCACTTTCTCCTTCTCTTCATTTGCAAAATTTGTTATTCTTGCGATATTTGCGATTCTTGCTAACAAGGATTTTCTCGTTATAGACAAATTCCTTATTAAAATTGTTAAAAAGATTTTTCTAGCAAATTTTTGCTAGCGCTCGTAATCCTGGACGTGTCTCAAGTTACAGGTTAAACAGGACATTAGGCAACTTGGCGATATACAGGTCAGAAGGAAACAAGGAAATGATCACCATACAGGAAACGCCTTTAATTTGTGTTTAAACCAATTCTTTCAACTATTACCGTACGAAATACAGGGAGAAGAGTGCGCAGAGAAAACGTTCATTAACATAAAGTCTGCCCTAACTGATGTCCGCTCTTTGAGACTGGACTGTATCTAAAAGTTGCACTTCATGCAGTGTTTGTCGTCGCGTCCACAAACGCTAACCCATTTTGGTTCTCCTCGAGGTTTCGGGTGAAGTCGCTTGGTTTTCGAATCAAATGCGATTTCAATTGGCAGATATTTGGCTCTTTGAACGCCACTCCTGAAAAAAAAAAACGGAGATAAAACAGATACAGTAGTCTTCCTTCTTGTTAGAAAGGAGTCAGATCACCACACGTACACGGAAAAGGAAATTGATGACACCAATCGACAATCGCCTGCATCGATCGCTACTTTGATTTTAAGGGACTGCTACAACAAATTCGTCCCTAAATTTTGGAAAATAATCACTTGATTCCAAAATTTAGTTAAACATGGGAATCATTCACCTATTTTCCAGAGCGCAGCCATTTTGCATGTCATGGCGCCATTTGGCTTCAGTTGTTGTCAGGAAATCTTTGTGTTAATTTAACAACTGGGCAACCAAATGACGTCATGAAATCCAAAGTGATGGCGCACAGGAAAGCCGGTTAAAAGCGAAAGTAGGCGATAATGTAATGTGAAGTCCGTTTGAACCATTAGCAAAAGATAAAATTCAGTTCGACCGATAAAGTGGAATTCCTCTCGCATTAAGTCTAATTACTGGAACAGCGAACAATTGTTCAGTTTGGGTTCTCACTCTTCCCAACCAAGTGCTTAGGTACCACACCTCGATTTCAAAGAAAACGCTTGGGTACCAAGGCGAATTCTTGCGTTCATCTAATTTATGTGCCATATCCGGAAATAAACGTCAACCCTAGTTTCAATGTGGGTAGAACTGACATTTGGGGGTAAACTAAGGTTAGAGTTAAACTTTTATCAAAACATATTACTTTCTTTTAGTTAATATTTTTCTGTTGCTGTTGGTCAGCATTTTATTTTATGCTGTTAATCAAGTTAGTTTTACGTATTTCGGGTACTACACAAGTATTACTCCATGAAAGCCTCTCCCAATGTCAATTCTCATTATACCTGAAGAAGGCTGGTTTGGGCAGCCGAAATACAATACAGAAAATTTAAACCCATTCTACGTTGTATCGGCCACTGCTTTTGTATTTTTTCTTTTTGAAATTGTACCAGGAGCCAGCCCATATTATGGTGTATCCAGAGCACATGGGGTGAATATTAAGAGATGATACACACCTGGAAACAGTCACTTGAAACAAGCGAGAGTAACTCAAGTCTCTAAATACTTTATTTCCCAGAACATAGTGCTCGTAAATTTTTATCCTGTATTTGTCGGGTTTCAAACCAAATTCTCCGTACAAGGCCTGAAAGATGAAACATACCGACGATATCAAACATTACTACAATTCTGAGCAAAGGTATCAAAGTAATAAATAAAGTACACTAGAATGAGAAACATTGCAAAGGTACTTAAAGGAATTGAGAGACTAATGAAAACGTAGATCTTCCTGGAGGGAATTTACTGTCACTAAAAACTTCAGAAAAAAAGTGCTTTGAAAGGCCGAAGCGGTGTCAAGAAGAAGTCGTGCCTGACGCCGCCCAAGGACAGTCCATAAACCACAACTTAATTTGTAACTACAATGGTCGCTAATTTGAACTGGTTCAAATACTGCCAGCTACGTTTCCAGCAGTGCCTTTCGAGCACAGTTTCGTAGTCGCTAAAGATATATTTCAGAGTCAAAATAAATGTTCTAAGTTACCGTTATTCCTTTCGAACTGTCGAAAGTGGCGAAACCGATTGAAACCAATGATATGCAAGCAGTTGTAAAAGTTGCGGGGAGTATAGTTCCCTTCCCCTTTTTTCAGAGCTAGATAACACAATACCTAACTCCCTTTGTTTGAGTATGTGGCTAGCTTACCGGATCGTTTCCGCTAAGAAGGCGAAGAGGGGGAAATAAAAAGTTTGCCAAACTGAACGCCACAACCGTGTTACCATGCATACAGTGTGGCTGAAGAAAGTGAGGATGCGCACCAATGATAACTTGCACTCCAAGAGACACGAGATGTTTGGTTATATCAAGCTGATAGGGCAGAGGTCCTGGAAGAAGTTCTTTACCCCAATGCATGAACACAACTATGACATCGACGTTAGCCTAATAGGAAGTAAAATGGGCAATACTTATTAACTACTTGTGGTGAAAGTTGCTTGATAAGCTTCCTAGATCCTCTAGCGCTTCCTAAATTTTTGTAAACCAGAAATTAAAAAAAAAAGTTGTAACAAGTATTTTTACTATAATGCAGTGAATTAAATGCAGTTTCCCGATCGAGCATTGCACATTGCAACAGTATTCGGGAAAACGTTTTCTTCCTCTTATCAAACCGTGGATATTAGATCTGAACAACTGCTATTCCGTTTCCTTTCCTTGGCTTATCAGCAACAATAGGAAGATATCTTTGTTCTCTTCTGAATTTCAACCGACTTTGTTATATTTCACCTGTGTGTTTAACTTTCCATTGTACAATTGGGCGAGTGTCCTTCCATTTCTGGCTCGTTTGGGCCTGGATTCTACCTTAAAGCAGTGAACGGCATTATCGAGAGTGGGCATAACAATGAACATGTCTTGCACACCCCACTCTCGTCCCAGGCTTTGCGAGGACAGTGAGTTCAGGCTTTACGCAGGCAAGGAGGCAAAGAGAATCTTACATGCTAAAATAATAACGAGAAGAATGTCGAAACAGAAACTCCTCAATTACATACCTGCTTCAGCGCTTTGACATCTCTGTTAACAGTGGATTCTTGATAAACCGCAGGGCCTGCGGAGAACAAGTCCGCATTTGTGTGCAGTTCTTGAATCCAGGATGCGCCACGTGATCACAGTAGCCTAAAAACCCAATTCTGATCCCTTTCCTTTCCAAGATTGCGTATTTCTAAATACATGAATAAATAAAGAAACAAACAAATAAATAAATAAGACAATACAACGATGAAAAATCAAGTAATCAACATCATCAATCCTTTTTCTTACACTGCTCTGAGGATATAAAGGATTGTTTCAGACCGTGTGCGGGTCAGAGGGGCGTCACTTTAGACTTGTAATGTCTGCCTACTAATGCCCACCTTTGTTAACATGAAACTGTTCTAAATCTGATCTGAAAAATCATCTTAAAATGGCCATTGTAATTTTTTTCCCGTTTATAATTCCCCTGAAGTCTTTCGCGTCAATTCAAACACCTATTTTTGTTAAATTGGTCCACTATGATCTTTTAGACAGGTTTGTGTTTTAGAACGGTGTTGACAATACGGAAAAAAGAATAAATAAAGATCATTGAATACTTCTTGCCACTTACCTGATCTAATTTGTATTGCACCCATTTTGATCTCCAAAATCAGATCAGTTATCAAAGGAAGGGGATTATTATTGCAAAGTTGAGTGAAACAAGTCCCGGCCGAAGAGCATACAGATACCAGACGAGACGCTTAAATTGTACTCATGAGTAGTTAGTCAGTTTTAGAATCTGATAACGTTCATTACCGTGGACTTGTAGCAGCGGAATCGGTGCTACGCTTCTCTTTGCCACGGGTGTTATGAAGTAGAGCGCTTTTTAACTGAGTGAAAAACCAGTACATTTACCAACCACGACACACGCAAACAGCACAATGAAACAATCAGAATCCCAGAGAAAATATATACGACTCCAAGATCTAGAACATGCGGTCGATCAAGTTGTGATTTGTAATATCCGCACCCTCCGCTCCTCAAGGTCCATCATTCTGTCTGTCCCAAGATCTAGAACCTCCACCTATGGCGACAGATCCTTTGCGTGTGTATCTCCTAGGCTTTGGAACAGACTTCCTGATTTTATAAGATATTCCGAGACCTTAGATTCCTTTAAAACCAGGCTCAAGACACGCCTTTCTAAAATTGCTTTTAACCTATAGTAAATTTTTGATCTTATTCTTGTAATTACTTTAAATCTTATGTAAAAGCATTGAGACTTATGTATAATGCTTTTTTAAGAACTGTATTATTATTATTATTATTATTATTATTATTATTATTATTATTATTATTATTATTATTATTAGATTGCTTGGCTAAGAAAGTAGCGCGAACTTTCCCAACCATTCACAAGGGAAGTCAAAGAAAAGCTGATACAACCAGGAATTACTTGACTCTCAATTAAAAAACACCTGCTGTTTGATGTGGGGGTTTTGAATCCATTCGGTGTCTCGGCGGGATTATCATCCCTATTCATTTTAGAAGATAATGCATATCAGCTAGTAGGAGTAGGGACAAACTAACCTGGGTGGAACCGAATTTTCCATACGAAATCCCAAAATATTCAAAGCCTGCTTCTTTGAGAACTTGTGCAGTGTTTGTGGCTCCTTCTGATCCGAAATCATTCATGTGATTGTTAGCTATTGTTATGACATCAAATCCAGCGAACCTTACGAGCAATGTGAGATAAATCAGATCAGTGTGGACCACTCGTCAATCTCACTCTCTGAAACTCAAATGGTATTCAGTTATGTGTGTCAAGACCTATGTGCATGTCATCACCACTAAATGATATCAAACTGACAGCACGACAACATGATTTCCAAATCGGCCAGCCATCTTGGTTCCTTAACATTATAGGACGTCAGAGAGCAGCCAAAATTAATTTAAAGCAGTAACAGATGCTTAAAACGTAATAGTTACAGCTATCAATAGATTTAATTATAGAAAAAATATTGCATGAGTAGTGGATGATCTTTAAATGTTTATCGAAAAGGTGTAATTTCATAGCTTTTAAGATTTTTCCCATTAATTTTATCTCCGACCACTAAAGCCAATTCTCGCCAGATTTAAAAACGACGTAAGCCCCGTGTCTAAGTTTGATTGTTCTTGAAAGGCATTGATTAGTGTTATTCAAAACTCACAACAACAAACTGAAAACACGAGCATTTTCGTATTTAAGGAAACAGCACAAATTAAAACTTCACAACTTTTTCCTGAATTTGTCTAGCAGCAATTTAGAACAACAGTTGACTGCTCGTCATTTGACTGTCATATTTGTGAGTCCATTTGGACGGTCATGAAAGTATTTTGGAGAAATCCAGAAATCCAATAAGACGGACCCAAGATGACAGCCTTCCTGCAATAATAACTTAACACCCATTGTATTAATGACGTCATCGCCCTACCAAGCGACCCCTGGAATGAGGCATTTCTACACCTCTTTCCTTTCTAGGTCCTTGATAACAATGTCACGGGCCTGTTGACTTAATTATCATTGTCATTCTCATTGTCAGTTTCACTGTTACTCAGTCATCGTCATTGCCAAGTTGTTTTAAAAATGACTGCCAAAAGCTGCAAGTTTTCTCTTGCCGGAAGGTGTCTTTTTCGGACTAAAGCGACAGACTTTTACAACGAAACCTTGGCAACTGTACTGACGTGATCGCTAACTAGTTGCACCCTCGAAAGAAAACGGATAAACATCAACACTCTCCAGTACAGTAATATCATTAGTATCATCATCATCATCATCATCATCATCATTATCTTTATTACTCTTCGCCAGTGGGTTTTAGACTCTCAGATGTTTAAGTAATCCATAACAAATGCCCCGAGCAGTAAACGGATTCTTTATGGTACCTTAATGCAGAGACAGCTTCAGGACTTGAATCCAAAATGGTCGACTTCTTGCCTTTGAACTTGTAAGGATACACATCCTTACTGACAAAGGGTGACTCCAAGTTCGCTACTGAGATGTCTGCCTTTCTGATAAAGGATGCCACTTCATTGAAAGATTCATTGTACGAGTGATAGTTCTGTTCGACGTGATATTTTACCGGTCCAGAAAAGGATATATCTCCAGCAAATAACAAAGTGACGTGCTCTAAAGAAAACGAGAAAAGATGCTTTTGTCATTTTGTTGTAACGAGCATTTGCAGTAAAACAACAGTTACGGTACGAGTGACGATAGTTCACTGTTCGACGTGATATTTGACTGTTCCAGAAAAGGATATATCTCCAGCAAATAACAAAATGATGTGCTCTGAAGAAAATGGAAACAGACGTTTTTATAATTTCATTGTAAAATTCATTAATAATTCATAAGACTAACGACCAATCTACGGGTAGTATTTGAGTCACATGTATACCTCTCTAAACCCCAATAAAAATCATTAACTTTCACAAAAGTCCTGCTCCGCTAATCAGTATGCATTAACTTTCATACAGATCTCTACTGATTAACATTACAAACACGACAAACACAATCTATTGTTTCATTTCACAAGTAGCATAAAATATTCGCGTGAGACCTTTATGGGCTTTAAAACGGCTCGTCTGCGGCTCGCCGTTTTAACTGCCCATAAAGGTCTCCCGCCCATATTTTATGTATTACATATAATGGTAATTTACAGAAAAAACAACAGTTACGCAAATCTTGTGCTTTCAATTCACTCCCAAAACAATTCTCTAAAGATTGTCGACTTTAATCTTTATAAAAGGGTGATCGTGGGGTAGGGTTCGGTCGAGATGGCTTTGAAGGATGATGAACATAAATTGATACAAATACGGGGCAGATAGGTAAACGTTTCCCATTGTTAGAAGCCATAGATGTGCTTGCATGTGCAGAAGTTTCTTTTAGATGAATTTCTAAAGGTATTATTTAATATACGCACAGGAAGCTAAGAGTGCGTTTTAAAAGTACAAACGTAACTTCTTATGTAGGTTAAAATAAAAAGAGATTATAAGATCCCCGAATCCAATCCAATTTCTAATCACTTTTCAATAACCTTACATTCATGCTAAAAGTTCGTGGGATTGTTTAAACCAAGAAAGGAAAACACGGTCAATACTTTATGGCCTGATTTTTTTAGACCAAGAGTATTGATTAATATGGGTGAGCCAGCGTATAGATTCTCTATTTCAAAGATTGGGAATCTATACCTCTCAGAATTAAGTGTATGCCCTGCCATACTTTTAAGAAAGAGTAGAAATACTATCTTCGCATAATCAAACTTGTTTTTGTCGCTGCTGCTGTTAATTAGTTTAGCGGCTAAAGAAGCTTTTTACAGACGAGACCGCCATTTTCAATATGAGTAGACTTTACGCACAGTCAGGCAGAGTGTGTAAACTCTGATGTAAGTTAAAATGAAAGAGACTATAATTATCCCCGAATCTAATCCAATTTCTAATCTCTTTTCTTTAACTTTACGTTTATGATGAACGTTCGTGTGATTGTTAAAGCCAATAAAGGAAAATGCGATTAAGTATGACTATCCTTTGATTGCAAGCACTCCCCTTCTTGGTGATCAAGACAGCACGGCTAATCGCGACAATCAAGAAATAGGCTATTGGCAATACAGTATCGTTTGTTTAATTAGCACTGTTAAGACTACGTCCCTTTCAAATGCCCGGTCTTTTTTGGTCTTATTCAGGAACAATACGTCAATTGTTCTGATGGGGAATTTCTTATTGATTTCCGGCGATGACTAGGATTTCCACAAGATAACTCCTCTTTCAAATTGTGAAACCCGGCTTTGGCTTTCGAGACAGTATTAAAGTCTGAACACAATGGCGTCTCACTGTTTTGAATTTATCTTACCTTCTTTGGCAGCTGTTCCAGCCATGCTCAGATTCACGATCAGAATGTAGCTTAAAAAGTACATTTTGGAGTTACAGCACTGATCAAAAAAAGGAGAACTAAGTTAGTGAAAGGCAGCTGTGCCGACCGGCCGAGTGCTGAATACACGTGTGAAGCCACAAGCGGAGCCGAGTCTAGTGCTCGAACTGTAAAAGTTACAAAACGTTGACCCTGACGGAGAGGTTACACATGCACCTGCTAAGTAAAATGATTTTCAATTTCACAAGAACAAAAGCCAAACAAACCATATTGTGCGTTGGCCTAACCTATCACTAACCGTGTTCTCCTTTCTTTAAAGTTCAATTGAATTATAATTATCAAATAAAGGCCGTACCAGCCAATGATATTTTCTTACTTTCTTCACCCTTCAATCACAGAATGTTAACCTAATTAGGGTGTTTAGTCTTTGTTCTGCCCGACACCTTAGGTGCCTGTGATTTAACAGTATACCAACCTGTTTTGATTTATTTTGAATTTGCAGTCCTTGCCTATTGTTTTGGTTAGGATTTTTTAAGACAATGAAGCTTTTGTTATCTGTCCTTTGGGATTTTTCTGTTCGGTGACGCGAACTTAGACTCGGGTTAAGTCGGATCCAGTTCGCAAATTTTCAGTGATGACATTTTGTTCCCCACGGGAGCCTACTAGGGAAAACACAGACAGACTAGCAGGGAGTGAGTCAGTAAATGCATGAAGCGTCTGTCGAAAAGATGTTGAGTTACACGTCCAGTCCTACCGTGTATCGCCCAATTCCAGCACACAGAAAATAAAGAAAATATGCATGAAATCCTTACGACGTATTTTATCAGTGAACGGAATTTATTTCAGTCATGTTATTGCGAGCAAGCGTTCTCCGAATGCCGGGAGCGATCAGTTTTCCATTCGCGTAAATTTGCTTTGTTTTAATTTTTTTTTTCTTTGCCCGCGCGACGCCGTTTTAAAATAAACTGGGGCAGGCATAAAAAGACCTGATCCTGGAAATCGGCTCTTTATGAAAAGAAAGGAAAGAACACTGCGTGCGTGTCTTTAGCCACTGACGCAAGGAATGTAAAAGAAACAACGCTGTTGTTGTCACGCCTCAGGAACAAGGAAAGTGTGATTTCACACCTTTTTACGTTTGAGCGATGTCGCTTTTTGGAAACCGCAGATAGTTTGAAAGAGCATTTATCGTTCGTTTCATTAAACGTCAACCAACAATTTAATAAATGCAAAGCCAATAGAAATGAGACTTATCGTATAAATTAAGGGAGTGAAAGAATACGACGCACACTACACAATTGAAGGAAAGGGAAAGACAGACGTGGAATTAGACAGTTGACGTGTTTATCAATACATAACAATAAATAAAGCGCCTTGCTTAATTGTGAGCTAAATTCTTATTGCTGCAGCTGTTAATTAATTTCATTTTGCCGTTTTCTTTTTTCTTGTTAACATAAAAACAACGTACGTAGCCTTACTTAGCTGAATATTTCTTCTTCTTTTACTTAGCTGAATATTTCTTGTGCTGCCATTTACTTGACCATGGCGGTGTCCAACCAGAAGCTTTCGCTACTTTGGCCACCGCTCACATATAAATTTATTCCTTAACGGCTTTAACTCTCCTTAGCTTTATTGTTGTCATTTCTTTACCTTATAATTATAAACTTTATTTAAATACCCATTATATTGTACAGTTGAACCCCGATAACTCGAACCCTCGGTAACTCGAATTCCCCTCTAACTCGAAGCAAAACTGATTTCCCTTACCCTGGGTGCCAGAGGTTATTTTTCCGTTTGAAGGAGGGAATTTGCATCAACGAGGCGCCAAGCGCCGAGAGGAAAAAAATAACCTCTGGTCGCACGAATGCTGAACTTTATTTCCGTGCGGTTTTCGTGTATCAGATATCCCACCAAACCGGTTTTCGATGGGCGGGGAGACCGTGTCTGGCTGTTATCATTTTTGACATTTCTGACATCCGATCGCTAAAAACAATCGCACGTGAAGCGAATCGATCGCTAAAAATAATCGCACGTGTAGCGAACCGTGAAAAACTTCTCTGTATGTGGAAAAATGTCGAGGAAGGTTGTGACTCCGGTAAAAATTGTTCGCTCATCCGTCGACGATTTTTGCAGAGTTTGCAACATAAGTTTGATCATTTATGGCTACGGGAAGCTTCACTTATTTCAAGTCGAAAATGCGAAGAAGCAAAACATTGGGGCGCGATTATCCGCTGTTCTGGGATTTCCCGTTTGTAAACAAGGTGATGCATCTTCGCTGTCATCACCAAGAGAGCAGGCTGCAATTCCGCGATCGGCAAGCTCTTGAATATGTGAGTCAATAAGGGCAGTGAGTGGACAGATCACCAAAAGAACTGCATTCTTTGGGTAGTCAAAGCCTTGATCATGTAGGTTGGCACAAATTGCTGGAACAAGTTGAAAGATCAAGGATTTTCCACAACTCGTCGGTAAAACGGCCAACACATCCTTCCCGTTTCAGGAAAGCCAACAACGCTTCTTCTTGCACTGGTTTTAATGCAACAATATCGGAAAATTTAGACTCCAAAGCGACCTGAACAGCATTTCGAAACGCACAAAAGAATCCACGATCGTCGATAGCAGCCGCCATATCGATGCTTACACTTGCTTTCTATTCAACATCGAAACCGGTTTGTCGGCTGGGAAACCACGCTTTTTCTAAGCCAATCATAGTTGTTGTTTATTTGAAGAACCAATCAGCGGACTAGGACAAATTCTGTCCTGTGGAAATGAATATCTCTGCTCGTGCGACCAGAGGCCCTCTCTCGCGTTCTATTTTGGCTTTTCAGGGAAATTTATTTTTTTTCAACGGGCCTCTGGAGCCAGGGTAGATTTCCCTTGGATTAGCCTCATATATTTATTGTAATTTTAACCCCTATAACTCGAAACCCCGCTAACAAGAGGCGATTTTTACTTCCCTTCAGGTACTTTTCTTTGTAATTTTACTCTCGAAAACTCGAAGTCGATTTTCACATTTGCGGACTAACGAGCCGTAACATTTTACACCGGACGATTACATTTAATGTTCAGTTATATATTATGACAAATTAACCTTTGTCGTTATATTTTACACACGTTTATATCTCCGTAAACAAACAGTTTTGACAGTGTTCTTCCCGGCGATAGAAAAATAATGGCGCGTAATCTGGAGTCGATCTGTTGTTTGTTGCTGTGCAACATTATTAACAGAAACAGAATGGCTGCTAAACGCCAGGGACTTACAACGGACTATTTTTCAAATCAATCGTGAATAGATTTTTCAACAAATGTTAAAGTGAAATTTAGCGCTAAAAATTCTGAAGAGCAGCTACTTTATATTCATGCTTTTGTTTTGCTTTCTTTTGTTTTGTTGTTTTTATGTTCTTACATTGCTAGAAATCCTACAATAAAACATGTATAAGCATAAAACCTCTTTAATCAATTGTCTCTGGTGTTTTTGTTCAAAACCCCTATAACTCGAAACCCCGCCGATAACTGGAAGTAATTTCAATTTTCCTTGGCAATTCGAGTTATCGAGGTTCAACTGTATTGTGTTCAAGTATACCCCAACCTACCTTGGTTCTCTGCACTATATTTTCGTCCGTAGTAAATTGAATTGCTACTAGAACAGGGCAATTCCTCCATTGTGGCAAGGTGCATATGCCTCCTTGCGAGTGGTAGATGAACCTTGGCAAAGGTTTCAATATATTTGATTAAATTAAGTTGTTGTGTACCGCATTCGTCAATATATAAAAAATGATACAAAACAAAATTTTCCAGAACAACTGCCAGGGGTACTAATTTGAAACGTTGTTAATCTTCTTAAACTCTTTCATGTAATTGCTTTAAACCAGATCGAAGGGACCTGTGGTTCTAAGATTTCTGCAGAGACTAAACTTATACAATTCATCACACTTTAGAGAGATTTAATGTCGTGTGAATGAAGTTGATTAGAACTCTAGCACGCTTTCCAAGAAAATGGAAATGATAACGCCACACAATGATTTTCAAATGAATTTATTGGAATCCAAGCTACAACTTGGCTGATGCCGTCATTTGCATTCGACGTGATGATTGTTGGACAGAGTCCTTGAAGACCTTTGTTGAGCTTGGTGACCAAACTTTGTCTGGTAATGAGTTCCAAACCAGGAATATTTTAGATTCTTAAGTGTGAACGTTCGGATGAAAACCTTTGAGTATATGTGCATACCACTTGCTTTAAGTGTACGTTTACGGTATAAACTATCAATCTGAATCACGCAAATCACTCTCAAATCAATTCTCCAAAGATCGCAAACAATAATCTTTAGGGCAGGGGGAGGGACAGAGGGGAAAAGGTAGATCAAGATCAGATAGCTTTGTTGTTGTTGTTGTTCTGCACAAGGGGTTAATAGCTTTCAGGTGAACCTCTCCTGAAGATCTCTTACGGTGTACTTCGCGTAATCACGCCCATTAACTCTTCCATGGCGAATTTACCTTCACCAATGTAGCCCTGAACTCACCAAGTGGGGCGACCCAGGCCCTCGTTACTATTCCTTGTCGTACAGTCTTGAAATAAGCCTCAGCCGGGACTCCGTGAACACTACAGTTATCTTCGCTTGGCGGCCGCTTCTTCGCGTTTTCGAAGCGTCTGCGAAGTTTTAGATGATTTGCTTGTTTAATTTTGAAACGAGTTAGATTTATACTAAAACAATTAGATTGTTCGCTCTCGATTTCTATCGAGAGCGTATAATCTTATAGTTAATTATCAATGTTAGGCCGGGTTTCGTTCCGTTCAAATGCTCGGTCTATTTGTGGTCAAATTCTGGAATCATACGTGATTAATTCAGAACTGGAGTTTTTTATCGATTTCTTAACTCTGCCACGTCTGTTCCGCTTTGAAAGTGTCGCTAACGAAAGAGAAACCCAGCTGTGGCTCTTACAATATCGCGTTTTGAACACACCTATAAGATAACCGAGTACATGTACCAGCAGAGACGATGTGAAAATTAGAACAAAATGATATATTATCTTACCTTCTTTGGCAGCTATTGCAAACACAACCCAGATTAAAGATAGAGAAATGGCTATGGCGTTAATGGGCCAGCATAGAGGACAAATGACAAACAAACTAGCCTCATGCATACATTCAAG